>JAEQBH010005310.1:600000-1154131 GCA_016808115.1 Tetrastigma voinierianum | reverse complement strand
GATAGTTTAAAATGTACTTTTAGGTTTTTAATATATTTTTATTTATTAAAATTTTATTTATTTAATATAATTTTATATTTAAATTTAAATATAAATAAAATTATTTCATCTATTATATTTTTAAAATATTATAATTTTAAAAATGAATGATTGAAAGAATGAATAATGATTTGGAGTTAAAAATATAAATTACTTTTGGAGTTCGTCTTTAAAATGTAGGCTTTATAATCTCTAAATATAAAGAATATGTCAATTTAAAAGTGAAAATAAAGATTTTATTTTGGAGATGTTTTAAGGATTTTGAGATCGGATTATTAAAAGTCTTAAAGGCTGCAAGTTGTGAAAAGAACTATATTTCACATTAAAAGCAATTTATCAAAAATATTTGAGCTTTTAGCGTAGATAGTGTATTTTGAATAAAAAATACAATTTATTTTAGGTTTTAAAAAATGATCGAGTAATGCGTTTAGCCACGTGACAGTTAGCGTTAGTTTGTCATTTGAATGATGGCCTTTGGCAAAATTTTAAGTTCAATGGTCTTCGTCCACAATGACGGCTTTTGAACTTAATTAATTTGCCAAAGGGCGGCGTTGTGGATGACAGCTATTGCCTTAATTAAATTGCCAGAGGTTGTCGTCCACAATGACGACCATTGAAAAAAAACATATTTGATGTGTCTTCCTTCCCTTCCCCCCCATTTCTTCTTCCTCTCCTCATTTGTTTCCCCCTCTCCTCCTCTCTCAGCTCCTCATCATCAACTCCCCCTCGGCGACGGCAAGGGTTCACACACGACCAGATCAACAGCTCTAAGATCAAATGAATGGTTCCTTAGGAGTTGTTCCCACTCCCATTCTTGCGATTTGTCTAACCCTAACTGAAAAGGGGCTTGTGTGATTTAGGGTTTCATTTAGGGTTTGATTTAGGGCTTGTGTGGTTTTGTTCCAATCTCTTTCTGTATCAACTTATTCCTCCTTAGGAAATTTTTTTCTCCACTGACTTTATTCCTCATAGGATATTTTCATATACCTTTATGATATGTCTCTTTATTTAGTTTCTTTGTCTGTAATTTTAAAATTTATGCAGATACAAAACTATATAAGGGAAGTAATTAATTAATTGAAAGAGTAAAGATTATTGGAAAAGATAATAAATGTAATTCTCTAATTAAAAAGTCAGAAATAGGATGATTTAAATTTGAAGTAATTTTCAGTTTGTCGTAGAACTGTTGCAAATTTAAATTTAAAATTTTAAAATCAATTATCTAATAATATCATAACAGCTGTTAGACTTTGTCTTTAACAATTAATATAGTCTTCCAAAGTCTCTAAGTTAGGCCCAAAGATTAGGTTTGCTTCATGGCAGATTTTAATTTATTTCATAAAGATTATAATTATTTTCCTTGCAAACATCAAAATTATTCCAATTTTACTTTCAATGTTAAGTTCTGTGGTGCTCATTCTCTTTAAATATTTTAGTGAAGATTTCTTAGGTTATATTAGAGTTCTTGTGATGAAGATAAACAATTATCTAATATAGTTGTCAACACATAAAATGTATAGTACTTTTTTGTGGTATATGACATTGTGGAGGTGTGTAATGGATTTTGTCTTAATTTGGCGTAAAGCTAGTTGTGTTATGATTAAATTGGGCATGATCCCTTATTTTCAAGATAATCTTTGAAATTAAATGTCTTTAGTTGAAAAGTGAGAAGTAGGCCTTCAAATATTGATATGGAATCTTTGTTTGGTTGTTAAAAGTGTTTTTAAAAGTACTTTAAAAATGATTTTTCAAAACTATTCTAATATTTCTAATATGTTTCATAAAATAATGTATAGTTTATTGAGAACTTGAAATGTTATTTACTTTTTTTATATATTTTTCTAGAAGAAGCGTTTTGTTGTTTTCTTATAAGTTTTTATTTCTAGCTAACCTCCATATTTATGGGACAAATTTAAAAAGATCTATTCACTTTACACATCATTGTTGTAGCACTATACTTATTTAAAAAAAAAAAATTGTTGTAGGACTCTCTTCTCTTCTTACAAGGACATACTCGGTTCTAGGATCACCAGTAAACCTATCCTACCCTTTTAGCTTTTATCACTTGAACCAGATTTCAAGGCATTCAAAAATGTATATTTTTTTTTGTTTGACATAAAAATATGTCTTTAAAAAAAAACTATATTTTATGTTTTCAACGATCAGTTCTTTATCAGTTAAAGAATATTGACCTTATGTTTTCAGTTTTCTAAATGAATGTGATTCTTCTACGGTTTGTGTGGAATTATAATGGTAAAATAGTTAAAAGGTCTAAGAAAAAATCGTCGCATAGGTAATTTTGAGATTTGGGATTATAAATTTATTTAGACAAATTCAACGAGCCACCTTTGCCACACAAAATGGCCTCGCCAGCCCATGTTATTTTAATGCCAAGAATATGAAGATGCATGCATGCAAAGCATTGTTCCATAAAACCGAAAATATGGGCAATCCAGGCTCAGTTAGAATAGAAATTTGGACCTAAACCAAGTTCATACAAGAAATAAGTCCTAAGTTTTTCAAAGATCAATGGCCCTAGTTTGTGGAAACTCCTAAACCAAGAATTTAGCTTTATATCATATAGGAAGGAATAGGAAGTAGGAAAGGCATATTGTTGTTGTTGATTATAGAAGAATGGACCCGATTAGGCCACTTTGACTCAAATTTGGACCCACCGAGGTCATTGTATGATATTGAGCCATGTTGGCAGTGTTTTTAGTACAAATTGTATTTTGGGTAGAGCTCCCCGTACAAAGGAGACTCTGCAGATTTTTCTACGTTAAATCATAGATTCCCGAGAAGAGGACACGATTGAGGCCATTAATCTACAAACAAGGTACTAAGAATAATAATCTCTCATATTATTTAATTTTTTACTTCCTTTTTTAACGAGTCAGTATTACATTTCCTCTATTCCCGTAATATATTATTACAATGGAGATATATCGAGACCTGAAACATATGCCAAATATGTTGGGAGAAAAGCTTTTATTGTGCCTTTGGATATACCGGCTGACTGCACGTTCGAACAATTGGGTGATATCATATTTTTAAGCCTGACTATTGACACACAAAAGTTCAAATTAGTCATCAATTGTAAGTATCCTCTAAAGTGAAATAGGTTCCAACATTTTCAATATGGAGATTACAATCACATGCCTGAATGTAGACATAGTTAGTATTATCGTGAGAAAATTGAATTGTTTGTTGAGGTTGTTCGAATAAACCGACAAGCGAATCAATCTATAAGTGTTGCAAAAAATGAGAATGTTGTAGAAATTGACTATGGTTGTGGGCCTAGTAGAGGTCCAGTACTAGATATTGGAGTATATGGAGATGATGCTTGCGCTTGTGAAGAAGGTAATGATGAATTTGATGAAGATGTTGATGATGAATATGATGAAGACTTACATGTTCAAGTTGATGGACATGTATCATCATTCCAGACTACAAATAAGGTTTTGGAGAATGAGCAAGGGATATTTGTCTCTGCGCATGCATTATCTTGTGATGTATTGAATATCTCAGATGATGAGGGACCAGATGAGTCATCCCCTATTCATTTTCACCTACCACCCGACACCTTGTTTTAACATCATTGAAAACATAGATATTGTTATTTCAAGTGGTTGGACTCATGGAAACAGAGACTACCGTTATTCGGTGGAGGGTGGTACTTGGGCAAGGATTTTAATTCTAATCCAGATTTCTTGAAGTACATGAAGATTCTTCCGATTAGAGACGAGTTTGTTGTAGTTGCCTCATCAAAAAAATTGCGTTTAAGATGTAAGAAAGGCCAGAGAATGTCGATGTCGATAGATTCTCGTCATGTCATATAAGAACATAATGAACCCTACCTTTGTAGTGAATAAGAAAATACAAGATATATGCCGTAAATCCTGTGGCCAGGATATCATCAGTGATTTCAAATTGGGTACCTCCTTACTAAGTAATATTAAGTTCATTCCACCTTTATCACCCCTTCATATTCAAATGAAATGTGATCGGATATAAATTATCTATAAAAATACAGATCTGAGCGATATTTGACTTATTTGGTGATTTTTCTCAGTCATCTTGGCCATAAAACAAGCAAATCCTGGATGTGTTGTCATTTGGCTCATACGACAATAGTGTGTGCCAAACAATGAGACATTTCAAGGCGTATTACGGTCATTGAAGCCATCTATTGAAGGTTCACAAGTTGTTGTCAGAGTCACGAGTATTGATGGTACACTGTTTGTATCACAGGAAGTATAAAGGCACGTTGTTGATTGCTATGGGGTGTGAAATAATCGATTGTTTCCATTGCCATTTGATATTACAAAAGGCGAGAATATTGATAGTTGGGGATGGTTCTTGGCATATATCGAAATGAAATACAACTTCAGCGAAGAGCGAGGATTTGTGGTATACGGCGGACATCCGGGTATTATAGTAGCAATGGCGATTCTCATCTTGGTTAGGATGCCACCGTATATACATCCATGAGATTTGCATGCGTCATCTTGCAAGCAATTTTATCACAGCTTCAAAGATAAACTCTTGAAGAATTTGGTATCGCAGGCGGTTGTTGCGACAACACCATGAGATGAATAGGCATATGGCTCTGATTGAAATTAGATTACGAGCACAGCAATGGTTAGAGTGATCCCTCTTCGATTTATGGGCACTTTCACATGATGGAAGTCGAAGATATGGGATAATGGCCAACATGTCGAAGGTATTTAACGGTGTTCTTAAAGGGCTCGTGGCTTACCGCTCCTTTGCATTAGTTCGGTTGACATTTTCTGCCTTAACAACTGCTTTGTTGCGAGAAGGGAACAAGGTCTGCGTCGTTGACATCAGATAAGCGATTCGATCCATATGTTGATGCCGATTCGGGCCATGTGGTTAAATTTTGGATCGATGGAAATTATTCTTCTGATCACATCTGAGTGATTTCACGTCGAGTCGAAGAGTGGTCAGTTAATCACCTCAACCGTGTGAGAAATGCACATGGTAAGACAACGATATATGGATTTCCATGTGGCCGTATGATAGCGACATGTCGACGCTCCCGATGTGTTGATTTTTCGGTTATTTGTTCAAAGTACTACACTCTGCGATCATCTTCTGTAACTTGGACAAGCTTGTTTTATCCCATATTAAATGAAGATGAGTGGCCTCTTTGCCAGCGGTCTCGATTGTAGCTCATGAGTTAATGGCTTGACCAGTGGCGGAGTCTAAATCCAACTGGTTGCATAATGAAATGGACGTTAGGGAAGGGAAAACCACGATAAAATGTGGGTTGTGCAAACAAACGGGGTCACAATTGGCGGTCTTGTAAGAATAGAAATCAAGTTCAGTGATAGATGTGAAGTAAGGCAATTTCTTTTTTGTTTGTAAATGAGGCCTCACCTTTTTTATAGTTGTTTTGTATAAGACTTATGTACAAGTGTGTATTTTTTGTAAATGAGGCCTCGACTTTTTGTAGTTGTTTTGTATAAGACTTATTCTAGTAAATGAGACATTATTATTATAGGTGTGTATTGTAAATCATTGTCGTTGTAATTAATATTGACAATCATATTTGACAATTATTCTGGATTTGTTATATCTAATAGATATGGCATTCAGGGGGATTTTTGATGCAGATCCTTCGGATACATTTGTCTTGGTATTGCAAGACAAACATTATAAAACGTTGGAAAATGTAAAATTTTCTAAAAGTAAAAAAAAAATAATTAAAATTAATTAAATAATAAATTGTTGAAATGGCTCAGGGAAGCCTAGAAAATTCCCTAGAGTTCGGATGACTAAATGGATTGCATCGTTGAGTCTGTCTCACGATAACGAGTAACTCAAAAAAGTTTCGCTAAATTCCTAGGTAGTGGGAATTCTTTATGAATTTTTGAAGTTAGGTATCTAGTAACCTATGGTGAGATTTTCTTAAAAATCCTCGAGTTAAAGCATTTTGAAATAAATTATTTCGGGATAGAAGCGAACCGGACCAGGTGCGTGGGCCAGTGGCGCAAAGTGGAATTTGCGTCCAGCTTATGCTTAAAGAGACAAGAAAAAAAAGGAGAAATGCTCATTTGGAGGAGCCGCGGAGTGGGTTGAGTTAGAGAGAGAAAGGAGAGAAACTCCTCATTCTCTCTACGATCTACGGAGATCGGGTGGTCGAAATCCATCGAGCCAAGATTTAAAGTTCATCTACTCGACGAGGGTTACGTGTGGGTACCGATAACACGCAATTTCATCGAAGATTTTGTGTTTGGAGAAGAGAGTTAGAGGAAGTTCGGCTTCTCTGCAAGATCCTACGGGCTCGGGTGAGTGCCGTCTCGTGCTCGGGGCCCCGGACTTAAAGTCGGATTGCTCGTCGAGCTGACAGCGTGGACACCTAAATCAAGAATTTTAGGTCTAAGACCAGTGGAAGTTCGGGAGGCCGTGGAGTCTTGGGTCTTTGGGGACTCGAAAGTTTGTGCCCGGCTCGAGAGGTAGAAACCTTCCTGCCCAGGTTTATATTTCATCTAAATCTTTGTCTTCGTCTTAGCGACAACGCAAAATTCCTGCTGCTCTTCTCATGCATTTTAGCTCCAATTGCCTTCTGATTTGCACATGCAGCTTCGAGTTCGGCTCTAGTTCATCGTATTTGAATCGACATGAAGAATATGGTGTAATTGGTATGCAAATCTACAAAAAAAATATCCACAAAATATGATCATTAGTATAGTCGGGACCTCAATGTATTAATTGGGTTATTTAAGTTGATTAGTACACAAAGTGCTCCAAAACGCAATAAGCGGGGCTTAAACGGCACTATTTGGGCTAACAATCACTCCCCTAGCAGAGCATTGCTAGTCCACATACTTAGCGACAAAGAAAGAAGAGAAGATAGAAGTTATGCTAATCTGAGGATGGTATTTTCAAAAGTGTATGGGCCAGTAATGCTCTCCTCGGTGTAGAGATGATTGAGATACTGTCATTGACAGGAGAGAAAAATCACGTGCACGGGTAAGTTTCGGAAAGTGATATCTATCCGAGGAATCGAGCTGAAACTTCCGCAGCAATCTAAGTATTTGTGTGATGAGTTTCGCGATGTCCTTTAAGTTGCTCTCCCAAACAAGTTGCTTGTCAAATCCTACTTTGCCAGCCCTTCTCGTAACTGCAGTTCCACTCTTGTCATGTTCTTTTGTATCGTAGGATGCAATCTTGAAATCGACCTCACAAAGAAATCCAGATGTAACGAGGGGGTCCACCGATGACTTCCAACCAACTAAGACTTAGGGCATCAAGTCATGAGGATCTCTCGACCACTAACTCCTCGGGTTTCACCCCGGACTCCGAATGAATTAGAAATTCCGGCCACCTCACATTCATTTGAGCCTCTACTCGTCCACCCGTGGCAAGCCTTAAGTCGATTTGGCTCCCAACCAACTAAGGCTTAGGGCACGGAGCACTAAGACTTTCATAGTAAACCACTTGGGGACCGTGCTCGGGTTTTGCGAGTGCGTCGTATTTCTCTTCTCTTTTCTTCTTTTTCTTTTTCCTTCCTTTTTCTTTTTCTCTTCTTTTATTTTGGAAGACACATTGTGTAACACCCTGAAATATACCTTAGCAGTTTTCGGACTTGTTTAGGGTATATTAAAAGTTAAATAGGAATTTTCGGAAAATAAAATGAGACCCGAAAATAATAATAAAGCCAAGGGTAAATTAGTCATTTACCACTTAAGGACTTAAGTGTTATAAGATGAAGAGATGGGATTAAGAGCAAATAGAAAATATGGAATAGAGATAAGAGAGAGAAATGCAGGACGAGATGCAATTATAAGAAAACTTAAAACAAAAATGAGTTTTTGACTTAAAGCTAAACATGGCCTTAACAAACCCATTTGGATAAGACCAAATTTGGTCTCATTTTGGAGACCAAAACCGTAAGAGAAGGAGAGAAGAAGAAGAAGACGAGAAGAAGAAAAGCCAAGATCAAAAGGTATGGAAACTAACCTTGATTATGGATTCTATGAGATTTGGTATGGAACTTTGGATTTTTGTATGGAAACTGAACTTAAGTATGGAATTGTATGGATCTATGGAATTTTAAGGCTTTGTATGGTTAATAGCTTGTCTCCAAATCTAGGGTTTTGATAGAATTGCATTCTAACCTTAGATTTCTTGAAAATTAAGGTTGGTAAATCCCACAAGGAACAAGATGAGTATGAAATTCCCCTTTTAGATTGGATTCATGGTTAAATGACAAGTAATTGAGCTAGGGTTTAGAATAAACCCTAACAAATCCTTGAGTTTGATTTGTGTATGGGTTGTGACCCATATTAGAGTTGTTTTGGGGGGAAATTCATGAAAGAATTTTGAAGAAAGATATGAAATTGAAAGATGAATTGAGTAGAAAAAAGATTACAAGGTGAATTGGAAATGGTTTTGATGTGTGTATGAAGTATAGAGTTGTTGGGATGGAAGCATGGAAAAATGGAAAACACACGTGCAGGCATACCGGGTGACATGTACCGGTACACCACGAACATGTCTGCGTACATCTTTAGTTACATTCGTTTAGTAGCATATGCAAGTACATGTTAGACATGTACCGGTACACCCCTGCTCTGTTTTCCTATTCCGACCAGTTTTCGTATTTTAGTCATAACTTGCCCATTTATTATTCCAATTTAAGTGATTAAAGTGGATAATTAAACTACATTTCAAGGAAAACCAAACATCCTCAAATAGGCATCGTCAAATTCTGACTCTAAGTGGCTGCCGTCCGCCAGTAGGCTATGTACAGAAGCCCAATTCTGTATCGATTTTGAATCATAGAGTAGTCGGATTATTTGGACGTATCTTGGTCCCGTCTTCGATTTGGTGATTCAGTTGGAGAGAACCCTTAACATAGATTTAAAAGAGTACAAAAGAACCAGAGTGTCAAATATGGAGACAAGACAGCAATTGAATATTTCAAACTGTCCCTCGGGTAAAATCGTGCATGAGCTAGTTGGCATGAAAATCACGGCGCTTTCCGTTCGAATGATTGATTGGAATGATTCCGTTTACAAGAAAAATCGATCATCGAGGGGCGAGAATACATGAATGATGTGTGGATAGGCATCATATCGTACAAGTATACGAAATGCCATATGGAATGGGCATGAAACACAGATATGATGTAGGCACAAGCGGCGAAGCATGAACATGAAGCGATATGTCGTGATCGCGGAATGCTTGAGTTAAAGAAACCAGGCTACACCACCCCCTACCAGCGGCGGGTGTATGCCATGCTCTAATCACGTGAATTCATAACGACTAGAAGCTCACGTGAAGCGAAGCGCGTGTTCTTTATAAAACACCATATAAATAAATATATATATATATATATATATATATATATATATATATATATATATATATATATATATATATATATATATATATATATATTTTTCAATTTAGGATTTGGTAAAATCTTATGTGGAAAAATTTCGACATAGCAGTACATATTGAGACAATTCAAATCCTGTATACATCGATTTACCTTATATCGAGATATATAAGCGTTGACATCCCATCACATGCTTACAATACTAAACTATGTACATACATATGTTCCATTATACATAATCAAGTCTTTTCGCCCACATAATATTCTTGAGTACACCACTCGCACAATGTCGGAGAAATCTTTGTGAGCTCCGGCGTCTTGCGTACATGCGCGGAAAATAGTTTTAAAATCACAGACTAATAGGCTAAGCAGGCTCGGTGAGTGTAATACTTTTATAAAGCGTTTTGGCACTACGGAAAACATTTCAAAAATGTAAAACTCTCTTTTACACATATTTTCCATAAGCTTTTCTTTGCTTTTCAAGTTTAAAACTTTTAACATCTTTTAACTTTCTTTTATCTTCAACTGGCACATGAGGAGTTTATAAAGCTTTCTTTACTTGCGTGCTTTTAAAAGTTTCTAAAACTTTTCACAAACCTTTGCTTTAAAAGTTTCTCAAAACTTTTTCATAAAAACGGGAGCCTGGGGCTTAACCGCATGCTTTGAAAATAAAATCCCACGGGAGCTTGGCTCGGCCGTCGTTTGAAATCTAAAGCGGGAGCTTGGCTCATTGTTTGCTTTAAAACTCTCGGAAGCTGGCGGCCAAAGAGCCGTCGTTGAATTTTCAAAACTATATATTAGCATAAAACATCAACCCTTTGGAGGCCTGGCACCTTCTTGCCTTACTAGTGAACAGGCACAGGCGGCCGGAAATCTTAGGTGGAAAGGGCGCACGTGTCGCATCGCTCAGATATGGTGGAATTGACCTCGTGTCACCATCACCATAATTTAGTTAACGCGTTAACCCTATATACTCCTGTACGTGCCACGGTCTCCTTTAAATGCATGATGTATGTCCCGCAAGTTTTGAAGCCAGTGGCAGCTACAATGTATGTAAATCCTGCGCGGTGCGGCGTGCGGAATCTGCTCTGACCGGTTTGCTTGCTTAGAACTAGGGAGGCTGTTTATGGAATTTTCTTTTTGCTTGCTTGCTCTTTGAAAAATGGTTTACAATTTACAAGCCAATTTGTTGTTTCTTGCTTGGAAAATGGTTTACTTATTCCAAAACCAATTTCTTACTTGCTTCCTTGTTTGAAAAATGGTTTAATTATTCAAAACCATTTGCTTACTTTCATATATAGTTTAAATAAAAACCATTTGTTGCTTTCAAATATGGTTTTACAACCAAAACCGTTAAATACCAGCGTAAAAAAACGATTTATAATATAATACACTAGTATTTGAAAATGGTTTAGAACACTCACTCTTTTGTTTTAAACTTGAGCACAAATCCACTACTTTGCCTCCTTTGCTGCAGCCTACATACTCCAACGAATATGGCAGCGTATTAATCACCTCGTATAGCGTATAAACTTACGTGCTTCACCATAAGTCACTTTAAGGTCACACAACATTCATATAAAAGTCAAATTAACAATTTGCCCTTGAGCACTAAAAAAAGCCCACACACGAAAAATAAATACTCATTTTGTAACGCTTTTCAGCAATCTTACATGGAACTTTTGTACGAAATTATTGAGCAGTATTTAAAAATTATGAAACTCTTCAGATCAGTCCTTTATATATCCAATGACATCTCTTTAAAATTTCAATGTAAAATTCCTTCTCTAGGCCATAACCCATAACCACAGTTACAACATGTTTTTTATTCCAACTCACTGAATCACCTACTGTTATCCTTGATTTATGGGATCTTAACTCCATAAATTGGAAATGGTTTCTTCAATAATTTGCAGGTATGATTCTAAGGTTTCTTCTCCCAATTGGAATCCGCAATTTGGATCATCAAAACTCAAGTTATTGTATTATACATCTAGATGACTCAATTTGGCGAGACGAGAATCTGCACATAGCTCCACTTTGAAAAATTTTCTGAGCACTTTTGGCTTACAATTTGTATGCACTTCAGCCAGATAACTTATTCCCTAGAGAAGTATATTTTGCAGAATTTTGAATCCTCAATTTTGATGAGTGAAACTACACTTATGGCCAAAACACACCAACCGCATACCCAAAGCGAGGAGCATAATCAGTAAATTTCACACGAGAATTTCGCTTTGAATCCGTATTTAGGAGCCTTGAGATACAATTTTCTCTTGGTTACGCCATAAATTTGTAGCCCTATCTCTTGTAGTTTCTTTACCAATTGAAATCAATTCATTTGGATGATTATAACTTAATTTACTTAACAAAAACAAAAACGGGGTTTTTACCAAATTTTGACAGAATTTCCTTTAAAAACTAACATTCTCTCCTTTTACAACAATTCCTCAAACCAGCATAAGAATTCATCAAAACAACTTCACAACACTTGAATTGGTGATTTGGAACTTCATAAAACAAACCTAGGTAAAAAACCTATGAATTCAAGGTCCACCAATTCCAACAAAATCATATAAATAAGAGGATTCCATGTTTATTGTGGCACTAATTGAGTTTTACCCACATGAATTCAACAAAAATCTAGGATTTGGGTGATCATGGAAACCCTAGACAAGGAGGGAACAATCTCCATGAATTCATGCTAAAGTGTAAAACCCCAACTGATTGAATGTTATAATAGTAGTTTTGAACGCGTAAGTCGATGATAGAAAGCGAGGATAGATTAAATTTAGAGCGCTTGGACGTCATTTGGGCATAAAGTGGAATTTTCGAAAATTATGTCGGGTCTTACTTTAGGAATAGTGATTTTTAACGGCTATATCGGATGGAGGTGTTTGCGAGGAATTTTAGAAATTTCGGTTCCTATGACTTTGAACGTATTTAGAAGAGAATTTGAGATTTAAGTGAATAGTGATTTCGGATTTGAAATTCGAACTGTGGCCCGATATTTTTCGGAAATTGGGCGAGAAATCACGAAAATGTCAGGAAATAATCATAGAGTCTACTTGAAGGCGAAGCAGTGAAAGCGGAGTCCATTTGGATAGTTTCGGTATTCAGGCGTGGTCGGATAATAATATTATTGTCGGTTCTGATTTTAATGATTTTAAATCCGATTTGAAGTGATTTGAGCTGGAATCAGCGTGAAGGATTTAATTAGAATATTTCATGGTCAATGTATGAAGTTTAGGCGACCATAGAATATTTTTGACATTTTAATCGGTATAAAACGTATAGGTGAAAGCCGAGATCGTCTGGCATAATGGAGATGTTTTATTGTAGGAAATGCGTCAGAAATCTTCTTAATGGCTGAGTTAAGATTTAAAATATCGAAATTGACCAATGAGATTCATGGGCTCAAATGCAATTTTGGCAAGTGTAAGTTAAATAGAGCTAGAATTCGAGAATGAATGGTAATTAAGGAAAGATTAGAATATTAAAATGGGAAGACAAACAAAAAGTCTCATTTTTGGTCTCTCCAAAAGTTAGGAACAGTAGGAGAGAAAGGAAGGAGAAAGGAGAGAAAGAAAGGAAAGAAGAAGGGAAAAATTGTAGGCGAGTGGGAGATGTGATTTTTCTTACTCATTGAAGCTCACGAGTCTTTCTCTGAGTGTACTTGAGGAGATGGCCAAAGAAGCAAAAACAATGGGATTTTAATGTTAGGAAAAAGTTAGGGTTTGATGTTTTTCATGTCTAATGACTTGAATTTCTGGTATGGATGTTAAATTGGTGGTATTTAAGGTTGAATGATCTTGATTTTGATGTCGATTGAGAAATGAATTAGGTTAGATTTTGAAAAGAAAGTGAGGAATTGTTAGGATTTGATAGTGAATTGTATGTGATATGTTGAAATGGGTATGGCGTTAGATTGGAGTGTTTAGAGTGAAAAAAGTGGAAGAGAAACACGTGCAGTGAATTTCTGAAGGCGATCACCGGTCTGGAAATGTTCTGTTTTCTGTTTCGACCAGTTTTCGTATTTTAGCCATAACTTTCTTATTTCAGATCCGATTTGAGTGATTCAAGTCTCTGGTTAAAATAGACTTCAAGGAGAATCAAACCTATAGAAATAGGAATCGTCAAATTCTGATAATAAGTGGCCTAAAAATTTTCTCAAAGTAGGGCCATGTGCAAAAATGGGGTCTAGTTCCAGTTTTTGAACATAGATTAGCCAGTTGTTTTGGACGTAAAGTGAGTTTCGGTGCTCGATTTGGGTGATTCAATTGGAGAAGAGCCATAGAACCTTAGCTTTAAAAATAGTACAAAGAGATAGTGTCAAATATGAAGTTAAGACCCTAGAAAAAAAATGAAGTAATACAAACTGTCCCTAGTGTAATCGGTAAAATGGAAATTAATTGACGTAGAAAATCACCTTAACTTTAGTTGGGATGATCGATTGGATTGATTCCAATTCCTAAGTAAAAAAGATTCATAGAGGAATAAGAATATAGGAATGAGTGTGTATGGGGGATTAAATGGAAATTATGGTTAATGTGTAGTTGTGGTTTTCTTGAAAAAGGTGAAAAAGGACTATCGGAAGGAAACGAGAACTCGTCGGGAAGCAAGCGAGATTGAGCGGTGAACGGTGAGTGAAAATGATATTTTGAGAATTGAGTTTTTAAAAGTGAATGGTTTTAATGTTAAACTGAAAGTTTAATGGAAATGTTTATGTAAATGTTAAGGCATATGAATATTTATCTTGCATCAATATATATATTTATATATATTAAATATGTATGCATATGTTAAATATTATGAAAGTTTTTAAAATGTGTAAAGAATGCATATGTGTTTTAATGATAAATTAAGGATTTAAATGTATTTATAAATGTATTTTGAAGAAATGTTTTTCTTGATGGTTACCTAAACCCTATGGTGTTATGTTGATATCGATGAGGAATTGCCTTAAAGCGTGTAAGGATTAGAGGTAAAGTTATGGTTACTAGCGAGGAGGAATTAGGTGTACGAGTAATATCGCACACGTGATAAGGTCTTGTATTGGAACCACATGCGTGAGTTTCTCCATGACGTAGTGGATATATTGGAATATATTTATCCCTCACCGTCGATGCAGAAGCGTCGGTGTGTTTATTCCCCTGGGTTCCATGAGAAAGAAAGAAAGAAAGAAAGAAATAAAGAAAGAAAGTTTAAAGCATAAATGTTTAAGGCATAAATGGATTTTAATTGTATAAGTATTTATTATAAAGAAAGAAAGAAAGTTTAAGGCATAAATGTTTAAGGCATAAATGTTTAAGGCATAAATTGATTTTAATTGTAATAGTATGTATTACTTTGATATATACTGAAAATGTTATTTTAATGAAAATGTACACTCAATGGGCTCCTTTAGCTCATTCTTTCCGTGTATTTCAGCATTTTAGGACGAGATAGGTGCACGGGTAGAGGCGTCCCAGGTGGAGTGAGTCGAGCCATCGAGAGCCGACCTTTGTGATTTCGTTGTATATATAATTTTCTATCTTGTATATGTTGGAATATTTTGTTATGGATATATGTATGTATAAAGTTGAAAAGGAACTACGTAGGCTTTGATCCTCGGTGGAATGAAGTCGTGGCGGTCGGCTTAAATCCAAACAGAGCCCGATCTTTGATAAAACCAAATGCATGGATTTGAAGAAGTTTCAAATGTTTTGATGATTGAAATGAATAAATGTATATATGTATATATTGTGTTTGATTAGGTTGTGGACGAGGAGTCTAAAGAACGGAAGTTGAGAAGTTGAGGATGGAAAGATTAAATTATTTTTAAATGTTTCGCGAGGTTTTGTAAATTTAGGAAAGTCAGAAAAACGAGGAGAAACTCTGGCAGATTTTTACACTTTGAAAAATCTAAAGCGTTTGAAAAGAAAACAAAAGAAAAAAAAATTACCGCCCGCTTCCGCATTATTTTCTAAAGATATGTTAAGGATTATCAAGGGAGTTCGCTCCATAGATTTTATTTGGCCCATTTTGAGAAAAGTTTCTATATCCATTGGGTCTTGGAGGTCCCCTCTCGGGTTCATGAGGTGTCAGGTGAGGATCCTTCAAAAAGCCCTAGACTTCAAAATACACTTAATTCCAAGACATACATACCTTGATCTTGGATTTCTTCTTCTCCTCCTCCTTCTTCCTCTTCTCTTCCTCCTCTTGGCTCTCCTTCTCTCACGATCGTGGAGCCACCTGGCTTTGGAGGCCGAATGAAATGTTAGCTTTTGTTTTCCCATTATTATAATATCGACTTTTCACTAATTTCAAGCTAGCCCTCATCTCTTTAAATTTTCGATTGTAACTTGTTTTAATTATGTTGTGGCCCATCTACTTTGAATTTCTAATTTCCATATCCTTTTGCTAAATGACAATTGTACCCTTATTCTAGAAATACCTGAATCCGGGTTCCATAATTTATCATCTCGAAATACTCTGATGACCTTTGCCAGGTACTCTTATACACCTCTACAGTATCATGTACTGTAGACTCTCTCGGGACGAGGTGTTACAAAATCCTCCCTCCTTAGGAATATTTCGTCCTCGAAATGAATAAACTAAACTTTAAAAGAAAGGAAAGGAACATACCTCATTAGGAAAATAATTGAGGTGTGGCGACATCTAGGCCTCACAGCTCCCAATCAAGCGCCTCCACTCTCATGGTCCTCCATAGTACTTTAACGAGGATTGCCACACTCCTCGGCTTTTGTTATTTCACGATCTACAATTTTGGTATCTCCTCTATCGTCAGTTCTCCTTTAAGCTGCCTTGGTCTTTCTCTCAACACATGTGAAGGATCAGGATATATTTCCTCAACATCGACACGTGGAAGTATCCTTCAGATCCTTGATAACTTTGGGGGTAGCTTCCAGTTTGTAAGCCCCTCACGGTCCCCTTTTATCACGATCTCATAAGGTCCAGTATACCTCGGGTAAGCGCCTCGTTTCCTAAATCTCGACACACCTTTCCAAGGTGAAATCTTCAAAAGACTTGGTCTCCTATCTCGAATTGCAAGTTTCTACGACGGTTGCCCGCATAACTTTTAATCGATCTCTTGCTATCTTGAGTTATCACAGACAGCTTTGCTCTGCAGTGATGCATGCTGGTTCGGGGCCTGCTAGTCTTCTCTCACCAGCCTCGTCGGCCTGCTGAGTCCTGCATTTCTGCCATATAGTGCCCCTCAGTGGAGCCATATCTATGCGCTTTGATGAAAGCTATTTGTTGTAGAGCGAGCTCCATTAGTGCTAAGTGGTATCGACTTCCTTTGAATTCCGTCACTGAAGCTCTCGGCATATCCTCTAACAATTTGAATAGTGCATATACACAGTGTAGTAGTACGAGGATGAAATGTTGTCTTTGAAATCTTAGTGATACCTAGCATTTGTTGAAACTAGGCCAAAACACGGATGTGAACCTAGAGGGTCTCGATCGATAGCTATCGACTGGAACCCATGAAGTCTCACTATTTCATCCACATAACATTGACTTTTCTAATGAATCTTTAACATTAAGCTGACAGAAAATGAAGCATGTTCGTCGATCGATCAACTTCTCGCCACATATAACATCGCATGTTGTCACGAGTCAGTGGAAGACTGTCACTGAAAATCCATAGTAATCTTTTCCCATTTCCGCCTAGAATAGAATGGCGTATCTTCCGCGGACCTCGTGCTTTACGCTTCACCGGCAGGTTAGGCTGAAGCGAAGCTACGCGATCTCTTTCTTCATCGGGTTCCACGATGCGTTCTTTCAAAGTAATATTTCTGCTGGATCATAGCATCTGCAACGGATAGATATCTTTTAATGGCTCCTGTGTTCGCCATGCACAGCACACACATTCTCTTGTCCTTTCAACATCATCACTGTCATCTCTCTCTAATGCGAAACTCCGCTCCTCTTTTCCTTTTCTATCTCTTCGCGAACATCATTACATGGATCACTGCGGCGCCCTCTTTAGAATCGATCCGCTGGGAAATTAACATGAAATGTAGCTAACGAGGCTCCACGAATCCTCGGCCTCGTACTCTTTAAAGCTCACCGAGATCCAGCCACTCCCTCGATATAGCGTTCGAACTTGCCCATGTGTCAGATATTGAGGAAACATGCATCACATTTGCTAACCGCAGCAGTCAGGCAATTCGAACCATTTCTGCATATCAGGCGTTCGAACCGCCTTTATATGGATCAGTGTTGAACTTCATCTGCATCCACATTTACTAACCTGTGAGTGAGCGATTCGAACCGTCTTACATATCGAGCGTTGAACCGCGCTATATGAATACCGATATTCGAACCATGCGTGCGTTTGCGCCAGCGAATCGAGCGTTAAGGCCGTCTTACGCATATCAGCCGGACCGCTTTGCTATGGATAAGATATTGAGACTTCGCCGCATCACATTTGCGCTGGCGAGTGAGCGTTTAAGCCGTCGCCGCATACTCCAGTATTACGGGCACCGCGCGTGATCGGTCTTCGAACTTCGCCACGCATCACGACCGCTAGCTCATGAATCAGGCGATTCGAGACTTAAATGCCCCTGCGTATCGAAGCGTGAAACGCCATATGGATCGGATGTTCAGACTTCATGCATCACATTTGCCTAGCCGCAGTCGGACAACCGGACGCCGTCTTATCTGATATTAGGCGCCGGACTTACGCATTTATATCTGGATCGGATCTTCGGACTCATCTGTATCACATTTTCGCATCGCGTGAGTCGAGGTGACGGACACCGTCTTACGCATATCGGGGGGCGTTGGAACGCGCCCGTATGGATCGGATGTTCAAACTTCATACATCACATTTGCTAACCTGACAAGTCGGTGTTGAACTAGTCTCTTGCATATTAGGCGTTCAGGACAGCTTCATGGATCGAGATGTTCGGACTTCATCTGCGTCTTATTGACTCAGCGAGATCGAGACGTTGGAACTTGTCCTCTTTTGCCTGGCGTTTAGACCGCGCCCCATTGGATCGGATGTTCGGACTCCGTCGTATCGCGTTCTGCTTGTCAGCGTTTCGGGACGTTCGGGCCGTGTACATAAATAAAGGCGTTGACATACCACGCCTATCTTGGATAAAGGCGTTTAGGTTTTCACGTTTGTGTTTCCGCCGTTTGACGGGAACGTTAAGTCGCCCGCATAGTTCGAGCTCTCGAGCACGCTTTGATCACATGGTTTATTTCGATTCTAACGTCTTCTATACCCACTTGCTATTTAATGAGTTTATCGTGGTGACCCAATTCTTTATCGATGAAACGTAATGATTTGCTCGTGTTTTATCGATTTTCGTTTGTTTGAGTTTTGATCTAAGTTTCATGTACGGAGGACGGCCTTGGGAGGCTTGGATGCAATAGGCCAGGCTTTCTTGCTCGGGGTTGTTTTGTCCTTTTGTTGTTGTTTTTTTTTTTTTTAGAACTCCTACTAGTTTAAGTTTAGTTGAATCAGTGTTCTTTGTGGGCCAAACTTTTAAGTCTCTTTTTTTATCTTGATATAGTTAAATGCCTCTTGGCTCATTTGTTTTAACTTTCATTACGTTTAAATTCTTAATTAATTCTGGCTCATATTCTGTCGAAGGCGTGTTGTAGACTGTGTGTTTTTTAATTTTATTATTTTATTGTTTTTAATTTGAAATGAGTAATTAAAAAATAAAACAAAATAAAAATAAAAAAATGAAAAAAAAGTTAAAAAATATATAAAATAAAGAAAAATTAAAAGATAAAATAATAATTAAAAAAATAGTGAAGTGATTTTCTGAGTAGAGAGAAAAAAAAAGCAAAAGAGAGGAGGAGAAAGATCCAAGAAGAAGAACCAGAAAGAAAAAACGCAAGAGAGGGAGGAAGAAAGATCCAGAAGAGACCAGAAAGAAAAAAAAAAACGCAGAGAGGGGGAAGAAGAGAGAACCAGAAAGAGAGAAAAAAACGCAAAGATAGGGAGGAGAGAAAGATCCAGAAGAACCAGAAAAAAAAAAAAAAACATAGAGAGGGAAGAATAGAGAACCAGAAAGAAAGAAAAAAAGAGGAGGCCAAAAATTCGTGAAAAAAAAAAAAAGGAAGTAGGAAAGGAAAGAAGCAGAAGAAAAGGGAGGGGAGAGTCGCAGAAAAGAAAGTGTGAAAGAGAGAGAGAGACCGAAAATGTCGGCGACCGTCTGCGGCAGCAAGAGATCCTTCATAGACGACATCGAAACTACGCCGCCTCAGCCTTCCAAGAAGTTTCGATGTTCTTCCAACTCTCCCTCCCGATGCTCTCCAGCTTCTGTTCCCCTTCGTCAACTCACTGCTACCTTTCCTTTCCTCGATTTCCAGGTTTTCTTTTTCTTCTTTTTCTGTTTTCATTCTCTCCAAGATACGTTGTAGTATTCATTTCGATTTTTATTTGGTTTTCGGGGAAAATTTTGAAAGACTGATGCGGGTGTTTGATTGTTTTTTATCAGGCACGGAAATTCAGATTCGGAATTCGGCAACCGAACGACGGATTTTTTTTTTTTTTGTTTTCCGCTCTCTCTCTCTCTCTAATCAATTTTGAAAAATGGCATTGCTGATGTTCCTTTGATGTTTAGGAGATTGGGATTATGTCGTGTAGCGATTGTGGTCTTTGGAGGATTGTTTTTTTGTGTTTCCTTTTCCCTTAGGGAATGCTGCATATATTGATTTCGGTTTGGGGTTTATCTCTTCTGTTGGAATTGGATTGGTTTTGTCTGTTTGGTTGGTGAGAAAATTTTAAATAATTGAGGTGGGCTTTTATCCGACTATTGGTACTGTTGGCCTGCTATGTTACTAAGTGATCGTACTCCTCACATGGTGATGTAGGTATGATCTTCTGTATAGATATACTAAATAAATTGGGCGGTGAATATTTATGCACAAAATGGATATGTTTGTTGAGAATGGATATACTTGAAGACATTTAGAAGACTTAATGATGATGCCAAATTAGTGATTGTAATTAAGGTCTTAACATGCCTCCATGGTGGATAGAATCTTTTCCTTTCTCATGGAAAAGGCATCGTCCTTGCTTTGGTTGGACCATAAGAGAGGTGTTACAGATAGGTGTGAACCTCCAGAATTTTGACGCATTTTCTCTTTATTTTAATTTTATTTTATATATATTCTTATAAATTCGTTTTTATATATATTAGTCGTTCAATTTTATAGTCTTATTATTTTATTTTTTAACGCCAATTATATTGTTACTTTTGTTTTATTTAGAAATTGGTTATTTGTTGTTTTTTTTTTTTTTTTTACTTATTTTCGTAACATGAATTTGCTCAGCGCATGGCAATTTATGAAAATCACGTTTTCTTTCTGAATTTCCGTTCTCAATTTTAAGTATCAAAATTCCAGTTACCGTTTCTAAAAATTCGAATTTTCGATTTTAAAGTGTCATAATTTGAAAATTCGATGATTGATTTAAATTGCGAATTCTAATTTCAAAAATCGAGTGTCGTAATTTGAAATTCAAGTTAAATGGGTTCCGATTTGATTCAATTTACAAAATTCGTAATTTTAAAATTGGCGATCGATTTCAAATTTCTGATTCGATTTGAGATTCGGTTATCCTGTCTTGAAATTTTGAGAAATTCACTGATTTCTCATTTGATCATAAAAAATGTCAATTTGAGCTTGACAGCTTAGATTTTGAACGATTTAATGAGTTTTCAAAATCTCAAACAGGTTAATTCTGATTAAATAAAATGGAATCTTGAGAGTTAATTTGTGTAGCAATATAAATAGAGCAGGTGGGGCTGAGCATTGGTACAATAAATAATTTGGCGTATGATTTATAGCAGATTTCTGAATTATGAATGGTTTGTATTGTGTTATTATTGCGTTGTTTACGATTGATAAATGGCTTAGCATGCGAAATCTGGAAATGCATTTTTAACATATGACTTTTTGTTTGATTATTTATTTATATATGTCTTGCATGCTTTGTATTGTTATTCTTTATCTTTCCCATTCATTAATTGATTAGTTAAAGCCATATTTTCTTTCGTTTGTTTAGTAGAGACCCGACTTTAGGGGGCAGAGAGATCTTCTTAACCAGTCGTCTTATTAGATAAATAACGACCCCGGACTGAACCTCGGTTTCAGGACCTTGTCTTTTCTTGTCGGGAGTCGCATTTAGGGTTTTATTTGCTTATTTTGTTTTTTACTCTTTTAAAATAAGCAAAAAATAAGTGGCCAAAAGCTCGACAGTTTTAAAAATGGTTTTTTTTTAAATTAAAGAGCGAGTAAGCGTTTTAGTAGGAAAGCATACTTGACAAAAATCACGAGGTCCGCTCAATATATTTCTCTTTCTCAATTTTATGACAAAAAAGCAATTGGAGATGTTAATTTTGTTAATTTATTTTCTATATTTCTCGTTTCATTAAAAATAAATTAAAATGAAAATTTCTTGAGACATTTAAAAACGAGAAAAATATGAATTTGTTATGTATATATAAATTTTAAATATGCTAATGTGATTGTGAAGGAAAACTAATATAATATACCTCTTTAGGAACTCTTTGGAAATAATTAATTAATGTACTATTAATTTGTAAGGAAGATGGAAATCTCATTTTTCTATCTTTGGTTTTATATTTTTAGAAGATCTTGGATTATTAATTTCCTAAAATAGTTATATTCCTTCAGATTCTTTCTAGGCAAATCAATTCTATTGGTTATATATATTTTAATAGAACACGGAATGTGGAAAATAAAATCTAATTGATTTATTTAAAATCGTTTATTGGCAATCCTTGGAAAATTATTAAATAATTTATAAATGTTACAAGACTCTAATATTCGTATTGTTTGCGAGGGAACTTTTATGCTTGAAGCTTGTAACCAAGTGGGGCATTAAAGATTGTTAGACGTTAGCATGTGGAACCATATATATCGATATCTTGCCACTCCGCCCCTCTACATGTGTGAGATACATCAGTTAGAGAGGAGGTAGCCATAAATAGGAGTTGGATATGTTTACGCAATGAGCAACCAAGCGGCTTTTGTAGGTTTTTGTTTTTAATAAAATAAAAATCACTTGAATTTTTCGGAGTTATTCAGTATCCGACCTTGATTCGAGTTATTGAGCTTAATTAAGTCTTACTAATTTATTATTTATTAATGAGTATCGCGAGTTTAAATTATTCGGTCGGGTTTGAGTATAAGTATTTATTAATTTTTAAAAATGATTAGAGCTTTATCGAGTTGAGTTTGAGTGGTTCGACTATTTTTTGAGTCGAGTTTCAAACATTTGAAAAAAAGCTCGAATCAAGTTCGAGGTTTGAGTTATTTTAATCGAGTCAAGCTCGAGTTTGGCTCTGTATTGACCCGGCTCAATTCACCTTTGCTGCTTGAGCGCAGGAGACTCGGCGCAAGAGGTCTGAAACTTGGGCTTGGGACATCGAGTTCGGATTCTTCTGAGAATAGATCTTCTGGCGTTGTATTCTTAAGTAAATAGATGTAAAAAATAATAATAATAATTATGGAATATATGATTTATTATGATTTTAACCTCGATGTTGTTTCTTTTAGTAGATTTGTATATAAGAATTAATCTTTGTTTAAAAAAAAAAAAAAGGGAAATATAATGAAGTTATACTAATGACATGCAGTTTATACTTATTTCCAAGTTTTAAGCTATTTTTATTAATTCATCTTTAGAGCCAAGAAATTTTATCCATACATATTTAATTTTATTTAAAAATATATATTTTAAATTAATGGGAATTATTTTGTAAGACCCGAGAAATTCCAATTTCTGGAAAAAGGGCAAAATCGTAATTTTAATTATAAAATTGTAATTTCGGTTAAAAATCCGTAATTAATTCTCTAAATCTCGGATAGCCAGGCAGTTTCATAGATTGGAATAGTCTTGCAAATCTAGCTAGCATGTAAAATTGTGTCGGTCTGGGGCAGTTAAAGTCAAACCAGCGTTTTTACCGAACATCAGCGTTTGGTGTCGTAAAACGATTTCGATCACGAAGAAATCGCGTATAAATATCGCTCATATTCGCTAAGTGTGTAGTAGAGAAATAATGAAAATGGGCCAGTAGAGATAAGTCGAATGTGTTGTAGGAAAAAGAGACATGGCGTCGTTTGGAAAAGTTTAAGTCGTAAAAGAATAAAAATAACGAATAGGATTGTCTTCTCCAATGTTAAATGAGCCAAAAACGTGAATGAACCAGATTTTCCTGCAGCAACCTACGTTTTGAGAGATTTGCTAGAGAAACCTCTCTAGAAATCTGATGAATCCGTCGTCAATGATGCGAGGCAAAGAAGGGAAGAGTTCTTTCTGCAGCGGAATGACTCTTAGCGTAGTCTGCAGTTTGTGAGTTTAAACCAGCTCAGTAGGGTTTACTCCCTCTTGGGTTTCTGGCTTTATTTAAGTGTTTTTCGATGTTGGTTGGTTTGGTATTGAGGGTCGTTTGATCGGTCCCAAAACTTGGGACCAAATTGTTTGAATTTATTGAAACCCAATGGTGAAAACAGTGGCTGTACGGGTTGTTTGGGTGTTTTATTTCAAAATTATCTTTCGTCGTGATATGAAAATACGGGAATGGGGTATTGATCGGTCTAGTAATGGGACCGAATTATGGAATTTTTTGGACATTTGAGACCGTCAGTGACGAAACGGTATGGGCTGTTATGTTGGAATTGATCATTCGTTCATTTGGTGAGTATAAAATAGGAAGTGGTAAGAAGTCGATTCGAAAAGTGGCTTAGGAGTTGGACAAGTGGAAGTTTGCCGATGGACAGCCCACTCTTTGGAATTCGGGACTGTTAAAATCAGTCCCGGGTTGTGTGAATTGGATAAGAATTGTCCATGTGTTGTGTGCTTGAGATTGTTGAAATGAATGGTTTGAGTTGTGTGGAAATAGATAGGTTAATACATGAAAATAAATGTTAGTATAATGACATAATTATATAAAATATAATTGTGTTCATAGGCCATTGAGATGAATTTAATATGTTAATGCATAAACGATGTTAACTTGATGTCGCGATTATATGGAATATAATTGTGGGTGTAAGCGAATTAAGTAAAATGGCGATTAGCTTTCAGTGAGCATATTTGGGAGTTGACGATTGATTATTGTTGAATTACATGTGTGATTACAATTTGGATAATATATCATATTGATATATTGGTTGAAAATGATTGAAATGGCATAATCGTCTTCATGTATCTTGTACAGGGTAACTTTAGAAATTAAGTGAGTGCATGACGCGAAAAAATTGAAGAACGAAAATGTTTTGAAAGAAAGATTTCACGTGATGATATTAGGAGGGAATTGGAGTTGGGAGATGGGCGACGGATCGTTCGGATGAGGACCATGGTATTTAGGCTTCATGTGGTCGCCTCGGAGGAATGATCCGTATTTTCTGGGCTCTTTGGTAGTATATTTTCGAAACGAATAGGTTTTGTTTTGAAAATGATTATTTTCATCTGTGAAGCTAGGCAAGTGTGAAGTCGGTGAGGACTCGAGGACATGAGGATGGCACGTAGACATTCGAGTAGGATCGAATTTGCTTGGATGTGTGTTTATTTTTGGAGCGTTCTCCTGCGGCTGGCTTAGGTGGAAGTAGGCGCACTTAGGGGCGATTCCACTCTTGGGCATTAGTTCCTCTGTCGAGGGATATTATTTTCTGATCACGGGAGCGAGCGAGGGACGGCCACGTCATGGGGTACATTTTTAGAAAATGGGATTGTGGCTTTAGTTTGGTGATGTATACATGTATTAGAATGCTTTTCATTTTAATATATGTGTTGTATAAGAGTAAATCATTAACTCTTGCACTATGGATATAGTTGGAATATATTGTGAGATATAACTATTTTGGATATAGTGTGATTAGTATTGGTTTTTGGGCCCAAGAGGCCGTTTGTAATCAGGTGATTGATGTTGGGACAGGTTTTATGAAGGTTTTGTATTTGGGTAGAGTTCCTCATTCTGAAGGGGCTGCGTTTTCCAAGTGAAAGATGCCGGATTCACGACGTTAAAGTATTCAGGTTGACGGTATCGACGGACACGGAGTTTTGGGGCGTCACAGCTTGGTATCAGAGCTTAGGTATACGACTACCTAGGGAGCTCGGGTTTGGGCATCCATAAGTGAGGGGCTTGGGTTAAGGCCATAGTCTTTAAGAGATAAGAACATCACCACTAGGTGTGGTTCGATGTTAAGTTCAGGTATAGGATTACCTAGGAAGGCACATAACAAAACTAGGACCACGGCATGTGTGTTTGTGTGATCATGTGGATTGATGAATGGTTGTATGTATGTGTTTGGTGTGTATGATGTATGTATGTAATTGTGAGTATGAATGTTTGTGTGTAGGTAGATATGTAGAACTTGTATTAGAGAAGCAAACGCTTGGAGTTTATAATGTGTACTGGAACAAGAAAATAAGTAAAATAAATTTAAGCAATTTATTTGGTTTGTTGGGGAATGAAAAAAAAAAAAAAATAATAATATAGATGAAACAAGTTTTAATAAATTTATTGGTGCACTGGAAAATGAAAGAAAATAAATAAATATATATTTTTGGTATTTTCCAGTGGCTGAAAGAAATGAAAAAAAAAAAAAGGAAAAAAAATGGTGCAGAAATTGGAAATGGGCTACTGGCTGTAGCTATGATTTAAATCTGGCTTTAGTTATATATAGTTTCTATGAACATGCATGTGTGCGTGTTGTGCTGTGCTGTTACTGCAGGTTACCGTCAGACTGGAAATTGTGATAAGGAAGTGCGGTTCCGCAGTAGTCAAGACTCAAGTCGCTTACACCAGAGAAATACTAGGGTTTTGTCAAGACCGTTTTGGAGGTAATTTTTCTTCCAATCTGGTTATTAGTCTCTTCTTTGAAAAGACCACCTCCTCACCATGTCTATGACTGTACCTACCTTAATGCAGAATCGTCATAGCAAGGGAAGTTCAAAGGAAGCTAAGGATCCTGATGATGATGATGATGATGATGATGATATGGAAGAAAAACGATCCAATTCATCTTCAACCTTGAGGGGACACAAGAAAATGAGACTTTCACCTGGAAAGAGGAAGAGGAAGAAGCAGCAGCCAAATGACATGGACAGTGGTATGAAAAGGGTCAAGAAGGACAGACATTCAAATTTTCTTAATCATGAAAAACAAACTGAAGCTTAGGCTAGAGGAGGAAGAGTAAAGAAGAAGGATATGAAGAAGAAGAGTTCGAGAAAGAAGATGATGATTCAATGGAAGAAGCAGCAGAAGAAAACTAATAAGTGAGATGTGAGATTATTCTGAGATGGAGAATTTCTTCACGTCCCTTGAATCCTATTTGATTATTTATTATAAATTTCATTTCATGCTGTAGCCAATTTCCCCTACCCCTGTGGATCTATTTAATTATATAATATAAATTTATTTCATACTGGTGCAGTTATAGCAACATATAAATGACATACTGCCCACCACTGGATCTATTTAATTATTTGTATAAATTTAATACTATACATGTTTTTCAATGAAAAATAACTCATTTTAGATTTAAAAAAAACACCCTTTATTATTTGATGTATTTACATATCTTATAAAAGAAAATGTGACTTTTCGAGAATATTATTGTCAAAATGTGGTTAAAAGTTATAGGGTTAGATTCCCAAAATTCATATTTCAAAGGTCTTGAACTTTATTTTACGATTCATTATTTCTAGTTTAAAATGGTGTTAAAAATCTTTGCTAAAAAGTGAAAAATATTTGTAAAAATGGTTTTAAACAAGTCCATACAAGACTACCAGTCATCAAATACTTAATTTTATTTTTTAAATTATTTAATGTTTCGTTTGAAGAAATAAAATAATGTAAATAAGATGATTTTTGAGGACAAAGGAAATTATCCAGTTGGTCATAATTCGCAGTCTTAATAATATTCCCCTCTTCCCAAAATGTTCTCTACATTGGATGCTAACAGACTTTTTCTCTTCCTCATTGGCATCTTTACTAAAATAGAATACTGAATAAAAAATTAAAAAAATTAAAAATGTTATAATTACAAAAATATTAAGATAATAAATGGAATAAAATAAAGTAAAATAATAAAATCAATATTAGAAGTAGTGATAACAATAACAATTAATAAATAAAAGATAATTAGATAGGAAAGTAAATAATTAAATCAAATCACTAGAAATAAATAATTGCATAAATAAATATTAAGTATATCATGGATCCTGCATTTTTTTTGGCTATTATATGTTTCACATTAAAAATACGAAACTTGTTTATTTTTTTTTAATAGATAATACATTCTCAACTCCCTCACTTTCAAACTTTTCTGACATTAAGTCATTCTACATTAAAATATTCAAATCAAGTCTTTATAATATCCAAATGTTTGCTCTACCACGTGAGCTAGGCTGCCTAGGCATGATAGGCAACCACTTCATTTTATCATTTTACTAGTTATTTAAAAAAAAAAATCATATCTTTAATTTTAAAATAGAAACATATATGATTAAATAAAATTTAAAGGATAAATACAAAAAAAAAATGTAAATATTTAAAATATGATTAATGAGAAAAATAAAAATATATTCAATATTAAAACTATAATTTATGAAAATAAAATAGTTAAAACAAAAAAGTTTAATATATTAATAATATATTATAATAATAATAATTACTAAAACACTTATGCAATAAAAGTAGAGATTTGATTCCATGTTAAGAACCAAAATATCGAATTTTGTGGATAAATATTTAAAAAATACCGATTCTGCAAAAGCTAGTTATTTAAAAAAATTAAATAAAGATTTTAAAGTATTCAGAATAAGTCAAGCAATATGAATTGAAAGCGAGTTAGGTGAATTATTGGTTTTGTCGAGCGATAATTTCTGGCACTCCAAACAATCGGGTAAAAGTAGGTTGGCATGTCGGGTTGGCCCATGTGCTAGGCTCTACTCTCACAGCCTCTGTTGTTTCCGAATAAAAAAAACGGCTTTTAAAGGCGAAAGAGGGAGAAAAAGCGAGGCCACTCAAATGGGATCTGAATATGTCAGCGTATTTGATAGGGTTAAATATTTATATGACATGTGGAAACGATGGAATGAAAGCAGATGCGTGGCTTGAGTGAGTAAGGATGAATCTATCGAAAAGAAATGAGACCCCCAAATGAGTCAAAGAAAAAACACTAGCCTACTTAAATCGAAGCAACTAAAGGGGCTCTAACAACACTCCAAAAGCAAGCAACAAAAGAAAATATCCAAGTCACTAAAGTCACAATGTGAGTCCAAACCCCCTCGAAATGGTTTCCAAAAGTGGTAATAGTAACATCGAGTCGAGTAATGGATTTGGACCACAAAGGAATAAGAACAGGCATATAAGGAATCTACACTCGCTATATGAATGCAACTAAGGAGTAAGACAAGACAATCCTCGAGACTCAAGGCAAGCTCAGCTAAATGAAACTCAAAGATGTCACCGATCCAAGACTCTACTACCAAGGGGAAAACAAGTAACTAAACTAAACTCAGGATATGAACCCAGAAATTAGGGTGAAGTCAAGCTACTAAAAAAACTCTAAAGAAAAGGAGATATATGAGAGAAATGTCATAACCACAATAACAAAATGACAAACAAAATCTAATATAAAATGATGAACACAACTCAAAGCTATGATAGAAATGAAATACTCAAAGATCCCACATGCCTAATAGAGAAAACTGAAAGATGAGGGAGTATTGTATGCCTAAAATAAAAATACTAAAATAGGTGCATTGTAAGCCTGAACACTACTGAAAGATGAGGACATTGTACGTCAAAAGAAATATTAAAAATAAAGGACATTGTATACTAAAAAAGAAATAATGAAAGATGAGGACATTATACACTCTTAAAAAAATATACTAAAAGGTGAGAATAATGTACAGATTTAAAAAAGAAATACTAAAAGACGAGACATTGTACTCGCAAAAAACAAATAATCAAACATGAGGGAACTGTATGCCCTATAAAAAGGAAATACTGAAGTATAAGTGCATTGTGAGCCCAAAAAAGAAAATAATGACTTTTAATTGTCCTCTTTGTTACTGGAATTTGATTCATATTTCATGTCCTAGTTTGGTAATTTAGAAAAGAAAAATTAGAGAGAAATCAAAAGATTTCGATTCTCACAAAAGCGCATAATGATTTCTAGTTTATCGTATTTCAATAATTTCCTAAATGTCAGCTCCGAAAGAACAGATATCACCTTGATTTCTTCCTGGAAAGGTTTTACTGGAAACACTAAATTTAAGGTTTTTAATTAATCCCACCAGGCTACCACCTCTGGTAAAATTGCTAACCCACCTTCCCTTGATTAAGGATGCTTGGATCTCCTTATATAGTGTCATCAGCAATGGATCACAACAATAGTTCTAATTGCAAAGTGCTTTGAGTAATCGATGCTTATTACTTATTATGCGTATTACATATTAATTAATAAGCAAAGACTGTTCATTAATATGATATTAAATACGTTGAATTGATTTAGATATTTAATGGATTAATGATCGCGATCGTAACATAGCATGAAGAAAATCATGATGATAAGATTAACATCATTTGCAATTATGTTAGTATACAAATTATCTGCAATCATAAGATGTGGTAGACGTTATTGATCCGGATAGTCTAGCACATGCCAAACTCTTTGATTGGATCAAGTAGTGAATCTTATAAACTATGATAATGAGTTGATTAGAATTGACATGTGGATGCTTGTTAAGTAGATATCTTGTGTAGTAGAAGTCAGTTATTTCTGTCGGCCGTGAATCTGAGTGGATGTCGGGTTCTTGTGTGTGAAAATCGAAATGATCACCATTTGTATGAGGAACTCTACCCCGAATTAATCTTGTATAAAACTTTGCGTTTCGCATACTCCAGCATTATGTCTGATATATCTAATCCACATAGTATCACGACCACTTGGGTATAACAATACTCGTACACATACGACTATGAATCCAGTATATCACACGATGATTCTGAAGTTAAAATGTTTTACTCTCATACAGCATATATTAAAATTAGGGAAATTACAATACATGTAAATATCGTCAAGCAGCCATAATCGGCTTTTCTTCTAATCTCGATCCTACAGGGCGAGTATCTCTCCATGCTCACTTGTACTGTAAAAGGGAGTCCCACGATAGGGTAATTTAAAAATTTCGATAGGAGAATGCATACTAAGTGGGCTACTCACCGCTTTTAAGTCTTTGTGCAATGTTCCAAAGTAAACACACATTCAAGCAAATGCATGATCCTGCTTGAATGTCATGTAATTCGAATCCAGTCATAAAACTCTCTCACTTTAAAGCGTATGTGAAAATAATCATTTAATAGCCTATTTGTTCTTGAAAATATCACTAAATATTCGGTAAAAATATAGAATGCACTGAAGTAGGAGTGGTTGGTAGGCTTTCAAAAGCTTGATCATAGTCCTCATCGAAATGATACATTGGCCCCATCTCGACTAATTCTAGGAATATCATCTGTGAAATTCGCTTTCAAAAAACGTTTTCGTTTTCTTTTCGATTTTAAGTAATAAATGCATTTCCTTTTTTTAACTCCTAGGTTACAGTGCATATGAAATGCGATATGATGCCATTCGGCGACTAATATAACGCATGTAAATATCGTATGCGTATATTCTACCAAAACATTCAATTCACACAATCATGTCGTATAAATTCATTGAATTCCTTACATCAAATTAGCTCATGAAATTTAATGATCAAACGATAATTAAATTAAATCCTTTCGGCCAAACACATATTTTCACAAAAATTATTTTTCGTGTCATTATTCACAGGAGCGATAAAACCACAGGCATTCTGGTTGACACACATCCGTTAATGATTAGCTGTGAAGCCGCGTTCTTGTGGGTTTGAAGCGCCGAGCAACCAATCGCGTTTATTATGCAGCGCGGTTTGGCACCCCAGACCAGCCGTGGCGATCCGTTGCTACTCAGGTTTAAATTCATATCGGTCCAGTCCCCCGAGTTTGGGGCCGTCACTTCCTCGCGGCACCATTCGGCTGGCTTGTTCTGAAGTATTTAAAGAGGGAATAAAGCGAAGTAGAAAGCCTCCTGCTGGTTGAAACTCATAAATCCCGATGCCCCATCACGAAGCCCTACCGCGTCAAGCGATTCTTCTATTCTTGTCAGTAGTGAAAGCGGTGGATCGTGTATTTTAGGAAACTCTCTCTCTCTAAAATCCTCTCAAAAATGGCTACTGTCCGAAAAATTCTGCATCTCACGTTTTGCTCATGACTTTTGAAGGAGAAGAAGCACTATTACAACTTTTGTCTTATTTTCATTTAAAACAAATCCAATAATGCCATCTGTGTTAACCATTCTGCGGATTTGATGTCATTTATCTGCGGTAGTCGGGTTTTAATCGTTTACCTGCTCAAATACGAAGAGCATAATGCGTAGTGCATATTATATGTGATTTCGTCGCGTTGAAAATCGTTTCTGACCGCGCGAAGCGTGATCGCGCCGAAAAGCGTGTCAGCTCACGGTATCTCGGAATACGAAATTTTCGTGCTAGATTTGAATTTAGTGAGGCGATTCCGACGGTGCAGTCGTTTCGTAAATCGAGATCACAGAAATTGGTCGATTTTAACGGTGAATTTTGTATTGAAATTCACGATTTCTTGTATTAAAAATATGAATTTCTCGGTCTTACGTTCTCCTCCTTAAAAAGAATTTCGTCCGAAGTGGGCCAATCGTATCACTCCACATGCGTATGCGACATGCATTCTACCATGCATGTAAACTCGTCGTTTAATTATTTTAAGCGGTCGCGTCTGCCTCGTCCCCGAAACGAGAAGGGATAGGTGGCCCGCGCTTCGTGTCCTGCGCTCTCCGTTGACTTCTCACCCCGCGATTGCGCCGTAGCACTCTCACTAGCCCTCGCGGTCTTCGTCGCAAAACACGATCGCGCATTTATCTGATGCTGTGGTCCCTCGCCGAGTCGGGTCGTGTCGGCGCCGATCATGCGTCAGCGCGTGGTGGTTGGGTATGTTATGGGCGTGGAATGAAACACCTGCGTGGACTATCATCTTTGATGATACTTGCATGGCCGATCTGATGGTGTCTATCCTCTCGAGTATCTACGAAGATCCGATGAATCTCGGCGATAACCGCTTATAGAGCGTTGCTCCTCTCTTAGGAATCGCCAGGAAACATGATCATGACCTCGGGCTACAGGGTCGGCGTCGCACATCGCATGGCTCTTCTGTCGGCTGCGAGTACGTGAGAAGGTATTTGTCGTATCAAGCTCACCTTCTCGAAGGTGTCTCTAATAATCGGTCAGGACCGTTGATGGAACTCTCTCCCACCTCGGTCAGCATAATAGTGATCATGACCTCAATCTGATACCTCATGGTGCCATCACAATATACTCGCGTCGCGTTGTAGGCGAATTCACTAGGAAATTGCTCCTCACCCTTAGGACCCAGGACACATGCTGACAGTGTGTCCTCTAACACATGTATATAATCCGCACAACGTATAACCTTACACAACCCTTACTTGGTGTGTAAATGATGACCTTCCCAAGGTCACAATCACTGACAATCCAATGGATCGTCAACCTAGTCCATGTCATGAATGAAATCCATATATCGAGTCCTTGCAGACTCAACCACACCCAATCTGATTTCAATGGGTATCGAATCTCGAGTCACTCGACTCTATCACGCTTAACTCTGAAGTCTACGTGATAACCTGACAGTGTGTTTTCATCTCGATTACATTACTCTTCGGCTTACACTTCGAGCCTCTTGCATTCACCACGAATTACAAGGATATCTCCCGGGTCTCTTACACTTTAACTCCAGGATTCTCACCTTAGGGATGCGACCCCTTAACATTTTTCCCAACACTTTAGTTACTTTTTTCATTCACTGAAGCGTTTGAGTCTTCATTGGGCGTAGTCCTAAAGACAACAACCCGGCGCTCTGCATGAGTGGTGAATAGCCACCGCCGTGCCACCCACACCCAGGCTCGGCGGGATATTCTGATGCCGCGTGAAAGCGATAATGCCATCTTTGTGACACCCAATCCAGGGTCCGCGCGCTTAGTTGCGCAGCTGATGCATCACGACCCCGACCCACACTCGGCCCCCTCGGCCTATACGTATTGTTTGGAGTGCTTGTATAACACCCAGGCGAAACTAGTTCTCCCAACCCTTGCTAGGGTGTGGAGGAATGAAGCGCATACTCTCACATCCCTCACGGCTAGCGGGGAGCGCATTGTCCCAAAATCATAGGATCCACTGTCTCGAGATGATCCAGTCACTCATGTAATCAGCCACTGAATCTTGAAACTAGTGTGAAGCAGAAGTCTTCTGCCTCTTCTCCGAACTAGGAGAAAGGCAGTCCTCCTCTTGCTACCAACTTTTAGTATCCGTGTTCCATTATCCTGATTTCTCTTTCTGTAATTGGTAGTCTGACCATGGAGTCTATATCGTGGCGAAATCCTACAATCCACGCCCGAATGGACAACTTGACATTCTCGAATCTCTGCGATACCACACTTGATCGAGGCTTCGTATCTAGAAGATTGACATTCGGTCTCTCGACTCATCACTACCTCGACCTTCTCTAGGTATTGACACTCTTGGTGATATTGTATGTGTCCCAAAAAACCTCCCCTCGATGGCTAAAACTCGCACTTCTGCGAACTTGGTGTCTGGTAGATGGTCTCTCGATGGCGTAACCTGATCCTCAGTGATACTCATGCTCCCACTCCGTGAGGAGTAGATCAAATGTCATCCACGAGACTACGACAAAGTGATCTAGATAAGGTTCTGGAACATCCTATCATGAGATCCATGAATCTTTCGCGCGTTCGTCGATCGAAAGGGCATCGCAGTAAACTCAGAAATGCCCGTAGCGGCGTCTAGCGTCTTGGGATATCTGTCTCCCACTAACCCTCGAGTTGATGATGTGGTGCGAGAAGTTGTATCTTGGAAGTAGACTCGCTCCTCTCAAGTAGTCAAATAAATCATCAATCTCGGTAATGGAGTGCAGGTCTGGATCATAACCTTGTTATTGCACGTAGTCGTCTGTGATCAAAGGGTCTTGCCCTTCTTCTTATAAATAGATTGGGCGCCCCATGGTAAATTTACTTTCGGTCTAATGAACCCCTTGTCCAATAGCTCCACATGTATTTGGACTCACGAGTTCATGTCATGGTGCCATCTATGCGGAGTCATAGAGATGGGTAAAGTACCGGTGCAACTCAATAAAGTCTGCACCTGCAGCAGGTAGTCCGGAGTAACTCATGGAAAACATCCGTACTCGCAAACTACTCGCGGTAGATCTAGATGCAGTCTCACCTCGTCCTCCTAGGAGTGAGCTCGTTAGTCTAAGCTCGCTAGCATCACGGCCTTGGACTCATATAACATGCAAGAATGAAATATCATGCTTGTCCCTGAAATACCACGGGAGATGCAGGTCCTGCGTGTATCTGGTAATCCTCCTGCGCTTCTGATCGATAACGACCACCCGTAATTTGCTCGGCCCGATCCATGCCGGGATTGACCTCGAACTCTGACGTATTCGCATCCTCGGGTCCATTATAGGTAGGGTCCTGAGATCTCAACAAAACCTTGACATATCATCCTATTCTGCGTACTGTCCCCAGGGGAGAACTCACGTCTCGCGGCTCCTCTAAGGTCTCACAGAGGTCCTTGCCCATTTCCACCGCCTCTGGGCCTCGTTCTCTATTAGAAACGCGGCTAAGTCTAATCTGATCGTGTCGGAGGTAATCTCCGTAGCCTCTAACCTTTCTTTGTGCATGAGCCGTGAGTGCACCAGTGAATCCTCTTCCCCTGTGAATGTCGGAGGATGATCGTCTAGCAAACCTCACGGGTTATTGGGATCTTTCACGTCTGCTATACCGGCTGTGCGATAGCGAAATTTGCTTTGTAATACCTCTGACCTCGGCAAAGGCTTGCTTATCAAATCTTGGGTGGTGGTGAATGTCGGTGGTGCACTGACCCGAGTGCCTCGTGGGCGCCCTGCGTCCTCGTGCTCTGCTAACCCGTTTACCTGATTAACATGGCATGAGAATCATTCCCAATTATCCCTTAGATTAACTAGTAATGCGGATATTTGATTGCTAATAGACTTATTGACCATGGCCCGACCGGGTTCATTTTCTAAGTGGCGCTAAATTCCGACCCTTTCGGTTATTTGCTTTGATAAGGTTAAGTTCTCTTGTTCATTTGATGTCAAATCACACAAGGTCGTAGTTCGTAGCACAAGCGGTCGCGCTTTCTGTATTCCCACCGTACGCCTAGTTTCCCTACGCAACAGCTGCCAAATCACAATTTCAATGGTAGTTAATCTGTCTGATTATCTCTAAGGCATAAGCGGCCGAGACACTAAGTATACACATAAATTAGTGTATACACATTGTCCCTTACATTCTAAAGTAATGCAAGGCAATTAAATATACATTAAAACATTTTATCAACATAAATTTCATTTTAGAAAATTTCATTTTTGAAAAATTTGTCTCCTTTTATTAAATTTTATTTTATTTGATTTTCAAAAAAAAAAAAAAAAATCAAAATTCTTATTCATGAGTTATTAGGTCAACGATTCACATTCATAATTCTTTGTTCCGTCTTTATTCCCCTATAAGTTGCAATACAACAATTTTTTTTTTCTTGCAATACACTTCCGGCGGTGTCTTCCGGTGATGTATTCTTGTCTGATACCTTTTTCCTTTAAAGCTAAATTGCAATACAATTTTGAACCCACTACACTCCATTGTATTGCAATACAACTGAACCTCTGCAATACACTTCCTTCCCAGGCTGCAATACAATCCGGCCCACCTCCTGCTGTCTGATGCATTGTATTCTGTGCAATTCTAGCCTACGGCCTTCTCTGCCATTGATTTAGTAAATTTGTTTTGCAATACGATCTCATGTAACGGTGCAATACACCTCAATCTTGCAATACAATCCTGCCCATCCTAGCGGCCTAAGCTGTAATACAATGACTAATATCACAACACACTTTCAGCCTCTCAAGCCTTCTTCTCTGCAATACAAAAATTGTATTGCAATACAATTTTCAACACCCTCTCAACTTGCAACACACTTCATACTGCAATACAAACTCAGCATTGCAATACAATTTTTTTTTTTCACAATATAATTAGGCAGTAGCCCAATACGTTTTGCACCAATTTTTTTTTCATTATTATTATTTTTTCATTTGTTCCAGTTATTTCCAGCAGCTGGAAAATCATAAAAAAATACACACCTATTTTATTTTTATTTTTTTTTTCATTTTCCATAATACTCAAATAAATTTATAAAAATATATTTTTCTCCATTTTCTTCAATTTTACAACTTGTAAAACCTTAGAAAATTATTTTCTTCAATTCTCATCAAATAAATTTAGTAAAATTTATTTTTCTTTGCTTTAAAATTTAACATCGTTTTCAACCAATACGAATAAATTTAGTAAAATTTATTTTATTTAATTTCTTGATTTTACCTTTGTAAAACCTTAAAAATTAAATTTCTCTTCTACTCTAAACAAATACATTTATGAAATTTATTTTCATTTATTCTCTTTATTCGATTTTACACCTTTGTAAAGCTCCCAGACATTTTCAACATACTAAGTGCTAATCCATAAGCACCAAACATTCCACAACACATAAAACATGGCATACACACCCATCATCTGATAATTCACCCAGGTCGCCATGTGCGTATTGTGCACATTGCATGTAGTGTCCTAGTTTTGTCCTGTGATTTTCCTAGGTAATCTCATACCTAAATGAGACATCAGACCACACACAGTGGTGATGTTCTCGCTCCCGGCTCCTTGGCACAAGCGAAGATCCTCGATCTATGGGTTTCATATGCCTGTCACATCCAAACCACCTGAGTGATGAATGCTGAGCAGGAGCTCCTAGGTATTCGTATACCTGGCTCGATGCAATTTGTGAGCCTGAGCAGGGGTCGGGTTGGTACCGTCGACCGCGAATACAAGTGGATGTCGGGTTGCGGGCGCCACTTGAAAATCGGGCGATCTCATTTATGCAGGGAGCTCTACCCCAGATACAATGCTTGTATAAAACTGCATTTACATCTGACAGGTCAATATATACGATATCTAATCATGAGTATCTGGCCACTTGGGCCATATGATACTCATTACACATACCAACTATGAATCGACTATATACCCAGTAATTCTGAGAGTTCGAATGTTTTTACTCCCATCTGACATATATTAAAATTAGGAAATTCTAATACATGTGAAATATCGTCAAGCGAAGCCCGCAAATCCTGCTTTTCTTCTAATCTCAGTCTCTAGGACTAATTTGTCTCCTCATACGCTCCTGTGTAAAGGGGTCCCGGCGCGGGGTGAGCTAAAGCTCGATAGGAGGAATCGCACAAGTGGGCTGCTCACCCTTATAAGTGCGGTCTGTTCCAAAGTAAACACACATTCAAGCAAATGTGATCTACTTGAATGTCTACATGACGACTCGGATCCAGGAGTCCTCCCGACTCTCTCACACTTGCCTAAGCCATGTATGAGAGAAAATAATCATTTCAAAACAAAACTGTTGTTCTTGAATATACTACCGAAATATTCGGTAAAAATATGAGGCCTCTCAGGCGAATTGGTTGAGTAGCTTTGCAAAGCAGTCATAGTCCTCATCCAAAAATGATACATTGGCCCATCTCCCCAGCAATTCTCGGAATATCATCTATGAAATTCCTTTAAAAATGTTTTAGTTTTCTTTCAATTTTTCCATATCATGCACTCCTTTTTAACTCCACAGGTTACGTGCATATGAAATGCATTATGATGCCATTTTAATGACTCATATAACACATGTAAATATACATACATGCATATATTCACAAAACATTCAATTCACACAATCATGTCATGTAAATTCATTAATTCGCCCATCAAAATTAGCTAAAGCGAATGCAATGATCAAACTACAGTAATTCATTAAATCCTTTCGGCCAAACACATATTTTCACAAAAATTATTTTTCGTAGTCACTATTCACAAGGCGGTAAAACCACTGGCATTACGGTTCAACACATCCATTCATCGATTTCACTTTGTGAACGCATTTCTGACCATTTAGGCCTCGAGCAACCCGATACACTTGTTTATTATGCAACACCAATTTGACACCCCGAACCCATTGCATTAGCGATCTTGTTGCTGCTCTTGGAGTTTCAAAAATTCATATCGGTCCCGGTCCCCGAGGTTTAGGGCCAGAGTAAAAGCAACCCCTCACGGCCTCGTTCAACTCGAACGTTTGCAGAAGTATTTAAAGAGGAATAAAACCAAGTAGGAGAAACCCTGCCTCTTGGAGTTGAGGCTGTGCGTCGTGCTCCTTGTGACCCTCTCGTGATAGAGTAGTTCTCTCTTATCACGAAGGCCGTAAGCGGTTGGATCGCGTATTCTGAAGAGAAGCTCTCTCTAAAATCCTCTCAAAATGACTCTTTGTCAGAAAATTACGCATCTCACGTTTTGCTTTCGCTGACTTTGAAGGAGAAGAAGCACTATTACAACTTTTGTCTTATTCTCATTTAAAACAAATCCAATAATGCCATTTATGTCCTTTGCATTCTGGATTTGATGTCGGTATTATCTCGTGATCAGTTTAAACCGTTCTCTCTTTCATTACCACTTATGGTACATGAGTGCGTATTTATATGTGATTTTCTTGTCGAAAATCGTTTTATGGCGCGCAGAAGCGTGATCTGCCTCAAGCGTGTCAACTCGACTATCTCGAATATTACGAGGAATTTTCACGTGCTAGCTAGATTTGAGGGCGTTCCAACTTGATTGCAATCCCAGTTTCATCGTAGAGATCTAGAGAATTTATTCAGTTTAACGAAGTGATTTTATGTCGAAATTACTATTTTGCCTTATTCCGGAAGTGGAATTTCTCGGGTCTTACAAGATAAGTACATCAGGAGACTACTATGAAGACGATCATTATGAATTGGCTATTATATGTAGATGATTTTTTACCATACTTGATAGTCTGATATCGTAGACTTGAGGTGATGAAGGATATCTTTGATGTTGATTTTGTACTTTGATTTCATTTATTGTTACCTTTTTGAGGTCGCTCATAGGGTGATCATTGGATACAACTTGAGGTGTTCGGAGGTAATTAAGTAACTAATAAAGGATTCACCACTCCCATTAAAGGGAGAGTATACCTATGACCTCTTATCGAGGACCATTAGTCGTGAATCTCTAGTCATAGTGGAAATGGCATGAAGAGTGTCTTTAGGTGCATAACTGATGAGTAATGAGTCAAGGAACAAGATCTAATATCACTTGGGCTATATGTGGCATAGCCAATCTAATGGGAGCTACACCTTATCCATGCTCTGAACCGAGTGGGGTATAGTTTGGTGAAATGACGAATTGTGCAGTAATAGTCTATGACATTGTGATAGCCAATGTGCAATAGACTTGAGCAAGAATGCCACCTATCACTCCAGGACAAAGCATATCGAATTCAGATATCATTGGATTTGTGATGCTACATAAATGAAATGATTCCAATTAAAGAAGATCCACACAAGTAAGAATGCAACTGACATGATGACGAAAGTTGTTCCAAGGCAAAAGTTAGAGTTATGTTCCAAGCTCACTGGCATGGGATCCCACTAAGGATCGAGGTGACTTCTGCAACCCGGTGGCATGCATGGGTCTGAAAGGGAGATTTGATGAGGTCATGCCCATCATTTATCTCCCATGAAGAACATCTTTCATAAAACATAAAGCATGTCACAGCTTTCATTTATTTCTTTCTTTTGTTTTTTCTCTCACTTCCATTTTCTTGAGTCATTTCCTTGAGATGTTTTCTCCTTTGCCTATAAATTGAAGGCAAGATGAAGACAATTGATATATATCTCATGCAACGGGAAGAAGAAATGAGCAAAGGGAGAGAGTGAGGCATGATGAGAGAAAAATGAGAGACTGTCCAGAAAAGGTTGCTCTCGATTGAAATTTCACGCCGAGGGGGGGGTGAGGTATCTCTAATTTCTTGAGTATACCCTAAGATCAGTATATTCTTGGGAGGAGTTGTACTATATACCACTTTGTGATAGTGAAGAATTGTTTGTGTTTGTCCCGTGGTTTTTTCCTTCACCTTGAAGGGTTTTTCATGTAAATCTGGTGTTCTTCAAAATTTGAATTTATATTCTTGTATGGGTATTGTTCAAGTATATGGTACTATTCACATATAGGGGGGGTACTATAACCGACAGAATCTCTCCAAGGCGAAGGTCATTCGCACGTAATTTAGAAATGTCTCTTGAGCTTCGTATGGCGGAATTGACTATCACCACGTCACAGCGTCGTAGCCTGCTGCGTCCGTGACAAGTGGGCCACAAAGTCCATCGTGAAGTGCTCCCACTTCCACTCAGCCACCTCCGATGTTTGAGTAGCCTCTTCATTCTGGTGTTCGACCTTAACCTGTTGTGAGACATCGTCGAACAAAATCCCTGCGTGTCTCTTGTCCCACTCCGATAGTCACTGGCGGCGAGATCTGGTACATCTTCGTGCCCACTGGATGCATAATGAGTCGAGAAGCGAAATTTAAACTCCCACGGGAATCTCCTCTCTCGTCGGTCAAGCGGGGAACCACTACCCGTCCACTATATCAAGACCATACGTGTGAGCGGTCATTACAAATCACCGTACTGGCCCGCCACTCGGTCACGATGGACACTATCTCTGCGTCACGCCACTTTAAAGGGCTCAATCAACATGCTCCGCTTGAGACGGTGTAGCCACTAAACTCCCAAAGGTACCTTGGAGTGCGCTCATTTGTCTTTGTGCTTTCGAAAGCGCCCACGGTCTCGAGCATCCGCCACTCCAGAAGCTATACTATTGGCTGCCAGTGATTCGGCGAGTGCATATTCGGCCGCCACATTTGCCTTAAGGATGGTAATGCAAGTGAAGTCATAATCTATAGGAACTCCATCCATCTGGTTGCCTCATATTGAGAATCCGTGCGTGAAAATATCGCCGAATTTTGTGGTGCAGGTACCTCGGGCTCCTCGTAGTATAAGTAGTGGCGCCCAGTCTTGGCGAGACTACGGCCATGACTCCGTATCGTGTGTGGGGTAGTGCAACAAGTGATTCTTCAGCGACGAACCATAGCTACTACCCTCCCGGAGCCATGAAACATCCCAATCAGGCCCTTGAGGCATCCTGATACACTGCGCCTTTTTGTCTGTAAGACCAGAAATTCGATTTCTGGAATAAGAAATGAAATCGTAAATTTGATTACAAAATTATAATTTTGGTTAAAAATATGTAATTAATTCTCTAGATCTTAGATGACCCGAATGGATTTATGTGTTGGAATCGTCTGCGTAAATCTAGTTATACGTAAAATTTCGCAATTTTAAGAACGGTCGGAGTCGCGCGTTTTGAGGCATCGGCGTTTAGTCTGTCATCGATTTTCGATCTGACGAAGAGCACATATGAAGTATGTACTCATGTACCATAAGTGATATAGTAGAGGAAATAATGAAATGGGCTGTAGGAAGTAGTCTGAATATCAAATCTGGTAAAAGAGGGACATACATGTCATTTAGAGATTTGATTTTTAAGTCACAAAAAACAAAAGAGCAAATAGTGCTCCTTCTCCTACCTTAAGCCAAAGCAAAAACATGAGAGGCTTTATTTTGAGATGCAGTAGGTTGGTTTTGAGAGGGTTTTTAGAGAAGTGCTTCTAAGATCGAGGCGTCAGGCCGTTGGCGGACTTCGAATGAAGGGAAAGCGTTCTACGCGAATAGGTGCAGCGTGGACCGGGTTTGCGAGTTTTGACAACTCCAAGAGGTGGGATTTTCTCCCCTCTTTGCGTTTTATTCCCATTTTAAGGGTTTCGATGTTTACGTTGGTTTAAGGGCCGTGAGGCACGTTTGGTCAGTCCCGAACATGGGACCGGGTGTTAAAATGCCAGTGATTTTTCTCACCTCGTATTGCCCGGAAAATTAGGGCTGTTTGGGTCTTGCAAATTCAGTTTTGCTTGCAAATCATGTATTTATGGGAAAAGGTCGGGGAATAAGGTCGTATGTTTAGTCCCGAACATGGGACCCAGTTGTGGAATTTTAGACCATGAGGCGTCCAGTAACGGTGTGTGTATGAGTATTATGGGTTCTTGTGTGATAATTTAATGATTAAATTATGCTTTGGTGTTTAGAAGATCGGAAATGGGTAAAAATTAGGTTCAGTATAAAAATAAGAGATTGAATGATGGGTACACTGTGGGCGACCTTCTTTGAGTTCGGGGCTGACATGATCCGGGTTTCATGTGGAAATGGCCATAAAGGTCCATGTGTTTTGGCATTGAGTGTGAATTGAATGGCTTGGTATGTGTAAATTAATTTGGAAGTTGGTTGATCAAAGAATTATTAGGTTAATGCTTGAGATTATTAACTCTGATGACCTGATTATATAGAATTGAATTGTGTTGTAAGCCATTGGTGATGATTATGATTTGCTCAAGTGAACTAGATTGGGTGATGATTGATGTGTGGAATTACATGTGTGTAATTGTAGTTGATTGAAAATATGCATATTGACATATTGTGTAAATGATTTTGAAAAGAAATGGCGTAATCGTTTTCATATGCAACTAAGGTAACTAGAGAAGTTAGGTGTGAGTGCATGACATGGATTTTGTAAGCGGGTATGTTTGCGAAGAGATTTCACAGGATGATATTAGGAGGTGGGTTGGGAGATGGGCCAACGGATCATTTCGGATGAGGACCATGTTGTTTGAGCTCACGACGATTCACCTTGGAGGGTGATCCGTATTTTCTGGGCACGTTCGGTGAGTGTATTTTCAAGAACAGCGGGTTTGTTTTGAAAGTAGTTGACTTTCTCATGCATGGCTTAGGCAGAGTGTGAGTGAGTCGGTGAGGACTCGTGACATGGGATGACATGTAGACGTTCAAGTAGGATCAACGTATTTGCTTGGTGTGTGTTTACTTTAGACATTGCCTTTGCACTTGGGTGGTGGGTAACCCACTTGGGGCGTTCTCTTGGCGTTAGGCTCACCACGATCATGGGACCCCCTTTATTTTTCGGGTGCGGAGGCGCTCGAGACGGCTCATTTGGGGTTGATTTTGAAGAAGGCGGGTTTGTGGCTTGATGGTTTTGGACACAACATGTTAGTGTAGATTTTAATATATGTTTGTATAAATAAAGTCATTATCATGTCCGATTGTAGAGATGTGCAGAAGAATAGTTGATATTAGTTTTATAGTATTGTGGTTTATGAGCCCAGAGGCATTTTTACTCATGTTGGGATTATATTGCATATATGGATTGTTTAGGGTGAGGTTATTTGGGTTATGTACTTGGGGTGACTCCCAGTACAAGGAGACTCTGCCGATTTTGTGAAAAATGTCGGTCACGAGCATTCCGCAGTATTCAGCAGTTGTGGGTAGTCAACGGACCCGGAGTTTTAGAGTCACATGTCCACTGTCAGGGACTATCAAGATGGGAGAATTTAGTAAGTCTCTCTTGACTTACTGGAATGCCTCCCTCTCATCGGTCATCCCACTCCAAACTTGACCTCCTTGGGTCGACCTAGTTATAGTGCTGCTATCACCAGAGAAATCCTCAATGAATCTCTGTAATACTGACTGATCCCAAAAACTTCGTATCTCGAAGAGACGGACTTGGCCTCTCGGCTCATCCTTTGCCTCGACCTTCTCTGGTCGTAGCCTCCACAATCGCGACACCACGTGTCCCAAAGAATTTCCATACTCGATGGCGAACTTGCACTTGCGAACTTGGGTCTGGTGATGGTCTCGACAGTTGTAAAGAAGCGATCCTCGAGTGATACTCATTGCTCCCCCTCATTTGGGAGTAGATGAGATGGCATCCACGAAGACTCACGACAAGCGATCAATAGGGTTTGGAATATCTATGCATGAGATCCGTGAGCGTTCTTTGGCATATTAGTGATAAGAGGGCATCAGTAAGCTTCAGAAGTGCACATGTAACGTCTGGCGCTATCTGCAGGATATGCAATCACAACCCTCATTGATGGTAACCGGTGGGAAGGTCTATGCTGATGGGCTTCGCGCTCCTCTCAGTGATCAAGCTAATTATTAAGCCTCGGTAATGGGTACCGATTCTTCGATCGCTAACCTGTTCAAGCTATCGGTAATCAATGCACGGTCGAAGGAGTCTTATCCTTCTTCTTCGCAAATAGAGCGGAGCGCCTGTGGTGAAATGCTCGGTCTAATGAACCCCTTGATAATAGCTCCACCATGGCTGGACTCACGAGTTCTATGACTGCCAGGTGCCATTATCAAAGATCCGAGATGGGTGAAGTACCGGGTGTAACTCGTCTAAGTCTACATCCACATGGAGGTAGTCCGGGTAGCTCATGCGGAAAACATCATACTTGCAAACTACTCGAGTGAATCTAAGTTTGGTCTCTCATAATCCTCTGGAGTGGGCTCGCTAGCCAGCCCTCAGCATCTGACATACAGACTCGTATCTTATCACAGGAATTAAATGCATGCTTGTCTCCACTGAAACACCACACGGATGCAAATAAATGCGTGTAGGAGGTAACCACTCTACGCTTGCAATCGATAAGCGACCACTATGGTATCGTGATCCATCCTAGGATGACATCGAACTTTGACATGTCCATGATCTCGGGTCAACTGTGGTGAGTCCCGAGATCTCTCACTCGCAACCTCGACATATCATCTTTATTCTCGCCTATTCCCTAGGAAGAACTCCGTAAGGCGCCTTTAAGGTCTCGACCTCACAAGCCACTACTCTCTGTAATTCGGGGTTGTCTGACCATGGAATCCATATCTTGTAAATGATCCTACAATCTGCCCAGAATGGACAACCCCGACCCATTCTGAATCTCTAACCTTGGCCATGTCGAGTATGCGTAATCATATGAAAGCGGTAGCTACGCAGATTTAGCCACATAATCCATCACAGTCATCGTCCCTTGCTTTAGCTCTAGGAACTCCTGAGCCTTCGCATGCCTCATAGTATCCGAAAAATACTTACCCATGAACAGCTCCTGGAACTCTGTCCATGTCATTGCCTCTAGGTCTCTAGAGGTCTTTGGCCATTTCCACCATACTTGGGCCTCGCCCTCTAGGCGAAATCACTGACTAGCACGATCACAGTCGTATCGGAGGTGATCTCCGCCAGCCTCCGATGCGTTCTCGATCTGCATAAACCCAGTAATTACACTACCATGGTCTCCTCCTGAATGTCGGGGGGTGGTGCGCTCTAAATCTCTTGAGGTTACTAGGTCCTCTCATTACTGCTATGCTAGCTGCGATAAGCGACAGCCTGCCCCGCCTCTGATAGCCAAGCGAGCTGCTGATCAAATATTGGCGGCTGGTCAAATGTCGGTGGTGCCTGACCAGTGCCCCATGGACGTCCTCGTCCTCTACTAGCCATCTATACAATCAACATGGCAGTTAAATCTCAATACAGTATCTCTAAGGCATAAATACAGCCACGAGCACTAATCATACACATAATCGGTACGTATATATCAAATTTTTGCATTTATAAGCGTCTGAGACAATCATTTCATTTTAAACAATTCATTTTGATCAACAAAAATTTCCTTTTTGAAAATTTTATTTTTTTCGAAAATTTTGTCTAATTTTATTTAATTTAATAATTTTTTTTTAACTACTAAACACCTTAGAAAAATGATTTTCTTCACTTCATCATTTTTTTTTCATTTATTTGCTACTGGAGACACAAAAATACTTTTCCATTTTTTTTCCAGTACACCTAAATAAATTTATTAAATTTATTTTATTCTAGTTTTCTTCAGTTTTACACACTGTAAAACAAAAAGCAAAATTTTCTCTCCTCATTTCCAGTAGCCTCCTTGCTACTCCATACATGCAGTGGCTTGAACACTGCAATTCCTACACTCAATAATCGTATGAGTTCACTTTAAAATTCATTTAAAATTTTATTTCATTGTCCTTAACCCAAATAAATTTTGTAAAATTTATTTCTTTTATTTCCTTTCTTCCAGTTCTCATTTGTAACTCGAAATTTCCACACTTCATCCTATACTATCGATAAGCATATCAATCATATAATTTCAATCACATAACACTAACAATTCATGTTATGCACAACCAAGCATGCAAGCACACTTCACAAAATCGATCACACAAACACGAACACATGCATGCTAGTGTCTAGCTTGTCAGTGATTTCCTAGGTAATCTCATACCTACATAACATCAGACCACACTGAGTGGTGATGGATACCAAACTTGAGCTCCTATGTATTACGTATACCTAAGCTCGATGCAAGTTGTAGGGGCCCCCAAACCAGGGGTCAGTTGACTACGTGACCGTGAGGAAATACTCGTGAATGTCGGGACCAGAGCATTTTCACGAAAATCGGGCAGTCTCCTTTGTATGGGGAGCTTTACCCCAGTCTGAGCACATAAGCCTGTCTGGCTTGAGTCAATATAACCGGAGTTTATGATTTAAGCGGCCACTTGCCATAAACAATACTCATATACATGCCAAGTATGAATCGACTATACAACTTGATGAATTCTGAGAGTTAATATGTTTTTACTCTTATACACATACATTAGCAAAAAGTTCTAATACATGTATCACGTAAGCCTGGCAAACTCTTACAATCCTCAGTCTCTAGGACGAGCGTCCTCATACGCTCCACATGCACATGAATAATATCTCGACGAGGGTAGACTAATGCTCGATAGTGGAATCATGCAAGAGTGGAACACTCACCACCCTAAGTACGGTCTGATATTCCAGTAAGAAACACACATTAATGAATCGTGATCTCTCTTGAATATGCGTGGCTTAAGCTGAATCCAGGAGTCCTCATAAACTCCTTCACACTCGCCTAAGCCTCGTATGAAAATTATTATTTTGTTTGTTTGTTTGTGGAAAACCCTCCGATGTGTGTATATCAATTGGGCCGCTCCGACGATTGATATATTATTTGTTTGTTTGTGGACAACCCTCCGATGTGTATATATCAATTGGGTCGCTCCGACGATTGATATGTTGTTTAATGGACTACCCTCGAAGAATGTCGATTGGAGCCGCTCAGACGATTGATATTTTTAATTTGGACACCCTCTGGAGTAATTAATATTTTAATTTGCCGTGACCGTTTTCTCTATAATCATCTCATGCACTCACTCCTATGAACTACGAGGTATTTCGGTGCATATGAAATGCATGCCAATTCCAATCTGATCTAATCACATACAAATAATATAACATGCACATATCCCATAATATCCAATCACACAATCATGTCATATAATTAATCAATTCATACGTAAAATTAGCTCATTTAGACTAATGATCAAACCAGCAATTTAATTTAAATGCTCAGCCAAAGCAGCGTATTTTTCGCACGAATATCTTGTAGAAACTATTTATTTTGGGAATAGTAAACGCCGATTCTTATTACCGAGTCCCTTGCTAATCGTCAGTTCGCATGCGAACCCGCATTTCCCGGCCATTTTCGGCCTTATTCCAATCAATACATGATTCATTACAAATTTTCCAAACTTAGAAAAACCCATCAGCCGTGGTAGTCACGGCTGCACAAATGGTGGTTCAAAAATTCACATCGGTCGGTCCGAGGTTTGGGGCCAGGTGAACGACCCCTCACGGCCTCCTTGGCTCAAACATTCGTAAAGTACTTAAGAAGGAATAAGCATAAGTAGGGAAAACCCCTACCTCTCAGTTTATTAAAAAACTCACAAATCAAGTACCTGTGACCCTCCGTAAGCGGTTCTAACTACTTATACGAAGGCTATGGCGGTCGGATAAATGTATTTTAGTGAAGTTAGGCTCTCTCCTCTAACAAACTCCATTTTTTGCTTTCTCAAGCTACTGGTTCCCCATCCCGTTTTCTGCTCTTTTGATTTAATGAAGAAGACCAACACTAATAAATTTTTGTCATTTAGTGACTTAAAGCAATTTCCGTAATGCCCAGTTTGTCGTATTTTACGGTTTGACATTATTATACCGATATCCGAATTTCATTATTTCCTCTGCTCATACCACTTATGACACGTAGTCATGTTATATGTGACTTTTCGATTGCATCGAAAATCGTTTCTGACTTTTGGCTGCGGTGCCTCGGCTTGATGTAAATTCCGTCTGTCGTAATTTCACGAAATTTTCACGTGCTAGCTAGATTTCGAAGGCGATTCAACGGTGCAATCAGTTTAGATCATCAGAGATGAGAATAAATTACGGATTTTTAACCGAAATTACAATTTTATAATCGAAGTGATTTTACCATTTTCAGAGAGTGGAATTTCTCGGGTCTTCCCCATTCTCTCCTCCTAAAGAATTTCGTCGAAATTACGGACGATCACTCATGCATGTCTGGCGTGCACTCTACCATGCATGTAAACAGTCATTTAAATCTTAAACGATTAAACTACGTACCTTCATCCCTAACGAAGGGATAAGAATTGCTTGCGCGTACGATGTCCCTTCGCGCTCACGTGGACTCCTCCTCTTAGTGCTCTATAGTACCTTCACTAGCCTCCGTTAGCTGCGTCGCAAACACGATCCACGGTATCAACAATGCACACTAGTCCACTCATGAAGGTCCCATCGTGTCAACCTCAATCGCCCCAGTCACACATACGTAAATTTGGATGCGGGTATATTTCAGGAGCATGGAGACGTGAAACACCTCGTGGACACCTGACATGCTGGCGATACTTATGCCGTCTGTGACGGTGCACTGCGCCACCGGTATGCCGAAGGTCAATGAACCTCGACAATAGCTTCCCGAACGTTTGTCGGGCACGACCCGCACTCCGCCAGGCATCACGCCCGAGAAGGCGTGATCCGACCTCGAACTCTAAGGTTCGGCGTCGCACATCGCGCTGGCACTGCAGGCTCGAGGCGTGAGAAGACGTTGTCATATCAAGCTCACCTTCTCGGAGGTGTCTCTAATCAGATCAGGACCAGTGATGGAGCTCTCTCCCACCTCGGTCTAACATATCGGTGATTTGCATGGCCTCCCATACAATGCCTCATATGGTGCCATCTGTATACTCGCCTGATAACTGTTGTTGTAGGCGAATTCTACTAAGGGCAAAGTGCTCTTCCCAGCTACCCTTATGATCCAGGACGCATGCTCGCAGCATGTCCTCTAATACCTGTATAGTCCTCTCAGTTGACCCGCTATGTGAGGGTGGAGAAAATTTGTACTCATCGTCGGTCGTGTTCAGCAGCCTTTTGGAAACTCTTCCAAAAGTGCGTCATAAACCTCGGGTCCGCATCGACACTATGGATGCGGTGCTCCATGTGGCCGGACTATCTCTCGAATGTATAGCGAAGCGGAATCTCTCGAGGCCGAAGGTCGTCCGCACGGGTACAGAAAATGGAGCTTCGTGAGTCGGTCAACTATCACCCATACCGCGTCATGCTTCTGCTGCGTCCGTGGCAAGTGGGCCACAAAGTCCATCGTGACGTGCTCCGCTTCCACTCGACCACCTCGATGGCTGAAGTAGCCTCTTGTATACGGTGTTCGAAAGCCTTAACCTGGCGACATGTGAAGTTATCGTCGAACAAGTCCCTACGTGTCTCTTCATCCCACTCGATGATGCGCGCGAAGATCTGGTACATCTTGTGCCACACGGATGCTACGACAAATCGAAGCGGTTAAACTCCTGAGAATCTCCTCTCTCCGTCGATTGGCCCCAGAGAACCACTGCCGAATCCACTATATAGAAGACTACCATACGCGTGAGCGGTCGACCCTCGTCACCGTACATTTGTACTCGGTCACGATGGACAACATCTGCGTCACGCCCCTTTAAGACTCAATGCTGCGCTCGGCGAGGGCGGTCAGCGCCACTAAACTCCCCCAGTACCACGGAGTGCGCTCCATTTGTCGGCTTGTCACGGTCTCGAGCATCCGCCGCTCCGAAGCTATCTTGTAGCGCTCCTGCGTGACTTGAAGCGAGTGCATGGCCACCACATTTGCCTTGCAGGGATGGTAATGCAAAGTGAAGTCATAATCTATGGAACTCCATCCATACGCTTTGCCTCATATTGAGGTCCATTGCGTGAAATATGCCAGAATTTTGTGGATGCAGTACACCTCAAACTCTGGCCAGTATAAAGTAGTGGCGCCAAATCTTGGCGAACTTCACGGTAGTCAACCCATGTCGTGTGGGAAGTAGTGCATAGTGATTCTTATTTGGCGAACCATAAGCTACCACTACCCTCCCGGTTGCATGAAAACACATCCCGATCCGACCCCTCAGGCGTCGCAATACACTCTGTACCCACGTCACAGCCAGGGACTATCGAGATGGGAGCTGAAGTAAGTCTCCTCTTCAACTTGGAATGCACTCCTCGCGCCGGTCATCCCTCGAACTTGACCTCCTTCAGAGATTGACCCTAGTTATAGAAGTCTTGCTATCTGGAGAAATCACCAGTAGATCTCTGTAATACCCAGCCCGATCCTAGAAACTACGTATCTCGAGACGGACTTCGGCTATCCCGGCTCATCACGCACCGACCTTCTGCGGGTCGACCCGGCCTCGATGCGACACCCGCGTGTCCCGAAAAATTTCACCTCCGATGGTAGAACTCGCACTTGCGAACTTGGCGTATATTGATGATTCTCTCGACAAGCGTAAGCGATCCTCAGTGATACTCATGCTCCCACTCGGCGGGAGTAGATCAGTCATCATCCACGAAACTACGACAAAGCCCGATCTAAATAAGGTTGGAATATCTATGCATGAGATCCATGAATGTTGTTGGTAGCATTCGTCAATCCAGTAGGCATCGCAAATGACTCAAAGTGCCCATAGCGTCTGGCGGCGTCTTGGGGATATGCAGTAATCCCACTGACCTCGACTGATGGTAACGGTCACGAAGGTCGATCTTGGAGTAGACTGGCGCTCCTCTCCCGGCGATCAAACAAATCGTCGATCCTCGTGTGGGTAGATTCTTGATCGTAACCACATTCGGTATCATTAATCAATGCCTGGTCGGTCTTGTCCTTCTTCTTCATAAACCGGCCGGGCCTTGTGGTGAAATCTTTCGGTCTAATGAACCTTGTCCAACGTAGCTCATCTGCTGGACTACGAGTTCCTGCAACTCAGCCGGTGCCATCTGTCTTAGTCATAGAGATAGGTGAAGTACCGAGTGTAACCAGCCTGCACCGAAGTCTACATCCTATATGGAAGGAGAGTCCGGGTAATGTCTACGGAAAAACATCTGCATACTAGCAAACTACTCGAGGTAGATCTAAGTTTGGTCTCTCCTCATCCTCTAGGGTAAGGCTCGCTAGCCAACCCTCTAGCGTCACGACATGCGGATTTCATTATCTTTGTGCGGGGCAAAATGCATGCTTGTCTCCACTGAAACACCACCTGCAGTGCGAATCTGCGCGTGTGGCGGTAACCTCTGCGCTTGCGATCAATAACGACCACATGAGTTGTCGACTGATCCATCCTAGAATGACATCTCGAACTTTGACATGTCCATAATCCTCCCGGGTCCATTTGTGAGTAGAGGTCCACGAGATCTCTATTTCATAACCTCGACTTATATCATCTTTATTCTCGCCTAATCCACAGGAAGAACTGCGATACAAAGGCGCTGGGTCTATTCTCTAGCCCTACTCTCTCTATAGTCGAGGGTTGTCTGACCATGGAATCCATATCTTCTGGCCGAAAGTCCTCTGATCCTGCCCGAATGGACAACTTGACCCATTCTCGAATCTTTAACCTTAATGTATCGTGGCACGTAATCATGCATGAAAGCCGGACTGGCTACGTGAATCTAGCCACATAATCCATCACGGTCGTAGTCCCTTTGCTTTGGCTCACAGGAACTCTTGACGCCATGCCTCACGGTATCAGGAAAACCTTACCCATGGAAGGCAGCTCCACGGAACTGCCCGTGTCATTGCCTGCAGGTCTCACAGGGTCTTTGCCATTCCGCATGCCTGGGCCTTGCCCTCTAGCAAATCACGGCTAACCTGATCTGGTAAGTATCGGAGGTGATCTCCAGTAGCCTCGGCCGTTCACCGATCTGCATAAACCAATGAGTACGCCACCATGGGATTCCTCCCCTGGCCAGATGTCGGGGTGGTGCTCAAACTCTTGAGGTTACTAGGTCCTCACGACCTTTGCTATGCGCTGCGCGATGCGACTTGGCCTGCGCTACGACCTCGTGAGCTGTGATCAAATATTGGCGGTCAGGCTCATGGTGGTGCACGACAGTGCCCCATGGGCGTCCTCGTCCTCTACTAACCTCCCCATACAATCAACATAGCGGTTAAATCTCAATCTGATATCTCTAAAGGCGCCATCTGACCAGAGACACTAATCTTTACATAATCAGTGCATATATGTCAAGTCCCTGCATTTATAAGCAATGCAAGACAATCATTTCATTTTAAACAATTCATTTTGATCAATAAAAATTTCCTTTTTGAAAATTTTATTTTTTTTCGAAAATTTTGTCTAATTTTATTTAATTTAATAATTTTATTTAACTACTAAACACCTTAGAAAAATGATTTTCTTCACTTCATCATTTTTTTTTTCATTTATTTGCTACTGGAGACACAAAAATACTTTTCCATTTTTTTTTCCAGTACACCTAAAGAAATTTATTAAATTTATTTTATCCTAGTTTTCTTCAGTTTTACACACTGTAAAACTAAAACCAAAATTTTCTCTCCTCATTTCCAGTAGCCTCCTTGCTACTCCATACATGCAGTGGCTTGAACCTTTGCAATTCCCAACTCAAATAATTATGAGTTCTGCTAATTCATTTAAAATTTTGACTGTTGTCCTTAACTTAATAAATTTTGTAAAATTTATTTCTTTTATTTCCTTCAGTTCACCTTGTAAACTCAAAATTTTCCACGCTTCATCCTATGCTATCAATCAAACATATCAAAATCATATAATTTCAATCACATAACACTAACAATTCATATTTATGCCTGACCCAAACATCGCAAGCACACTTCACAAAATCGATCACAAAACACAGAACACATGCATGCGGTGTCTAAGCTTATCAGTGGTTTCCTGACAATCTCATACCTACACTTAACATCGAACCACACCTGGCTGGTGATGGATACCGAACAGGCTCCTTTGATTCGTATGCCTAAAGCTCACGGAAGTCACGAGTGGGCCCCGAGCCGGGGTCAGTTCGGCTCACCGAGTCAGCAGTGAAATACTAAGTGAATGTCGGGTGACAGGCAATTGCACCTCCACGAATCGGGCGAGTCTCCCTTTTGTCACGGGAGCTCTACCCAAATCTGAGAACCTGCATAAACACAAACCCAATGATCCCCAATATAACGATTTATGATTCATGACCACTTATATGACAATACTCAATATACAACTATAGATCGACTATATAACTTGATGATTCTGAGTTAATTTGTTTTTACTCTTATCATGCATCACATTAACTTAAAAGTTATAATACATGCTTATACATCAAAGCCACAACCCAGGCTTTCTTCTAATCCCCTCGGTCTCTATGACAGCGAATCCCTACATACGCAGCTCCTGTACCTATAAAATAATATCCCTCGACAGGGTGAGCTAATGCTCGATTGGAATCGCCTAAGTGGAGCTACTCACCATAGGAAATGCAGTGCAATGTTCCAGTGAGAAACACACATTCCACGCAAATGCATGATCCACCTTGAATGTCTACACTGACCAACTCGGATCCAGGAGTCCTCCCTGGAAGCTCCTTCACACTCGCCTAAGCCTCGTATGAAAAATTATTATTTTGTTTGTTTGTTTGTGGACAACCCTCAGAATGTGTGTGTATATCAATTGGGCGCATTTCAAGCGATTGATATATTATTTGTTTGTTGTGGACAACCCTCAGTGTGTATATATCAATTGGGTCGCTCAGGCGATTGATATATTATTTGTTTAATGGACTACCCTCGAAGAATATCGATTGGGCATTTCCAGGCGTTGATATTTTTAATTTGACTACCCTCGATAATTCAATAATTTTGAAATTTGCCATCCGGCAGTTTTCTCTATACTCATCTCATGCACTCACTCCTATAGTTCTAGGTGTTCGGTCTATGAAATGCATAATATCACGAATTCTGATACGGAATTTAATCCATGCGAATGTAAACATGCACATATCCACATAATATCCAATCACACAATCATGTCATGTAATTAATCAATTCATACATCAAAATTAGCTCACTTGGACTAATGATCAAACACGAGCAATTTAATTTAAATCACTCGACCAAACACATATTTTCACAAAAATATACTTGTAGAACACTATTTTGGGAATAGTGAAACCCTCGGTTACTATTCCCGAAAATTCACAAATCATCGGTTCACCTTGTGAACCCGCATTTCCCGGCCATTTTCGGCCTTATTCCAATCAATACATGATTTATTACAAATTTTCCAAACTTAGAAAAACCCATCAGCCGTGGTAGTCATTTTCCTAGATAATTGGTTTAAAAATTCATCAATTCGGTCCAGTTTGGGGCCGTCGGAGAACAACCCCTCACGGCCTCACTTGACTCAAACATTCGTAAAGTACTTAAGAAGGGAATACCAGCACTTAAGTAGGGAGAAACCCCTACCTCTCGGAGTTTGTCAAAGGCTTCACCAAATCCGGTACCCACGCGAAGCCCTCTCCGCGTAGATCAGTTCTCCTTCTTGTCCCGAAGACCGCTGACGGTCGGATCGCTGGCATTTTAAGAGAAGTTAGACTGTCGCTCCTAACAAACTCCATTTTTTGCTTGTCAGCTACTGGTTCCCCTTCCCGTTTTGCTCTTTTGATTTAATGAAGAGATAACATATTAATTTGTCATTTAGTGACTTAAAACAATTTATATGCGATTTTGTCCGTATTTTCCCGGTTTGACATTCGGCACTATCTCGTAGTCGTTTTAAATTTATTTCTCTCTTCGTACAACTTATGACACATGAGTACATGTTATATGTGACTTCCGATTACATTGAAATCTTTTCTGACACGAACATGATGACCTCAGCGATGTAAATTCAAACGTCTCGGAATTTTCACGAAATTTTACGTGCTAGATAGATTTGATGAGATGATTCAATGTCTGTCCAGTTTCATCTTAGAGGCTGAAGAATAAATTAAGGATTTTTAACCGAAATTACAATTTTATAATCGAAATTACGATTTTGCCCTTTTTCGAAGTGCACGAATTTCAGGTGCCATTCCTCTCTCCTTAAAAGGAATTTAGTCGAAATTCTGGACGATCAATCGCTCATGCATATGCAACGTGCATAGTGCAAAATAAGCGGAAAACGGCGGTGGTGTGCGCGCCTCTCGATCGCCAGTTAGATTAGTTAGGCTTATGGTAAACGCCCCTTTCGATATGGAATCTCGTACCTTTTTCTCGTGTTACTTCCTTCTTTTATTCAGAAGAGAGACGATCTTATTTCCAGAAAGTAGATGATCTCCTTCCAAAACGGAAGGGGAAGGTGGCTCTTTTCTCATGCGTTATGACTTGTTCTTCCTTTTAGATAGCCAAGTCGTCCACATTTTCTGCCCCAAGGAATGTTTGACCACCCTCAGGGTGGTTATCACCTGCTTGACACACTTGTTTAAGTTCGAGAGTGTCCGGATGCCTTTTAAAGGGATGCTTAGGCCGGGAGTGACAATGTCTAGGCGGTATATACCTTTCGGTGAGGATACATGTTTAGTGTTTGTTCATGTATATGAGAACGATTGGGCTCGTAGATTGGGCCATCATCCTGTGGTCCTTGACCAGCTGGACCTATTAGCGAGTAGTTAGGCCTGAAGCCCACGGTACCCCATAATGCCACTGCATGGCGGGGAGGCGATTATCCCGCGGGAAAAAGAAAACTTGTTTGACTAACCTAGTATGGGGAACAACGAACAATCAATGTTGGTATGTTCCAATGTGAATTTTCTAACTTTTTGAATTCGCATTTGCTGTGGTCGCTTAGGATACCCTTGAGGCTGGAGGTCTCTATAAAAGGTTTGGAGGGTGGCGAATTATTGCCATTGGTAATCCTTAGTCTTTTAGCGGAGAAGGTCGGTTAGGAGTTGCCGGGAGACGGACTTGGAGGATTGCTGAATGAAGGATGATTACGATAGGCGGTTTGAACGTGATTTCCATGCATGAACCGGATCGAAGATTGCAAGGATTGAGCGGAGTCGGAATTGAATATCCTTGTTCTAGTTTTCCTTTGGGTGGTTCGACAATGGAATCCCTCTTGCATCCAAGGACACCCTCTGAAACACTTGGGGTTCTTGGCGTTCCTTTCCACTTCATAGGACCTTTCTTTGACTTACATGCTCCTCGTTTTCGGCCTTCGTACCCATGATTGCTTTTGTTTGAGCTCTGTATTTGATCCGAATGGATCATGTAGTCATAGGATGATCACTTTGTAAAAAATAACGATGCCATGTAATTACGAACGTCTTTTGGCGTGATTAATGAATTTATCTCTTGAAATTTCCAGAGTACTTGCATGCACTGTCCCCATGCTTTTCCAATTCTTGGCTGGCGACAAGGACTGATTCTTATGGCCGAAGGCTATGGTATTTGACATGCTTTGATTGATATTGGCCAATCTAGGAATAATAGAGTGGGCCGACGCTCATTGTGTCTACTAAGGGGACGTAAGGGCCCACGAGTTTGGCCTATGTTTGTTTACTGTGCCCTAATAGGAAAATCGCTACCGAGATTCAAACTGGCAGTGGATGTGATGAGTTAGCGGTGCATTTAATGTGTCCGCAGAGCCTAGGCGTTTGGTATATAGGGAGACATCATTGAGTTTTGCCTTCTCTCGTTCCTATCACATTTGTGTTTACTAGCTTTCTTCTAGTTCAAGGGTTTCTGCGAATACGCTGGTGCGATTCTGCGTTCTTTCGCAAGCCCGTTTTCCAGACACTTGCTCAACTTTCATTTTACAGGTAAGTCCCGTTTCCCTCTCGTTGTGTTGAATCTTGGTTAGCGGCCAGTTTCCGGCTGTAGGAAGTTCCGGGGAGAGGGTATGTTTAGAACCTTTTAGGTCCGGGTGATCCTTGCTCAGGCGTAGCGATTTTGCCTTCTTTCTAGTTTGGTATATGGCTTGGGGCTAACTTTGGTTTTCTCGCCCCTCCTTTGGTTTGCTTGTAGATTGGTGAGAGGTTAGGAAGCGACTTCCACCAGTCAGGCGGGTCACAAGCGAAAACCTACCTGGGGGACGCCTTCTGCAAGCAACATCATCTCATCCCTGACGATGGAGGAGTTGAGGGCCTATTGCGATGTCCCTGATAACATCAACCTCAAATTGATGGAGGAGCCTGATGAGTCCACTCTGGGTGGAGAACACAACGCAGTGTTTTTTACCCGGGAGCACCTTGCGGTCGGGCTTCGCTTCCCTATGCCTGCCATTGTCAAACAGTTTTTACATTTCACCAGGGCACCGCCGACCCTCGTCCATCCCAACACCATTTGGATTCTAACCGGATGTAGTGTACTAAACCTCTTATACCAACTTGACCTTTCGTTGGTTGAGATTTGTTTTGCTTATTCCTTGAGGGTAGCGTAAGGTGGTCGGATGTCGCCCTCGACCCGAGTTCTCATTGCGGTTTGTTAATGGACTCCACACAGTTCACCTAAGATGGAGCGAGAAGGGTGTGATCTTGGTAGGGGTATAGGATGAGACCTCAGGTTCCCCACAGGCTTCATTTGATGTTAACGGTGCTGATCTTTCCCGAGGTGTGTGTGTAGGGGCAGAGTTGAGGTTTAACGATGTGTGTGTATACATACTTGAGCTTTTTATGCGTAATTGATTGTGGATTATTGGTGCGAGGGAAGAGCAGGAGGGGTAGGATTATTTGAATTGGAAAAAGGCAAGCCTTGAAATCGCAGGCTCTTTGGAGATTTATGGCGGGAGCGCCATTATGAGGTTCTTCTCACTTTAAAGAACCTAGCCGATGTGAGACGGAACCGCTCCTCTGTGCGTCCGTTATCCACCGCGCCTTGAGGAAATAGTGGACGGGAACATTTCATTACCCCTCTGGAGCGCTACATTTACAACCACGAGCGGTCGCGTCTTCATCCAGGGATCTGGGTGTTGAAACATTGAGTCGGGAACTAGTGTCTTGGAACTCGTCGGGATCATCTGCCTCTACCAGTGGAGGTTCTGACTCTGCTCAACCCGTGCTTGGTTGGGGCGAAAGGGGTAGCTTCCCGAAAAGCCTTCCCTTACCAAGAAAGGGGACCATTTCTGCCCCCCTGAGTATTAAAGATTAAAATGGAGGGACAAACCGGTGACGGAACGCTCCCAGGGCCTAAGTGAAAGATTTTGTTCCTTGGGTTCATACTGAATCTAGTCGGCCCTCGGATTTAGAAGAAGAAGAGGAGGAAGAAGAGATGACAGGGCTACTTGACAGTTATGTTACCCGAGTGGAAGTGGCGGGGAGGGGACCGAGGGAGGCCCTATCGGGTCGAAGGATCGAATCGGCTGCCACGGAGGGGGACCCGGGATACATGCGATTATCATTAGAGACTCGCTGAGATGGGGTCAGTGGCCAGAAGCCAGGGTCCACGAGGAGGATGTTGCTCTGGGGAGCGGGGAGGTCGCTCAGGACTCACTTCGCCCTTCGGGTGATCCATCCTCCCGATTGGGCTGAAAGCCGGCCGGACATGCGAGAAGCTGCGCGAACCCGGGAGCAAAGAGGCTAGTTGCTTCCGGATCGGATGTGCTGAATTCTTATCTTCCCTGGCTCGGATCTGCGGGATGGGAGAGGAAGTAGCGGTCACCGGTAGGAAGACATCAAGCATATTATCCACCATTGGAAGCCCTTTAACCAAGGCGAATCTATGGTGATCGTGCCCGGATGATTTGTAGCCAGGGAATGTTGCGGATGCCGATGTTGCCGGACCGGTGGACTGGTGAGAAGTATTAGTTGTTGTCCCTGCGGGTATTATAAAGAAGGATCTTGGCGAGATAATCGGGATGGGATGCAAGTCATGTGGCAGGAACTACGTCGATCAGGCTGGTGGGTAGTAATATTCATAAAGCGCGGTATCAAATACGTATATTCTTAATATGCTTATTTTAATGGCGATCTGCTACCATCAGAGATATGGCCACTTTAGCATCATGAATTCAAACTCGGTGAGGGCCAGCGAAGAAAGCTTTTAATTTGTATGTTGATCGGGATGGAGATTAAGTCTTGCACCGGTGATTTCAGGATGGGAGCTAGCCGTTGGTAATGATCACATTTTTTGGTATAATTGGCAGCATCGGCTTTCATGGTGACGATATGGTACCCTTGAGTGTGAAGCCTGTGCGACGATACTGCTTTGGATGATTCCACATATTCCTAAATGTAGTTCGGGCGGCCACATAATGGCTGTTGACGTCGAGCATTTCATATCTGAATATGAGAGGATCTTTGAACAATTTTCCATGATTCGGAAAATCCTAGGCGGGCTGGACTTGCACCTTGTGGGGCCTTATCATACTCTTAGGGGGTTTTCTCTGTCTTGTCTTAGTGTATTATGGGGGTCCGTCCATGAAGGAGGACCTCACTCTGGCTTGCTGAGAGGGAGTGATGAGGAAAGCGGCGATAGTAGATGGGTAAGAATATTGTTTCGGTTATTGGCAGAGAGGCAGCCACAACAGCCAAGGCATCTGCTATCATTGCGATCCTTGGAGTACGTGTTCCGGTTCCAAGCAGAAAGGCACCCCTTGGCGTTGTTTTACTCGAGAGACATATTTTACTTGAGATTCGAATTCCTCATTGACTTGGCGACTAATTTAGAAGTCACTCAGACATAGGAGCTTGTCGTGATATGGCGGCAACTAGTTCAGTGCGGATAAGAAGGCTTCCATATTGCCTCATTGTTAGGCGTTGAAACTGTGGTTTGCTTGTTCTATTCTTTCCCCGGTTGGGGATTTCAACGGTAGACCAATTCCGGCTCCAGTTTGTCTCGACGCCCCGTCTACATTAAGAGTCCACCAATTCGAGTTCTCGGGGTGTGTTTGGGGGATTTACGCTGTATGAAGTCGGTTTAGCTTTTTTGGATAACCTTGGCTTATCTTTGGATGTCGTACTCGCATGGATTCGATTGCTGCGCGAGCCATTCTACGAAGAAGTCGGGCTTGCTTGGTGTGCTCAGGAGGAAGGTCGGTTAATACCACAATGGGGTGTGCTTAGAAATATGGGAGAAGTTTCTTAGGCGCTATTAGGAAGGGTTTGAAATTTACTTTGCTCTTAAGGTGACTATTGTGAAGCAGGAAAAATTGAATTTTACAGAAAAATGGTAAAGCGGTAATTTGATTTGGCAGAAATTCTCATCTCGGATAATGAAGCGGACTGTCTTAGTTAAATTCATCTCATGAAAATCTAGTGACCCCGGAAAAGTTTAAGTTTGAATTATGAGACAATCGGAATATTTTACGATTTTCTGGGTGATAAATCGCCAGTGACTTAAGGGGCGAGATTTTTACGAAAATCTCGGAAGTCGAAAGAAAGTTAAAGTTCATTTAAAATAATTGAGCGAAAGAAATGGAATTTTCGAAGAAAGCTGTCACGAATAAGACAATATAGTTATATCTTATTCAAAACCATTAATAATAATAATAATAATAATAATAATAATAATAATAATAATAATAATAATATAATAATAATAATAATAATATTATAATAATAATAAAATGAAAAAAATCAATAAAAAGGGGTAGGGCGTGCGTCTGGAGGAGGGAGCGAGAGAGAGAATATGATTTTATTTTTATTTTTTTCTCTTTCTCAGATCTATGAAAATCGGTTCGTAGGTTTCGAGTCGAGTGAAGAGCAAAGTTGATCTGCGATGAGGCTACGTAGGACACCAAAATCTTGAAGTTTCGTCAAAGCGCACGAGGTAGGAGAGATTTTCCTGCCTGGTATTTCTACCCTAAAGGCCATGTAATGGCTTGGGATTGACTTAGAAGCGTGAAGGTAGTAAATTTGGGTTCTCGAATTTTTGAATTTGAGTATATGAATTTTAGAAATTGTTGTTTCGGACCGATCCTGGCCAATTCGGGACATTTTGAATAGTTCGGGTTGAATTTTGTTGTTTTTAAACAGTCATAGCCAAATTTTGGGACTATTTTGAATGATCCGGTGTGTCGGGTTTGGTTTTATACTTGGGTGATGTGTCTTCGGGTTTATGGTGTGTTTGGTATCACAATGTCGATGATGAGCGATGAAGGAATGAGAGATGCCACTGTTTTATATAGTCAGGATTTGGGCCATTTTGTGTGTTATTACTAGAAAATGAATTAAAAATGAATTGCTCGTGTTTGTAAGTGCTTGTGTGAGCTAATTTTGGTGTAATTGGTTGAGGAATTTACATAACATGTTTATGTGATTTAATTATGTTAATATATATGCATGTGAATATATTAGCATGAAGGTTTTGGAATTGGCATCATGCATTCCATACATGCCTTTAGGGTAACTTAGAAGTGGTGTAGTGCATAGTTGAGATCGACCTTTGTGTTAGGTGTTTGATGGTGGTAATCGGGAGTACGGTTGTGGATCAACACCGTGGTGTTGATTAGTGGGCTTGATTAATGGGAATGACGTCACAAATAGTCGCCGCAGTTGGGGAAATGGAAATGGCTCATTGCATTTCATATGTATTGGGGCACCCTAGAGCAAATAGGAGTGAGTGCATGAGGTGGTTTCTTGAAATTGTTGGAGGTTGACGGCAATATTATTTAGCCAGTGTGTCCACTCTGACATCGGAGAGGGTTGTCCATATAATATCAATCGTCGGAGTTTGCCTAATTGATATACATCGGAGGGTTGTCAATCGTCGAGATGCAGATTGATATACATGGAGTTGTCAGCGAAATAGATTATCGGAGTGTGTCCACACTATTTATATCGGAGAGTTTGTCCATGGTTAAAAACAAATACCTTTGTTTTGGAAATGGTTTCATTCATGGAAGAATGCATGTTTGAAGGGAGTCGAGTGGAACTTCGAGGCGTATGGGTGTAAAGGGGCTTGCGATGTCATAGTTTTGTATGGGTGTAAGAGACTGCGGTATCACCAGTTATGTTGCCCCAGAAAGACACCACGGTCATGTTTATCCACATAGACTTGGTTTGTGTGATAGGGTGAGTTGACTTGAGTTTGTTGCTTACATTGACACTTGCATTGGGTAATGGGCGGTGAGGGCTCGATACTTGGTCATTGGTAATGCCGGTGGCGAGTTGTCATAGTTAGGCGTATGCATGTGAGGTAGTCGGTGGGTGACTTGGGATATATTACTCAATATATTGAGTGATGGAAGCCGTGAGCTCGATGGATGGGGCATGGTGAGTCGAGTCTCATTCATGGCATGTAGACATTCGGGTAGACATGTGTATGTTGCGCCCCGGATGTGTGTTTGATTATGCGACCATTACATGTGCACTTAGGTGGGAGTAGCCCTTGTAGGAGATTATCACTCTTGGAGACTGCTTTCGCCCAGCGTCGTGGGACCTCTTTCAGTGCAATTCGGTCACGGATAGACCGCATTTGGGACCGCACATATGAAGAAAGTTCACTTGTGGCTTTGATTTTGTATAACATGTATTAGAATGTGGTAATTTTAATATATGTTTGTATAAAGAGTAATTTATTAACTCTTGAACTATTGTAGATAGTTGATGTATTTGGGATATATTATGTGAGTATTGATGTAGGGGCCCAAGTGGCCATTATATTACTCGCATGTAGACCATGCGTGGTCATTGTGGCCCCATTTGGGACGAGGTTTGTATTTGGGTAGAGTTCCCAGGTACAAAGGGACTCTGCCGTTTTTAGTGGTCATCGGGTAGGTTTTGGCGTCCACAGTATTCATGAGGTTGTGGGTTGTCACGGACACTCCGATTTTGGGCGTCTGACTATACACAGTTTCGATCGGTAGAGATTTCTTGTGAAGAACACTAGCTTCTGCCTTATGTCGTTATTTTCTTTGAATAGGGCGGCACTTACTACTACCTCTGAGACTGCCAATTATACGAAAAGTGTCTCGCCAGTCTCGCCAGCGTCCGGACTAGCGAGAATTGGAGGCTAGGCTAAGTACTATTTGATTTGGGTGAAAGCCCAATCACACTCCTCATTCCATCCGGCCTGGTTGGCTTCCTTAAGGATGACAAAAAATGGCTTTAGGTGGTCTGTGAACTGGGAAACAAACCTCCCTAGGGCGACCAACCGGTCGGTCAGTTGTTGTACCCCTTTTCTAGAGCTTGGAGCTGGAGATTCTAAAATAGCTTGAAGATGGGCGGGGTTGTCCTCTATTCCTCTCTGAGTCATCATGAATCCTAGGAATCGGCCTGCACTGACCCCAAATGCACACTTTGTAGGGTTGAGTTTCATGCCATATGCCCTGAGTAGCTCGAATGCCTATTGCAGATGCGTGGTGTGATCCGGGCGCTCCTTGGATTTTATTAACATATCATTGATATATACTTCCATAGTTTTTCCGAGCAGTGGCCGAAACATCTTAGTTACCAGTCTCTGGTAGGTGGCTCCGACATTCTTGAACCCGAATGACATTACGTTGTAGCAAAAGAGTCCGTGTGGAGTGATTAAAGATGTTTTCTCTGCATCAGGCGGGTGCATGGAGATCTTATGGTACCCTGAAAATGCATCGAGGAAGGACAACATACCATGCCCAGCTGATGTGTCAACGATCTGATCTATACAGGGTAAAGGAAAGTTGTCCTTAGGACACGCGTCATTGAGATCCGTATAATCTACGCATACTCTCCATTTGCCCCCTTTCTTAAGAACTACCACCACGTTGACAAGCCATTCCGAGTACCTAACCTCTCTGATAAACCAAACTTTCAGAAGATTATCCACCTCGGCTTGGATGACTTGATGGCGGTCGGGGTGGGAGCGTCTTACTCTTTGCTGTCAGGTCTGGCGAATGAGACAACATTTAGCTTGTGGGAAGCATGCGAGGGCTTATTCCTATCATATCGAATGGGTCGAGCGAATACATCGGCGTTAGCTTGTAGTATTTCTTTCTGATAAACCACCCTTTCCTCTTTGGACGCCAAGGGGAACTAACATAGGTGCCTTCACGGGCCCATGTCAGTATAGACTCCGAGGATCTCACGCCATTGCTCCTTGTCTTCCACGTGGCGAGGCGGCTATCGTGATTGCTATTATGAGGGTGGAATTTCAGGGGGAGAGCTGTTGGAGGATTCACCTTTTTCACGCTCTTGTACTGACAGTTGATAACATTGATGGGCGGCTAATTGGCTACCCTGGAGGTCGACTTGCTCGGATGCAGTCAGATAACTGATAGTTTGGTGGTAGGTTGAGGGGACTGCTTTCATAGCGTGTAACCAAGCCCGACCCACGATAGCATTGTACGGTCCTAAGTCCTCAACCATTGAAAACAATACTTCTGTGTTACTGACCCTGCCTTGCCTGAAAGAAAAATATTGCTAACCGTCAGTGTGGTGGCCCCGTTGAACCTAGACAAAATTCTGGCAGTCGAACTAAGATGGTCAAGCGGGACTTTCATGCATTGGAAGTTTAGGAGTGCAACGAATCAGCGTGTTGCCCGAGAGATCAACAAGGACTATGCATGAAATTGCTAATACACAAAGTAAGTACAAGAGCATCATAATGAGGAGTGATGACCCTAGTCGGGTTTACAGGTGGAAAGGATATGGGGCCGTCGGTGGTTGAGCTAACGCGCTTGTTCTTCTTCTGCATCGTTTGGTTGGTATTGGTCATCGGTCGGGCCTCCCGATGCGAGTTGATGGTAGTAGGGTTGAATGGGTGTTCGGCGCTGGCAATTTCTTTGTCGGCTCGCGGGGGCCCGGTTTACGTGCGTGGTCGGCTCGGGTATGCACCTTACGAGGTGCTTGACCGAATCAATTTCTCTACCAGGAACTTTAGGCTTTGGCAGCGGTTGGTTTCATGACCGTGGTCCCTATGGTAATCGCACCTCAAGGATCAATTGCATTGGTCCGGATTCGCCCTCATTGGTGGGGGCCATTTAAAATCAAGGTGGTTCCGGATGAGAGGTAGGAGTCAGTCATAAGAGATGTTGAGAATGGTGAATTGGGGAGGCTCCTTCTTTTTTTCTGACTGTTCTTGGAAGTGCTTTTGATTCTTGTTCTGACTTCCTTCTGTTCGGTGGCCCTTGTAGGCGCCTTGCTGTCTGACGATTATCATATTTGTTTAGGAAGCGCTCCGTATATTATCCTCGATTGCCGGACTACATGCGCTTACCCGATATAGTTCTTCCATGGTAGCGAGGTGGATCCGGGGATAAATTGAAAGAAAGAAATTGTAGTTGGCTCGAGAAGCTTCTTGAATTTCGCAAGACCGCGTCCATCTTTGTAAATATCAATTTGTTGAAGTGACTTGTCAAATCTTGAATTGAAATCCGGATAGATTCATCTTCACAGCGAGGATGGCAGGTGGCCCGGTATTTCCTTTTTTATCAGACCGACATAAGTATTGGGGAAATGAACGCTGCCACGGTCATTTGAATGAGTTTATGATCCTCTCGGAGTTTATGGAACGGTAGGAGGCGGGCCCTTAGAATTTGGCCAGAATACCTTGCATAAGAGACGGTCATTTCCTGCGGTAAGAATCTTTGTATAGTTAAAATGTAGCATATGGTCGTACGGATCAGTAGAGCCATTGTACACTTGCAAATGGCGGCTCGCGCCGTGGGGACTCGCCAACTTAGGATATGCGGGCTGGGGCGAGGAGACAACATATCCTCAGCCCCGGACAATGGGAAAGAAACCAAATGCGGGATGGAGGCCGAGATGGGTGATGCATGGCCAAAGCTAAGGAGCCATGCCCCCGAGGCGGACGAGGCCACGTATTCGAGACCCAGGTTCCAAATGGCGATGCATCTCTGTGGCCTCTCTTCTCACTGATGGCATGCACAGGTGACAGGTCACCTTAATCGGCGCGGGGGCCTCTTTTGGATTCGACCTGCGTTGCGGGGTGGTGAGCGATTCAGGAGCGGAGGATTCTTGGAAGATAGTTAGGTATTCGTGGCTGGGGATCACTTTCTTCCATGAGGATGGGCTCTTTACCCTTATTTAGTAGAGCTAGGGGTGCAGGATGGATAGGCCCTCGCGAGTTTTCACCCTGGTTAGTCACCAGACGGGCTCACAGGCGTTCATTCTCCTGCTGCAAGCGGTTCACGTGCTCTCATAATTCGGCCATCTGTTTGGCCTATTCCTCTTGCTTTGCCTCCATCTTCTGGCGCCAACGGGGAAACTGATCTTCGATAGGCTGGTTCGTTGGGTTGCTAGACATGGCGATAAACTACGACGGTTCAGTGGAATGATTGGGAACTACCAAAGCTTCGGGGAATGGGAGATCACTTGGGATTGGGTGTACCCAAGCTCTCGCGTATCGCCTATGAGATTTCTTGCTTGGCGTTCTCCACAAACGGTGCTAATTGTGGTCTCTTGAACTTTCTGAATCACTGAATCGTCGAAGCATGAACCAGCTAATGAATTCCTGCCAAACAAACAGGAAAACGGCGGTGGTGTGCCCGCCGCCTCTCCGATGCTTAAGTTAGATTAATTAGGTTGAATGGTGACGCCCTTTTGATGTAGGTCACGTACATTTTTCTTGTGTTTGCCTATTCTTTTATCCCGGAAGAGGGCCAATCCACATTTCCATGGAAAGTAGATGATCTCCTTCCAAAACGGAAGGGGAAGGTGACGCTTTTCTCGTGCGTTATGACTTGTTCTTCCTTTTAGATAGCCAAGTCGTCCGTATTTTCTGCCCCAAGAATGTTTGACCACCCTCAGGGTGCTTATGCGCGTGACTTACACATGTTTAAGTTCAGAGAGGTCATTCGGATGCCTTTTTAAAGAGGTTAACCGGCCAAGAGAGACAATGTCTAGGCGGTATATGCCCTACTCGGTAGAGGATGTATGTTTGGACCTGATTTGTATATGAGAACAATTGGGCCCGTAGATTAGGCCATCCTCCTGTGGTCCTTAGTCGGCTGGGGCCTGTTGGCGGGAGTAGTTGGGCCCAAGCCCACGGTACCCACATTGTTGTTTCAGCTTGAGGCTTTATTGTTACTATGTGTAGGTTCGTCGGCCTTTTTGGTGGATTACAAGTTCCATTTATGCAGAGATAAATGGTAAGGTATGTCAGTTTAAATTCTTTTAGAAGTAACACTTATGTGGTTTGTTAACGCAATTTTATGAAATAAATGTCAAGAAACTGCAACATGGTTTTAATGATTGATTCGAGTCGCAGTAGGTTATGTCGGAATCAACAAAATTTATAACCTAAATTCCTCCTACTGCCGTAGCATAGCTACTGCAGTATAGTGGTTCTAGGGTCAAACACAAAGATGAGTTTTCTTTGTGTAAATGAGTTGCGGTTAAGGCCAAAATTGGTATTTTTTTTTTTTTTGGATTTTAAGGTTTGATGAAAATAGTGGGGTTTGATTGTGAAAACTAATAGTAAAATAAATTAAAATGTAAAAGAGAACTCCTTGAAGCGTTGGGTCATTGGGGTTAAGTCTCTAGGGTAAATGAGGATTTCCAGGGTCCTTTCCTCGTTGGGGAGGGTGACCTATAGTCATCTCCCGAACCGGATCTTCATGTAGCTATAAAAACTAACCCTTATTAAATCTCTCCTAAGTAGCGTTCATTGGCCATTAATGTTCTCGTCCGGTGCAAACAGTCTCCTTGACTCACATTACAATGGGCGGCAATGGTAACTAATGAACATCACGAGATCTAGTAATAAGCATCAGTGAGCATTAAAATATTACCAAGTACTGACCATTCAACATGAATCAAAGGGATTTAAACCTAGAGTTAAAAGGAGAACACAAATGATAGTGAGTACCTGCGTGAAAAACGTGGAATTCCTCATTTTGCCCTAGATCTTGTGCCAGTGACCCTCTACTTTAAGGAGGAAGGGGTTCTAGCTGCTCATCCTCCGAATTGTCATCCTTGGAGGGTGATTGGTAGCCCAGAAAGTGAGAGAAAAGGGGAGAAAGTGAGAGAAAAGGAAAAGAGGCGGGAATTCTTGCTTTTTCGCACCCTTCTGCGAAATTTCTCTGCTCTTCTTTCCTTCTGATTTCTGATCTGCAATGCTGAGTTCAACTCGAATTCTTTATGCTTGGATCTACTCAACAAATTTGGCATAAATAACTTGCGAAAACTACAAAATTAGCAACAAAATGCGATCAGTAGAATAGTCGGGACCTTAATGTGCAAATTGGGTTAATTCGGTTGATTAGTACACAAAAAGTGCTCAAAACCTACAATAAATAGGGTTCAAATAGCACTTTTTGGGTACTAATCATCCCCCCAACCGACACATTGCTAGTCCCTTAGCAATGAAAGAACAAAAGAAAGAGCAAACAAAATAATAACAAAATTATGTTCTCAAAAATGGTATTTCAAAAAGTATGTGGGTGAGTAATGCCTAACCCTCAATGAGAATCAACCCCGAGAGCCTTGCTTGATAACCGCATCACGAGAAGTGAATGGCATACAAAATTTAGCAACAAAAAGTTTCCTTCTCTAGAGAATCAACCTAGAATGTCAACCAGAATCTAAGTGTTTATGTGATTAGTTTTCAACAATAAACTGCCCCCTGACCCGAGCTCTTTGCTGACCTAGTACACCTAAGCCGACCTAAATAGATCAGGACTTGCACTTATTCCAAAATTCTTTTGTGTTGCAAGGTGAAACGCTGAGGAATTGACTTCACCGAAGTCCATGTAACGAGGATCCATTGATGACTCTCAACCAATTAAGGCTTAGGGCATCAAGTCACCCAGGATTACTCAGCCTGAGCTCTTGAGGTTTCACCAGGACTTGAATGACTTCGAGACTCCATCACCTACAACTCGCTCAACCTCACCCATCCACCCATGTAACGAGTACTAAGTCGGTGACTCCCAACCAGTTGGTTTAGGGCATTGGGCTTTAAAGACTTTTGCCATATTTACCTCTCAGACAGCTAACTCAGTTTAGTAATAATGATTTCTTCTTTTCTTTTTCTTTTCTTTTCTTTTTCTATTTCTTTTTCTTTTTCTCTTCTTTTTATTTGGAAGACTCATTGGCCTTCTTTTCCTGGGGGTCCTCAACCTATTGAAGGTAGTAAATGAAACTAGGATAGGCTTTTGCAAAATTTAGGAGGTTAGGCAGTTTTTCAGCTTACTGTTGAAACCTTATGTGCACAGTGTGTGGTTAGCTCAAAGTAGAAGAAAAAGGGTTGAAAGCACTAGGAATTAACTGATCATCCACTTAATTAAGTATGGAACCAATCTAACATCAACAACATTGGACAATGTTTCAATTTTTCAAACTGAAAGCAGGCAAAACACAAAAAAATTGGTGTAATTTTGAAACTGTAAGTGTGAGCTGTATGGTATGTATAAAAAATATATGTATTACTTTTTAAACACAGAAGAAACTTGACTTCCGCGACCAAAACAAACACTACCTGACGAGCTAAACGACAAGTCATTCAAATCTTTACCAAAAACTTGGTCAAAATAACAACCAAAACATAAATGTAAAAAAGCCACTTCCTTCGCTAACTCTCACACCCAAGCCAAATGTCGTGTACTTAATGGGGCTTGGACAGAAAGTTAGAAGAAGGAAGAGCCTATCCTCAATGGCGAGTAGGCGGAGTGTCATCCTCTGCATGAGCAAGTAGGAGAGTGTTATTTATCTGCAAGAGGAGTCTTACTCTTTGCTCTTGCTACTAACATGTCGATGAAGTTTGTAGAGGTTTTGCAACACTGAAGAATCAAATCTTAGAACAAAATATGAGAATGTGCAATTGAAAATGAGAAAAATTACACATAAAACAAATCTAATTTAAAAAAAAATTATTTAAAACTACAAATTAAACTTAAAGTAAAGCAAATAAAAGTCTAACAAAAATTGGAGGGCTTCTAAGTTACTGTAGAAACCCTCTACTTTCGAGTAGCCCACTTCATATTCATGGTGGATCGAGGAGGGAGAATCCCTCCATATGTATGAGGTGAAGCTACGAATGAATTTGAGCTTACCTTTGTTTTATGCACTCTGCTTTTTGGTGGTGCTGGAGGAGTGACTGAGGCACTGGATTCTCCATCAAACACTTCATTGTTCTTCATCAATTCCTCCTGCAGTTTGTGAGCACTATGTTTCCTTGCACCTGGGTTTATCGGGCGGACTTAAATCGGCTCTTGCTTTCTTCGTGATTTGTGCTTCTTTGCTTAGGTGAAAGATGTTGAGCTCCAATGTCATGTTGTCAAATGTGATTTGCATGATCCCATTTCGGCAATTGATAATGGCATTCGATGTGGCAAAAAATGGCCTCCTAAGTATGATAGGTACATGATTAGTACCTTACGCCGTATTTCATGTCAGAGATGGCAATCCTAGGATAGTAAAATTTATCCACCTTCACCGAAACATCTTCAACTATGCCTTTGGGAATTTTCACTGATCTATCGGCCAAAGATAAGGTGATGGTGGTAGACTTTAATTCCTAAGCCCGGTTGGCATGCGAGTATGGTAGCGGGGCTTGCCCAGCCCCCGAATCCGTGATGCCTTGTCACATAGGTTCCTCAGGTATTTCAGCAAAAATAGTAGGGATCACGGATCCTTGTATTTCATAGGGGTCTTCTTTTGAATGATGCCTTGACACTCTGTCAAGAAGGCCTTCTTATCAACATTTAATCCTCTCTTCACTGTGCACAAGTCCTTTAAAAATTTGGCATATGTTGGGACCTGTTTAATCATGTCAAGCAGGGGAATGTTAACCTTCACCTGCCTTAGCACCTCTAAAATTTCAGTCTGATTGGAGGCATTTTTCTTACCTTTTAATGCGTGAGGAAATGGAGGACGCATACTCTTCTTCATTGAATCTTCTTTTATAATTATATGTCCTGGCTCCACTTTTCTTTGTGGTCTCCCTCAGCGGTATAGGCCTTGGGTGATCAACACGCACACTTCTCGATGTGATGATAGCCTTTGCCCCATCCATCCTAGGAAGCAGGTTCAGTAGAAAAGCTCAATTCATGCACTCCCTTAGGATTAGGTTGTGTCTGGGAAGGGAATTTTCCTTGTTCTACTTTTCTTCTTTGGTTAGTGAGCACTTTGTGATGGAGTAAGTGGGATTCTCATTTTACGATTAAGATCATTTTAGAGTCCATCTATTTTTTTTTGTTCAAGGAGCTTTCCACATTATCAATTCTCTGATTAATTTTGCACATTGATGACCTTCTGCTCCTTTACAAAATTTCCTACCACCTTGCCAGTTAGAATAGCTTGCTCAGTAGAGATGAGGATGGTGGTGGTTGTCAGACAGGATGAGGACCCATCTTTTGTTCTTTGTTGTTAATGCACGTGGGAGGGACGTATGCTAGAGGATTTAGCTTCGGGGTTAGGATCAGTTTCTCTAGTTAGGGTTATATGTGTTGTTGTATTAGGCATTGGTTGATGGCTTGTATTGTATGACATTGGCGTATCAGCCGTAAAATCCCTCCTTTGGCAGAGGCCGGGTTAAGGAAATGCTCTCCTTGGTGATCGGTCGTTGGAAAATAGAGCAAAAATTTGGGACATGGGCCTGACCAGCCATTACCTCTTGTTTCTCATTTCAAGCTCTTCCAGCCTTCCTAGCCAAGGTAGACGACTTTGCCTTCATATCATATCCTCTAGGGGTAGTACATGCCTCCCGGAATTTGATTGGTACGGGCCCTGCCTTTATTGCTTCCCTAGGGTTGGGTTCATCCCATGCCTCAGATGTCTCAACCATATAATTCAGGAAGTCCATGGCTTCTTCTGGATTCTTACTCATGAAGTCCCTTCCACACATAGTTTCTAACAAGCGCCATGGCAAGGGACATTCCAAGCTGTAAAGTGATTAACCGACATCCCGAGTATCAAAGCCGTGGTGAGGATAGGCATTGATGGTGCAGGGTACCTTCCCGGCCTTTAGTAGAATTTCTCATTTTCTTGGGCTCTGAGGTGTAATCTGCCTCTTCATAGTATTGGTTTTATGGGTGTTGAAGAATTTCTTTAAAAATTCAGCACAACGTATTTAATTCATATGGTCCTCGGCCTCGAAGTGAGTTAAACTGAATCTTAGCCTTGTCCTTTGAGTACAAGGGAAAGAACTTGACCTCATGGATCCACATTGGAGATGTCCTCTTTGAAGGTATTGCATACTTCCTCGAATTCTCGGATGTATGAGTATGGATTTTCACTCTCCATTCCATGGAAAGTGGGGAGCAGGGACACTATGTAGGGCTTGATAATTATGTCCTCTAGAGGAGGCACAATGCAGGAGGGTGCACTCACTCTCGGGGGGTGTATATGATCCCTCATAGTTCTGTATGCATTGGGATTTATGTGAACCCCCTATTGGCTTTGCTGCTCCTCAGGTGGAGGCTCCATCTGACCACTGTGCATGTTCACTTCATAGCTATGTTCTTGTGGAGCCTTTGCTTTCCTTTCTAATATGCTACTCTTTGTGTTCATCCCGAGTGGTGCGTACACTTGTAAACTTGACACAAACACGGCCAGAGACAAAGAAACAAAACGAGGCTACAAAGGTTCTTTGTTGATTCTTGTCATGAAATTGTATATGGATAGTATAAAAATTGAATCAACAACGGTGAGCGCTAGGGGATGATGATAAAAACAAGGTTAAAAATTCATAACACTTGTGATGTGGATCGTAAGTTAAACAACTCGTCCCTCACTTGCACTTAGGCACCATCTCGACAACGACACCATTTGATTCGATCGCGGTAAGAGTTATCTTTGGAATCAACAAAATTTGCAACCTAAATTCCTCTACTATCGTAGCACTCTACGTAGTATAACGTGGTTAAATTCGAAACGAGGATGAGTTTTAACCGTAATAAATGAGTTGCGATTAAAGTTTAGTGGTGAATTTTTTTATTTTTATTTTAAGGTTTGATGAAAACAGTGGGTTTTGATTGTGAAAACTAACAGTAAAATAAATTAAAATGTAAAAAAGAACTCCTTGAAGCGTTAGGTCACTGGGGTTAAGTCTCTAGGGTAAATGAGGATTTCCAAGATCCTTCCCTATCGTTGGAGAGGGTGACGTATAGTCATCTCCCGAATCGGATCTTCATGTAGGTATAAAAACTAACCCTTATTAAAACTCTCTGAAAATGGCATTCACTGACCATTAATGTTCTCAGTCAGTGCAAACAAGTCTCCTTGACTCACATTACAATGGGTAATAAATGGTAACTAATGAACATCATGAGATCTAGTAATAAGCATCAGTGAGCTTAGCTAAAAGATTACGAGTCTTGTTGACATGAATTGAAGGGATTTAAACCTAGAGTTAAAAGGAGAACACAAATGATAGTGAGTACCTGCGTGAAAAACGTGGAACTCCTCATTTTGACCTAGATCCTGTGCCTAATGACCCTCTACTTCAAGGAGGAAGGGGTTCTAGCCGCTCATCCTCTGAGTTGTCATCCTCGGAGGGTGTTTGGTAGCCTATAAAGTGAGAGGAAAGGGGAGAAAGTGAGAGAAAAGCAAAAAAGGCGGGAGCTGCTAAAAGCTTGGAGCCAAAAATTTTATTAAATGCCAAAAGATGCAACACAAGAACTTATGAGCGCATATATAGGAGTGCTCGGGAATGGCCAGTACAAAAACATCTCGAATACCCATTATACATGAAGGTAACTTGGGAAAATATCACCAAAGGGAAGTCGAAGCAGGAGCAGGGAAAAGTAAAGCATTTTACTTTCTATCTACAAAATAATCTGCTCTTCTTTGCTTTTTTAATATTCTTTCATCGATTTCTAATCTGTAATGCTGAGTTTATTTCGAATTCTTTGTGTTCATCATTTCAACAAATTTAAAATTACTCAAATAACTTTAAAAACTATAAAATTAGCCACAAAATACGATCAATAGAATAGTCGGAGCCTTAATGTATAAATCGGGTTAATTCGGTTGATTATTACACAAAAAGTGCTCAAAATCTACAATAAATAGGATTCAAAATAACACTTTTTGGGTACTAATCAATGATTTCAAATATATTCAAATTTAGGAAGTTGGTGTGGTTATGAAACGATGGCGTCTTTGGAGAGGTGTATATGATTTATTAGCGGGTAATCTTAATGTCTTTGATATTTGAATTATGTAATATTTCTTTATACTTGATTAAAGTGATTACAATTTGCTTTCATCCTTGTTATTTAGGCTCAAAATGTCTGGAGTTTGGATTTGACATTTTCACAACAAAGAAAATGGAAAGCGGTAGATATACAGGAAGATATGTGTAGGCTATGATTGTGATTTAGGAGATAAAGAATTTTTACTCTATACGGTAACAATTGCTCCGGCTGTTTATCATGAATGTCAACATTGCAATTAGGGTTGGTAACCAGCCAAGCTACTCGGGCTCGGCTCTGGCTTGGCTCAGAAAAGGCTATTTCGGGCTTAGCTCGTGGTTAAAGCGGCGCGGAAGCAACCACTAATTTGGGCTGAATGAAATCTCGAAAGACTGCTTTCGGGCGGTCAGGACCCATCCTAGTCAGCTGCTTGAGGCTTCAAGCCTCACGGTCTTGGCGAATGGATCTGGTCTTCTTGGGTGCTATCAGGCTCGGCGCGCGGAGTAAAATTCGGTCATGTGTCGGATATCGATGTAATGGATCTCGAGCTGGAATCCGATCGACATGGATGACAAATGCGTGAATCCTCACGAAACCGTTAAGGCAGCGGCGAAGAAGGCCAAGACTCGGCGAGCAAATCCCACGCCAAGTCGGTGGGGGCTGTGCCTAGATCTCAGATTTGCTTTCGATAGGAAATGGTACCTGATAAGCGCGGAATATCGGCGACGGTATGTTCAGTGTGGATGGCGTGGCGAAGAGATTATCCGTGAGGGGCGTCGAGGAAGGACATGGATGTTGGGTATGACCCTTTGATGCGTCGGTCGATCTAATGTACAAGATTCGATTACAAATATGAGGGTATTGGGGCTCTGTGGAAACTAGAGTTGGTGGCCATGGGCTTAGACAAGGTTTGCCTATCTTGGAAGGTAGCATTGAGGGGCAAATGCGGACAACGTCGATCAATTCGGCTGATGAACAAGGATCCAATCCAAATCTTGGGGTATTGGGGCCTTTAAGATCTTGTCTTGGACTTAACCCAGCGCATCTAGGCGTGGGTATGGGTAAATTACATCGAAAGGGTGATTGTGGGGTGGGGTTCATAAACAAGAGCCGACATTCGGAATTGCGAAACAGGCGGTATGCGCTAGAATTCTGCAAGTCATTCACTAGTATGAAAATTTGTCTCGATCGGTTCGACATGGTGGCGGTCACGGATCTCGGTCCGGCGATGGTGAAGCTATGGTGCTGAAATTAATCATGCGCATCTTGGTAGTCGGGAGGGTGGTGGCGACATAACCGTAATACCTTGATATATTGCCAAATAGGGTTTCTATTATTACTAATGGTTTGCTTGTGAGATCTTGTTGATATATTATTTCTTTATTTAGATAATTGATTAAAACCAATCATGTTTCTTATTTAATGATTTCAGGTATCTTATTTCTTCACTCTGCAATTTCTACTTGTTTTAATTCTATTTCCTAATTTTTTCGGTTGCAAAAAATTTGTTTGACGGTGGAATTCCTGGCGTAATCGAGAAAAGGAAACAAATGTTGAAGGAGGTGGCTTTATGACTTGCATCAATTGCCTAAATCAACTAAGGTAAAACAAATCCCATAGAAAATTATTTCCCTTAATTGATGTGTTGTTGCCAGTTGATTCTGAAAAGTTAAAAAGTATTATATGGGTAGGCTTGAGGATTGATTACAGCACAAACTTGTATAGGCTCAGGATTGGGCTTGGAAGGCTCGAGGTTAAGGCTCGGTACAGTTACCGCTATGACCGGCAATGAGCTGGCCAGAGCTTTTTTTTTAAAATCAGGCAAGCTTGAGCACGATTTTAAAAGCTCGATGCTTCGGCTCGAACCGATCTCACTCATAAATTAACAAGCCTAGCTCGAAATATTCAAAGCTCGGCTCGGCTCGGCTCGTTACCAGCCCTAATTGCAATTCTGAGAATTGAACGAGGAATTTGACGTCTTTATCTATGTAAAACCCTGAATTTAAGGTTTCAATGAATATTTGATTGGAAACGGTCAAATAAATAGTAATTTTCGAAAAATGAGTCTTGAAGAATCGAAAATGTTCGGAATAAGGTATTGAGTTTAAAGGAACTGAAACAAATTAAAATAAAATTATTTTAAGGGGTGAAAATGTAATTTTTCTGAAAAAATGGTAAAACGGTAATTTGTCACTGAAAAATTTGAAATTTTTCTAGATCTCGGATGACGAAACGGACTTTACCGTTGGGATCGTCACGTGAAATCTAGTCACCCAGGCGAATTTCGTTGAATTATGAAACAATCGAATTTTTACGAAATTAGAGAAAACAGACGTAGAGTGGATCCCGAAAACGAGATTTTTAGAAAAATCTTGAAAAATATAAAATATTTAAAGAATGTCCATTTAATATAGATGGAACTGAAACCGGAATGAAATAAATTGTTTTAGGGCGAGAACGAAACCGAAGAAGTGTGACACGTGGCGCGACGTGAGCCACGTGTCCATATTATAAATATCCTAAAAAAATCTAACATGTCAAGATTTCATTTTTGGTCTAAGACCAAACCGTAAGAGAGAGAGAGAGAGAGAGAGAGAGAGAGAGAGAGAGAAAGAATGAGTTTCTCGCCAGTTCCTGAGGTTTCGTCGGTTGGATCGTTAGATTGAAGTTAAAGTTGCTTTCACGAAGGGCATGGAATTTCTGGCGTGAATCACCGGAATCCTGAATTTCACCAAGGTTCAAAGTTCGGGTTTTCTAAGCGAGCGGTGTCTGAAACCACGCTCTTTTGGAGGTAGGGTTTTTTTCCTATTCGGGTTAATTTTTGTTTAAGGGCATGTGTGTGTCGAGGAGATCTTTGTCGATTTTATGACCCCATGTTGTATTTTGTATAACTTGGTAAGTAACCAAATGCAGGTGAGTGATTAGGTGATGGATAAACTAGGCGATAGGAGAACATATCTCAGTGGAAATAGGTATATCAAATTGAAGCCAGTTTAGGACTCGAGATTCATTCAAAGTGCTTTTGACACACTAATTCCCGAGTAAGACACAATGGTCATGGCCTCCAATTTCGGAAGGCCATAACCAGTGAACAAAAAATCGGATTTTTCGGCCGATTTATCGGCGAAAAATCGGTTTTCGGGCGGCATGGAAACGATTTTGACAAAAAAAAAAAAAAATCGGCAAAAAATCGCCGATAAATAAAAAAAAATCGATATTTTACTGTTTTTAAAACAAAAAATATGAAAAATTAGCACGAAGGGTTTGAACGCGCAAATGCACAAGTGGCATCGACCACGAGCCATTGATTGCACTTATTATATAGTGCAAACTTTTATATTCTCTTATTATTTATTTGTTCATAATTCCTTTATAATATTTTATTTTATTTTTATTTTACATTATAACCTTAATATTTTTAAATCAAATATTAATTTGAAAATGAAAATAAATAAAATAATATCATTTAAAAATTTAAAATTATAATATATAATATTTTGAATCTACTCATTATCTACATAATATTTATAATAATAACAAAACAAATAAATAATATCTCTTTAACATAATATACGAATAATATATTAAATATAACATATTTAATTTAATAATTACTAATCCATTTTATTTTAATCTACCTTAATTAAGATATGAATAATTTCTCTCAATCTATATAATTAAAATATGAAAAATTTTAATAACCGATATTTTTGTAAAATATCCATCGATATTTTACCGATATTTTCGATATTTCCGTAAAATCCAATTACCAATATATCCATGTTTACCGATATTTTGATCCTTGGCCATAACTTGTTCGTCCGAATTCCGTTTTGGGTGTTCTTGGACTCTATGGAAGGCCCATTGAGTCAAGATTCCAGCCATGTGCCTGTGGAGGACAGGGGTTGATCAGAACGTGGCTGAAAATTTATGTTTTGCACCAAGTGTGCAGGTTGCTTGGTTATGTCGATGTGAATAGCTGGGTTTTGACATGACCATTTCATGGCATGTTGTGGGCTATTGTATGGGGTAGTAATTTCCATGAGTTAGTATAAGAAAAACATAAGAAACAAAAGAGGTTGAGTTCAATTGATTTTATCAATTAGGAAGTAGTCATCTTAAGGAGTTCTTTGGAAAGTATATTATGAATAATGGTTTAATTGAACATGATTAAGGTATGGATGTTAATGGATTTATGGATAATGTGACTTGTAGGAGAAAGTGATTAGGACAAGAGTGGAGTGAAAAGAAGTTTTAAGGAGGAAAAATGGCTTAAATAAGCCCAGGTGAGAGAAAATGTAAATGTTAGAAAATATATATATATATATACTAATGTATATGTTTTCATATTTATGTTATAAATGTTCAAATGAAAAAAAGGAAATGTAGTTTTCTTATTTGTAAATTATGTTGAAAATATGAAATAGTATGGTTTCCATAGTATTTATAAAGCATATGTTGAAAAAAAAATGAAATGATTATGGTTTCCATAGTTTTATAAAAGCATGATTTATAGTTTATTATTAAATGAGGAAATGTTTATGAACATATTATATATATATATATATATATATATATATATATATATATATATATATATATATATATATATATATATATGAAATGTTTGAATTCATGGTTACCCTATGTTACAAAGATAAAGTTAAAAGAAAGTTGACTAAAGTACTTTACCCGTGCATGGTACATGGGAAAGTGATAAGATTTTTTTTTAATAGAGGGAAGGGAAGAGTGATGCATATTGCCATGCACGTGTAATGTGATTTATTCCATAGTGCAATGGTATTTAAAAGAAATGCACGATTTGTCGGAGGTTCCTTTTTGGGCCATCGGTGATCGTAAGACCCTTTCCTCGTAGGTTCTTTCATGGGCCAACGGTGGTTAACGGTAGGCGGGTTCTATTGGATATGACATATTCAAAAAGGAAAAAAAAGTAAAGTAAATGTTTATTGAAATAATATGTTTATACAATTGTTTTACACGTTGTATTTGAACTACATGGAAAAGAAAGTAAAGTAAATGTTTATTGAAATGATATGTTTATACAATTGTTTTACACATTGTATTTGAACTATATGGAAAAGAAAGTAAAGTAAATGTTTATTGAAATGATATGTTTATACAATTGCTTTACATTGTATTTCGAACTATATCTGGAAATATTATTTTCACATAAGTATCTCCATTTGAGTTCGCTGTTGCTTTTCCAAATGTTTTATAAAATGTTTTCAGGGGCATAGACTAACTTGCAGTTTGAGCGTCCTCCGGGCCAGTGACACTTCCGTCTCATGCAACGACCTTTAAAAGAAAGACACGATTTATCAGAGGTTCCTTTTTGGGCCATCGGTGATCGTAAGACCGTTTCCTCGTAGGTTCTTTCATGGGCTAACGGTGGTTAATGGTAGGCGGGTTCCATTGGATATGACGGATTCAAAAAGGAAAAGAAAGTAAAGTAAATGTTTATTGAAATAATATGTTTATACAATTGTTTTACACGTTGTATTTGAACTATATGGAAAAGAAGTAAAGGAAATGTTTATTGAAATGATATGTTGCTCTGATTGTATTTTATTGTATTTGAACTATATGAAAAAGAAAGTAAAGTAAATGTTTATTGAAATGATATGTTTATGCAATTGTCTTACACATTGTATATGAACTATATCTGGAAACATTATTTTCTATGGCTACATTACTCTCAATTTGCTAGCTACTTTGCTTTTTTCCAAATGTTTTATAAAATGTTTTCAGGGGCAGAGATTGACTTGCAGTTCGAGCGTCCTCTGGGCCAGTGACACTTCCGCCTCATGCGATGACCACATTTTTGAAAATATATAGTTTTTGTTGTAAATAACTAATTATGCACCTTTCTTTTGTGATATATATATGTTTTAAAGAAATGAACTACGAGAGTTTTGATCCTCTGTTTGATAGAGGTACGTAGGCGGTTGGGTGTGATTCCCGACTCAAGCCCATTGGTTACAGAAAAAAAAAAAATTGTTTATATATCTATAGTGTTTAGAAATTTATTTTAAAGTTTGATTTGAAATTTTTGTGGTGGACTTGACGTCCCATTGTTGGATGTGGAGTAAATTAAATTGTTTTATTACAGGTGTTGTAAATTGGGACATGTCCGAAAAGCAGAAAAAACTCTACTCGATTTTCTATACAATGTTTAAGCGTATAAAAAGGGTTTAATGTTAAAAATAAATAAAAAAAAAATTGTCCCACCATGTTTCCTAAGATTGTAACTGTATAAATGGGTTCGCTCCACAAATTCACTTTTAAAAAGGTTTAAAAGAAATGAAAAGTTTTTTTTTGAATCCGTAAGAGTGCCGGAAGGGTCCCCGGGTTAGAAAAAAGAAACCCGGGTTGGGTCCCTTCAATCTATCTTCTAGTACCCTCAATATATTCTTCATTTAGCCATATACTTTGCAAAGGACCAAGAATCACTTGCCCCTCTCTCATCCTAGGCAATATTCTTATTTTATCCGTGTTTGTGCATTTTGTATGACTACTATAAATATATGGATAACAAAACACTGTATACACAATAGACCCTGAAAGTTTTTCATTTTTGGCTGGGAAAGTTGGAGGTTCAGCATATTTCCTCTCTAAATTTAGCAGTATAAATATTCCTCGTAAATTTGTATATATTATAGTGAAATAACAGAATTGATGGATGAGTTGCTACAGTCACTTTGTGATGCTAAATACTATCTGTACACATACTGCTATTGTTAAATGTTTTTGATTTCAAGGTAAAGGGATGCACAAGTTCCTTTTCCCTTGGTTTCTTTCTGATGAGATAGTTTCATTGAATTTGATCTTGCTGCTGAATACTTAACACTCTTTGAGGAACAAACCTTTGATTTAGTTCTTTCATAAGTATCTTTAGCTTTTTATGTGCAGTAATAGATGCAAAAATGTGGGATTATTTTCCAATGAGGCTTAGCTCACTGTCTAAGGGCTAGCTGTGTGGGCATAATGATAAGGAGGAGAGGGGATCAGGTTCAAGTCTCAATAGCCGGGGACAAAATTGTGTATTTATCAAAAACGAAAAAATTTGGGATTATTTGTGGCACTGGAGTGTGTGCCACTGCCTATTGATGTGTGAGCTTGTACTGTCAGTTGTATCTCTTTGTTACATGATAAAAGAACTGAAGGGTGGTGTCCTGCTATTCTTGATATCGGTGTATAAACACATTCCTTGTACTCATGCTGGGTTATTGAAGATGAGATGTTATGTTGATTCCGCTTTATGTTTAAGTTTCTTTCATGCTCTATTTGGTCATATATCGATCATGAAGTCATCCATTCCCTCTATGATTACCATTTTTTCATTTTGTTCGCAGGAATAAGCAATTTGCAGTAGTTGAAAACCCTGGCTTCTGGAACTGGACATTCACTTTGAAGGACATTGATTGGAAAGTGCTAGCTGAGATTGATCGTGACCGGAGGGTTTTGGCTTTGAGGTCAACTCTTTATAATTCAGCATTTAATTCTATTTAAAAATGCATGATACTGGATACAGTATTATTTGCTATACTTGGTCTCTAGATAAAGTATTTTGGTTTTATGTGGTACAGTTGGGAATTGTATATATATATATATATATAATATATATATTTATTGGTGTGAATGGAAATGAGGACTCGAGCAATTCACGATTTTAGTTGTAGTCTTGGTTTTATATAAATTGGATCATGGAATTTTTGCTATATTTTTCGTGCGTTTGAAAAATCGGGACCGTTGTATTTTAATTTCTCTCACTCTCAGTGTCGAGATCGTGTGATTCGACTGCATTCACTACGTTCCAAAATTTATCGGCGTTTGATGCAGACGCGTGGGTTCTGCGGATTAAGTATGGGAGAAATTATTCTATTAACCTTAGGTACCGAGAGGGGAATAAAATTTCTTAAGGCTAAACAATTAATTCTATTGACTCGATTTATTTATTGCATTTGCTTATGATATTTAATTTATTTGTTAAAGCTTTGTTATTTTTATATTCATTCTGATGAACAGTGATTCTGTCGGCGTTATTCTGTGAATTTTGTTGCTATATAAATTATTTTAGCCAGACAAAATAATGTTCACTGTCGGAAGGACTGTTAAAATAGTGTTCACAATTCTTTTGAGATGAATGGAAATGAGAGAAGTCACTGAGCCAATAAATTATGATCGGAATGAATATAAATTCTGACAACAGGAGATGACGCTTCCAAGACAGGTTTTGGAAGGACTCTTGTGACTTAAATAATTATTTTCAGGACATGACGATTCAATAAATGTAATTATTGATATGCTTCTGATTATTTTTTTTTTGTTTTTTTTATAACTTTATTCATTTTAATTGCTTTCAATTAATATAAGTTATAATATTATTTAATTGTTATAAATTAATATAAGTATTACGGAAATAACAATCTTAAGGAATTTTAGTTTATTTATTTATTATTATTTTTTCGTCTACTTATTTTAATTTCTTCCAAACTCAAAACCTTGCTGCTTTCTACTTAATTATTATTTGCTTTATTTTAAATCGTTTCAAGACTAAAACCTTTTGTGGTTTTCACTTATTTATTTATTCATTTATTTAATTCCTTCGTTCTATCATTATTATTATTTTGTCGAGACTAAAATCTTGTGATTTCTTACCCTACCAAGATTAAAACCTTCGGTTTTCTAATTAAGATTTAAGAGACTAAAATCTTCTGATTTGTTACTCCTATCGAGATTAAAACCTTTGTGGTTTTTTTCTCAGTAAATTTCGTAAGGAGATTAAAATCTTTGTGATTTTTGTGACGCCCCAAAACCCGGTCCGCTGACAATTCACAACTCCATAATACAAGGCAAGCGAGGTCGGGTTGGGCCTGACGCCACTTCCTTGTAAAATCTGATGTAGCCTCCCAGGACGAGTTCTACCTAAATAGCGTTAAAACCCGTGATAACCCGCCCCAAATTGTACCAACATATGCAATATATATCCAATACGGCCACTACCATAAACAAGACTAATATACATACCAATCATGAGTCGAACTATATATCCAATAGTTTCAAGAGTTACTAGAATTATTTTATACAAATATATATTAAAATTAAAAACACCCTAATACATGTATACAATGTAAACACCAAAGCCACAACCCGATTCCTTTATTCTAAAATGTGCCCCATGACGCGCCGTCTCCCGCACGCCTCCCCCGTACCAGAAAAAGCAACACGACGGGGTGAGCTAATCACTGCAGGAGAATCACTCTGCTGGCTATCACCACCTAAGTGCAGTGTAATGTTCCAAAGTAAACACACATTCAAGCAAATGCATGATCCTACTTGAATGTCTATATGACCAACTCAGATCCCGAATCCTTACCGACTCTCTCATACTTGCCTAAGCCTCGTATGAGAATATTAATTTCAAACAAAATTATTTGTTCATAGTTGTGGTCTACCCTCCGATCCAAGTAGCGGATCAGTTCTCCGGAGCATTATATTTAATGACTACTCCTCCGGTATATATCACCCGCCAGATCCTCGACGATCGATATTTTTATATATGTGTGGACTACCCTCCGATATATATCAATTACCGTCTTCGACGACATATTTTAAGTTTGACTACCCTCCGATCACTCTTAATATTTTTAGACAACCCTCCCAACCATTTACTCTAGACTCTGCCTCATGCACTAACTCCCATAGTCCTAGGATGTCTCAGCTGTATACTTTAATGCATGTACGCCACCCAATACAAATTTAATCACATGTAAATATATAAACACGAATATATTCGCAGATAAAAATTAAATCACACAAACATGTTATGTAATTACTATTTCAACATCAAAATTAGCCTACTTCAATAATGTTCAAACACAAGCAATTCGATTCGAATTACTTAACCAAACACATATTTTCACCAAAATATATTCTCGTGTCACTATTCCTAGGAACAGTAAAACCCTAGGGTTTACGGTTCCAACACTCAATTAAATCATTGGTTCACCTTGTGAACCCGTATTTCACGGCCATTCCCGGCCCAATTTCAAACAAAGCATGATTTAACACACAAATGCATAATTTTGAACCCAAATCAGCCGTGGAGCAGTCACGGGCTGCTCCATCTTTTCTCAAAATTTTATATTAATTCGATCCCAAGGTTTGGGAACCTGATCCAACAAATTCCTGACGGCATCAATCGACCAAACATCTCGAAAAGTACTAAAAATGGGAATAAAACCTGGGCATTAAAAACTTACCTCGTGAAATGGCCAAAACTCACAATCCTGAGTCCACGCGCAAATCGCTTCCGCGTAGAACGCTTCTCCTTCTCGCCCGAAGCATCGCCGACAATGTGGGATCTCTCCCGATATTCTGCAGAGAAGCACCACATCTCTAAAAGCTCAAAACTGGGCCTACTGCATCTCCCCACGACCACGTTTTTGCCTTTTGATTTAACGTATAGACGTTAAGACTATCACAATTTTGTCATTTAGTGACTCCTAACAAATTCCAAACGACCATTACGTCCCTCTTTACCACCACATATTCGGTACTATCTCGGTCGTCCATTTTCATCATTTCTATACTCATACCACTTATGGTACATGAGTACTTGTTATATGTGACTTTCGTTTCATCGAAAATCGTTTTACGGCACCCGAAACGCGATGCCTCGAAAAACGTGTCGACTTCAACTATCTCGGAAAATTATGAAATTTTATGTGCTAACTAGATTTCGCGAGACGACCTTAACCTAAGGTAACCTAAGCCTGGCATTCGAGATCTATAGAATTATTAATTATGGATTTTTAACCGAATTACAATTCAGAATCGAAATTACGATTTTGCCCTTATTCCAGAAATTGGAATTTCTCGGGCCTTACATTCTCCCCTCCTAAAAATAAATTTCGTCCCGAAATTTAGGACAATCATAATCACTCACAAGCATATGCAACGCGCACTCTATCATACATGTAAACTAGTCATTTGAATTTTAAACGACTAAACTACGTACCTTCATCCCTAAACACGAAGGGATAAGTGGCCCGCATCATGTCCTCGCGCTCCCATGTGTAATCCTCCACCCATAGTGCCTCCATAAGACAACATACCTCACGGCCTCGCCGCAAACCTGATCACGGCTATCAACGATGCACACTGGTCCCTCCTCAAGGTCCCATCCGTGTCAACCCCAATCTGTCCCCAATCCACCACATGAGATGGATCTGGAGTATATTTTCGGAGCATGGAGACGTGAATTACCTCGTGGACACCGATCATGCTGGGCGGTGTAACGCTAACCGCACGCAATAAAGGCTTAATCTCTCGAGTATCTCGAAAGATCCCATAAACCTCTGCGATAGCTTCCTCGCGGCCGGGTCGAACCCCACCTCACTTCCTCTCTTAGGCATCACCTTCAAGAAATATACGCCCCCAACCCGAACTCTAAGGGCCGACGTCAGACATCTACATAACTCTTTATTCCGCTCGAGTCGTGAGAAGACGCCATTAACAGATCGTCAAATTTCCTGAGGTGTCTCTAATCTAAAGCAGACTGATGGAGCTCCTTCATGTCACAATACACTTGTATGTACTTAATTCAATTTCTATCCTTCAAGCCCTTCAAGCCTACTCACATATATTGCAATACACTTTCCTCATCTCTTGCAATACAATCACTTAGCCACCAGTACAAACTCAAGGTTGAAATACAATTGGAACCTTGCAATACAATTCTAGCTACTCAAGTCTTCTTCTCTACAATACAAAAATATTGTATTGCAACACAAACAACCCTCAATTCTCTTCCATTGCTTGCAATACAATTAGGGTTGGAAACGAGCCGAGCCGAGCCGAACTTTGAACATTTCGAGCTAGGCTTGTTAATTTATGAGTGAGCTCGAGCCCGAGCCGAGCTTTTGAACGGTGCCTGTAGCTCAGGCTTCTTCAAGCTCGCTTGATTTAAAAAAAAAAAAAAAGCTTGGCTCGAGCTCATTAGGCTCGCTTTTCATGAACGAGCTCTACTTAACCTCGAGCTCAAGCCTAACCCGAGCCTATACAAGTTTGTTTTGTAATCAACTCAAGCCTACCAATATACTTTTAACTTTTGTAATCAATCGATAACAAATACATCACTAAGGAAATAATTTTCTATGGGATTTGTTTTACCTAGTTGATTTAGAAGCAATTGATGTTAAAGTTGTTAAAGCCACCTCCTTCAACAACATTATTTCCTTTCTCGATTACGCAGAATCTCACCAATAAACAAATTCCTTGCAATCGAAAAATTATGAAATAATTAAAACAAAGTAGAAATTGCGTAGTGAAGAAATAAGATACCGAAATCATTGAATAAGAAAACATGATTGGTTTTAATATATTATCTAAATAAAGAAAATAATATCAACAAGATTCATCAAGCAACTCATTAGTAACAACAGAACTATTCGGGCAAGATATCACGCACATGAGCAGCCGTCACCACCCTCCTGACTACCAAGATGCGCATGATTAATTTCAAGACCCATAGTTTCACCACCGCCTGATCGAGATCCGGACCGCCCCACTACAATGAATCGGCCGCCCCAAATTTTCATACCTAGCGTACCGACATGGCACCCGGCTACATAATCACCGTTCCGGCAAATCCCAGATGCCTGGCCTCCTTGTTTCCTTTATGAAACCCCACCCCACGATAACCCTTGATGCCTTTACCCATACCCACGCCTAGATGCGCTGGGTTAAGTCCAGTACCAGTATCCAAAGGGGCCCCAATACCCCAAGATTAGATATTGGATCCTTGTTTATCATGCTCAATTGATCGTATCAGGGGGTCCGTGCATTTGCCCTCAATGCTACTCAAGATCGGCAAACCTTGTCTAAGCTCATGGCCACTAGTCTCTATAGTTTCCAGCCAGAGCCCCAATTACTCCCCATATTCAGACCCAAGATCTTGTACACCAGGATCGACCGATCGTACCAGTGGGTCATACCCAACATCCATGTCCTTCCCCGACGTCCCCTTTGTCGACACCTTCTTCACGCCTATCCATTAATTCGAACATACCGGGTCGACACCTTCGCGCGCATCGTGGGTACCATTCGCAACGAGCAAAGATCCGAAGATCTAGGTAATGGGCCCCCAAACTCCGACGGCGTGGATTCGCCGAGCCCGCCGCCAACGCCCTCCTTAACGGCTTCGTGAGGATTCACGATTTGTCATCCGGGCGTCGACCGATCTAGAGCTCGAGAACTACGCATAGATATCCGACACATGACTCGGGCATTTCCACTCCGGCCGCCAGCCGGGATCGCACGGAAAACCGTGATCCTCGCTTCACGAGACCGCACGCAAGCCTCGCTCCGCCGACGGATGGGTCCCGGGCGGCCCGAGCCGTAGCTTTTTCTACCGAGGTCGAGCCGAGCCCGATTTTATCGAAGCCTAAATTTGGCGTTCAAGCTCGGGCTCGCTTAGCCTCACGAGCCGAGATCAAATGAGCTTTTTTTCGAGCCGAGACCGAGTAGCCTGGGCTCAAGAATGTACCTCAAATACAATTTCACATTGCTATACAAAAATTTTTTTCATTAATATAATCAAGCAAGAAATTTCAAAATGCATTTTGTCCAAAATTTTTTTTTTTTTTCATTATGATTATTATTATTTTTCAATTATTTCTAGCAGTTGGAAAAATTATAAAAATCACTAAAAATCATTTTTTTTCCATTCTCTTTAACACTAAAATAAATTTACAAAAATTTATTTTCTTCATTTTTCTTCAATTTTACACCTTGTAAAATCCTGGAAAATTATTTTCTCCTCCTCTTAACCAAATAAATTCATAAAATTTATTTTCTTCTTCCAGTTTTTCACTGAAAAATTTTCTCCACTCAAATAAATTTATAAAAATTTATTTTCTTCCATTTTCTTCAATTCTCATCCAATAAATTTATTAAAAATTTATTTTCCTTCATTTTTTTATTTCCAGTTTTGTACACTGTACCCCTCAAAATATTTTCTAAAATATTTCCTTAACTCATCTATGTGCTAATCACCAAGCACACAACATTATAACACATTAAAACCATGTTATACACACAATCATACAATAATTCACCAAATCACACAAAACACATCAACACACGTGCACGTAGTGTCCTAGTTTTGTCCCGTGATTTTCTAGGTAATCTCATACCTAAACCGAACATCGAACCACACCTAGTGGTAATGTTTTTACACGACTACGGCCTAAGCCCAAGCCTCCATCTCTAGGCTTCCATATACCTCTACTCTACATCAAACCACCTAGTGGTGATGGATACCCAAACCGAGCTCCCTAAGTATTCGTATACCTAAGCTATGATACTGCCGTGACGCCAAAACCCGGGGTCCGCTTGACCACCAACCCGCGGAATACAAGTGGAGGTCGGGTTACCCGACGCCACTTTAAAATCTGCGTATTCCTTTGTACTGGGAGCTCTACCTTAAATACAAAACCCGTGATATCCTGTCCCAAACAAATTCAATATATGCAATATATATCCAATACGGTCATACTGGGCTCATAAACAAGATCTCAATATACATGTAGCCCAACTCATGAGTCCAACTATATATCTAATAGTTTCAAGAGTTACTAAATTACTCTTATACAACATATATTAAAATTAAAACAATTCTAATACATGTATACAATGTAACACCAAAGCCACAACCCGGGTTTCTTCTAAAATAGTCTCTATGACGTGCCGTCTCGTCGCATGCTCCCTGTACCTGTAAAAAAGGGGTCCCACGACGGGGTGAGCTAACGCCAAGAGAGGAATCGCCGCCCTGGCGGGCTACTCACCACCTAAGTGCGCAGTACTGTTCCAAAGGTAAACACACATTCAAGCAAATGCATGATCCTACTTTGAATGTCTATATGACCAACTCCGGGATCCCGAATCCTATCGACTCTCTCATACTCGCTGCTTCTCCCTCAGATATGAGAATATTAATTTCAAACAAAATTATTTGTTCATAGTTGTGGTCTACCCTCCGATCCAAGTAGTGGACTGTCTCCGATATTATATTTAGTGGACTACCCTCCGAGATATAATAACTGGCCGCCTCTCGTATCCATTGATATTTTTATATGTGGACTACCCTCCGATATATATATATTGACTCGGGGTCGCCTTCGACGATTGATATTTTAAGCTCGGGACTACCCTCCGATCACTTAATATTTTTAGACAACCTCCGAACCATTTACTATAGACTGCTCTCATGCACTAACTCCTGGTAGTCCTAGGATGTTCCAAAGGTATAAGGGAACGTATGTATACTAATCCCAATTACGCCTAATTACATGCAAATATATAAACACGAATATATTATTCAAGATAAAAATTAAATCACACAAACATGTTATGTAATTATCATCTCAATGATCAAAATTAGCTCATCAGTTAATGTTCAAACACAAGCACTGATTCGAATTACTTAATCCAAACACATATTTCTACCCAAAAACATATTCTCGTAGTCACTATTCCTAGGAACAAGAAAAACCCTAGGGTTTACGGTTCCAACACTCCGTTTGAATCATCGTTCACCTTTGTGAACCCGCATTTCACGGCCATTCCCGCCCACTTCAAACAAAGCATGATTTAACACACACAATATGCCAATTTTGAACTCGGGGTTCAGCTCGGGAGCAGTCACGGGCTGCTCCATCTTTTCACAAAATTTTATATTAATTCGACCCTAGCTGGCTCGGGACCGATCCATCAAATTTCTACAATGACATCAATCGACTAAACATTCGAAAGTACTAAAAATGGGAATAAAACCCAAGTAGGGGAGAAAAATCTTACCTTTTGGAGTTTGTCAAAACTCACAACCGAGTCCACTCAGAGCCTCGCTCCGCATAGAACGTTTTCCTTCTCGCCCGGCGACTGCCACGGTCGATCCTCCAGGGATATCTCTGCAGGCACCCTCTCCCAAAAGCTCCTCAAAATGGGAAGCTACCGTGATCTCCTACTAATTTCACGTTTTTGTCTTCGATGAATAGTTAAGATGAGGCACTATTGACAATTTTGTCATTTAGTGACTTGAAATCAAATTCCAAAATGACAATTATGTCCCTCTTTTACCAGAATTGATATTCGACACTATCTCGGCCGTCCATTTTCATAATTTCTCTACTCATACCGCTTATGGTACATGAGTACTTGTTATATGTGACTTTCGTCGTGATCGAAATCGCTTTACTAAGACCAAATCATGCCTCGAAAACGCGCCGACTTCAATCGTCTCGTAAAATACAAAATTTTACGCGGCTAACTAGATTTCACGAGATTCGCTCCAACGGTGAACTGCTTTATTATCCAAGATTTATAGAATTAATTACGGATTTTTAACCAAATTTACAATTTTGTAATCGAAATTACGATTTTGCCCTTATTCCAGAAATTGGAATTTCTCGGGTCTTACATTCTCCCCTCCTAAAAAGTAATTTCGTCCCGAAATTCAGGACAATCATAATCACTCACATGCATATGCAACGCGCACTCTATCATGCATGTAAACTAGTCATTTGAATTTTAAACGACTAAACTACGTACCTTCATCCCTAAGCACGAAGGGATAAGTGGCCCGCATCGTGTCCTCGCGCTCCCACGTAGAATCCTTCACTCCATAGTGCCTCCATAGTACCAAACCTAGCCTCACGGTTTTACGTCGCAAAACCTGATCACGACTATCAACGATGCACACTGGTCCCTCCTTGAAGGTCCCATCCGTGTCAACCTCAATCTGTCCCCAATCCACCACATGAGCTGGATCTAGAGTATATTTCCGGAGCATGGAGACGTGAAATATCTCGTGGACACCTGACATGCTGGGCGGTAACGCTAACTGGTACGCAACAGTGCCTAATCTCTCGAGTTATCTCGAAAGATCCCATAAACCTCGACGATAGCTTCCTATGCTGGCCGAACCTGACCACTCCTCTCTTAGGCATCACCTTCAAGAAGACGTCCCCAACCTCGAACTCTAAGGGTCGACGTCGTACATCTACATAGCTCTTCTATCGGCTCTGAGCCGTGAGAAGACGTTGTCGTATCAAGCTCACCTTCTCGGAGGTGTCTCTAATCAAAGCAGGACCAGTGATGGAGCCCTCTCATGTCACAATACACTTAAGCAGAACAGAATACAATTTATCCTTCAGCTCTAAGCCTACTATATTGCAATACAATTTCTCCATCTCTTGCAATACAATCACTAGCCACTACACAACCAAGGTTGAAATACAATTGGAACCTTGCAATACAATTCTAGCTACTCAAGTCTTCTTCTCTACAATACAAAAATATTGTATTGCAACACAAACAACCCTCAATTCTCTTCCATTGCTTGCAATACACTTAGGGTTGGTAACGAGCCGAGCCGAGCCGAGCCGAGCTTTGAACATTTTGAGCTAGGCTTGTTAATTTATGAGTGAGCTCGAGCCCGAGCCGAGCTTTTGAACGAGCTGTACTAGGCCTGCTTGGCTTGATTTAAGCCTGGGCTTGAGCTCATTAGGCCTGCTTTTTCATGAACGAGCTCGAGCTTAACCTCGAGCTCAAGCCTAATCCCGAGCCTATACAAGTTTGTTTTGTAATCAATCCTGAAGCTCAGTCAATATACTTTTTAACTTTTTGTAATCAATCTGATAACAAATACATCAATTAAGGAAATAATTTTCTATGGGATTTGTTTTACCTTAGTCACATAATTGATGTTAAAGTCATAGCTTACCTCCTTCAACATTTGTTTCCCCTTTTCTCGGATTACGTTGTAATTCCATCAAAAACAGCTCTTGCAACCGAAAAATTATGAAATAGAATTAAAACAAGTAGAAATTGCAGAGTGAAGAAATAAGATACTTGAAATCATTGAATAAGAAACATGATCGGTTTAATCAATTATCTAAATAAAGAAATAATATATCAACAAGATCTATCAAGAAACTCATTAGTAACAATAAACTATTCGCAATATATCAGCCGAGACATGGTTAAGTCACACACCTCCCGACTACCAAGATGCGCATGATTAATTTCAAGACCCATAGCCTCACCAATCGGCCGGATTCCAGGTCCGGGACCCGCCCACCATTGTCGAACCCACACCTAAATTTTCATACCTACACCGACGGTGGCATTCCCCGCGCATAATCATCACCTGGGCAAATCCCGCATGTCTACCCTTACTCCTTTATGAAACCCCACCCCCACGATCACCCTTGATGCCTTTACTCCATACCCACGCCCTAGACGCTACCGGGTTAAGTCCAAGACCAAGACGTCCAGTGGGCCCCAATACCCCAAGATTAGATATTGGATCCTTGTTTATCATGCTCAATTGATCGTATCAGGGGGTCCGTGCATTTGCCTCAATGCCACTTCAAGATCGGCAAACCTCGCCTAAGCTCACGGCCACTACCTATGGGCCTACGCGTTCCCAATACCCTCACATTTGCAATCTAATCTGCACACTGTGATCGACCGATCGCACTGGTCATACCCAACATCCATGTCCTTCCCTCGGACGTCCCCTTTCATCGACACCTCTTCACGCTATCCACACCGGAACATACCGGGTCGACACCTTCGCTCTCTATCAGGTACCATTTTCGCTACTGAGCAGATCTGGAGATCTAGGTACAGTCCCCCCAACCGACGCGGATTCGCCGAAGCTCCTACCGCTTTCGCCGCCGCCAACCTCCTAACGCTTCGCGGAGGATTCACGTGATTTGTCATCCAAGCCGACCGATTCGAGCCGGCATCCACGCATCACATTCCGCACATGATCGGCATTTACCCGCCGCGCCAGCTGATTCACCGTAACGCAGATCCGCGCCGCCGGTATTCGGTGACAAGCCTCACCAAATACGATACGTCCGCGCCCGAGTTGAAGCTACCAGCTCAGTCGGTTCAGATTTGGTTCTAGCCTGGCCAGAGTCGCTCTGCCTGCCAGCCTCACAAATCAGATCTATTTCAGCTTTTCATTTGTTCCTGTGAGTTTCATCGTTAATGTTCTTTAACACAATTTCAATATTCATATAAAATTTTTTTTTCATAATATAGATCAAAGAGTCTCAAAACTATTATCCAAATTTTTTTCTTTTCTCACGGCGACATATTTATTATTTTCTAATTAGAATAAAGTAGCCAAAAAATTATAAAAATCATCAAAAAATCTATTATTTCTTCTTTCCATTCCTTTAACAAATTAAATAAATTTACAAAATTATTTCTCTTCATTTTTTCTTCAATTTTATTAATCTTGTAAAATCCTAGAAAATTATTTTCTCCTCCTCTTAACCAAATAAATTCATAAAATTTATTTTTTTCTTCCAGTTTTTAACTGAAAAATTTTCTCCACTCAAATAAATTTATAAAAATTTATTTTCTTCCATTTTCTTCAATTCTCATCCAATAAATTTATTAAAAATTTATTTTCCTTCATTTTTTATTTCCAGTTTTGTACATTGTACCACTCAAAATATTTTCTAAAATATTTCCTTAACTCATCTATGTGCTAATCACCAAGCACACAACATTATAACACATTACAAACCATGTTATACACACAATCAAATATACACACCACTCAAATTCACACGAAAACATTACCAACACACGTGCACGTAGTGTCCTAGTTTTGTCCCGTGATTTTCTAGGTAATCTCATACCTAAACCGAACATCGAACCACACCTAGTGGTGATGTTTTTACACGACTACGGCCTAAGCCCAAGCCTTCATCTCTAGGCTTCCATATACCTCTACTCTACATCAAACCACCTAGTGGTGATGGATACCCAAACCTAGCTCCCTAAGTATTCGATAATCTGCTTCATGATACTGCCGTGACGCCCCAAAACCTGGGTCCTGACTAATTCACAACCCGCTGAATACAAGTGGAGGTCGGGCTACCTGACGCCACTTTAGAAAATTGGGCAGAGTCTCCTTTGTACGGGGAGCTCTACCCAAATACAAAACCTGCATATCCTATCCCAAACAGTCCAATATATGCAATATATATCCAATACGGCCACTTGGGCCCATAAACAGTACTCAATATACATACCAATCATGAGTCTAACTATATATCTAATAGTTTCAAGAGTTACTAAATTACTCTTATACAACATATATTAAAATTAAAACAATTCTAATACATGTATACAATGTAACACCAAAGCCACAACCCGGCTTTCTTCTAAAACAGCCTCTATGACGTGCCGTCTCCTCGCACGCTCCCTGTACCTGTAAAAAAGGGGTCCCACGACGGGGTGAGCTAACGCTCAGTAGGAGAATCGCCCTAAGTGGGCTACTCACCACCTAAGTGCAGTGCAATGTTCCAAAGTAAACATTGTCACATCTGCCAAACGATGATCCTACTTGAATGTCTACATGACCAACTCCGCATCCCGAGTCCACCGACCCTCTCAGCACTCGCCTGCTTCCTGTGATGAGAATATTAATTTCAAACAAAATTATTTGTTCATAGTTGTGGTCTACCCTCCGATCTAAGTAGTGGACTGTCTCCGATATTATATTTAGTGGACTACCCTCCGAGATATATCAATTGGGCCGTATCCGACGATTGATATTTTTATATGTGGACTACCCTCCGATATATATCAATTGGGCCGTCTTCAACGATTGATATTTTAAGTTTGGACTACCCTCCGATCACTTAATATTTTTAGACAACCCGAATCCATTTAATGAAATTCCGTTCCTTCATGCACTAAACTCCTATAGTCCTAGGATGTTCCAGTGTATATGGAATGCATGTATGCCAATTCCAATACAGTCTAATCACATGCAAATATATAAACACGAATATATTTTTCATAAAAATTAAATCACACAAACATGTTATGTAATTATCATTTCAATATCAAAATTAGCTCACTTGGGCTAATGTTCAAACACAAGCAATTCGATTCGAATTACTTAACCAAACACATATTTTCACCAAAATATATTCTCGTGTCACTATTCCTAGGAACAAAGAAAAACCCCAGAGCTTTCGCCTGCTCCAACACACAATTAAATCATTGGTTCACTCAGAACTCATATTTCACGGCGGCCATTCCCGCCCAATTTCAAAAAAAGCACTATTTAACACACAAATGCATAATTTTGAACCTGGGTCTCACTCGTGGAGCAGCTACTTCTGCCGTCTAGGATTTTTCTCGTAAAATTTATATTAATTCGATCCTGCCTGGGACCGATCCAACAAATTTATAATGGCCTCAATCAACTCAAACATTCGAAAAGTACTAAAAATGAGAATAAAACCCAAGTAGGGAGAAAATCCTATCTCTTAGAGTTTTTCAAAAACTCACAATCTGAGTCCACGCCAGAAGCTCACTCCAAGGCAGTAACGCTTCCTTCTCGCCCGCACCGCGACGGCCGATCTCCCGATATTCTAGAGAGAAGCACCCTCTCTCTCTAAAAAGCTCTCAAAAATGGAAGCTACTGCATCTCCCCATGACCCTCACGTTTTTGTCTTTGATTTAATGAAGAATATGAGGCACTATTAACAATTTTGTCATTTAGTGACTTAAAATCAAATTCCAAAATGATCATTATGTCTTCTTTACTGCACTGATATCTCGACACTATCTCGACTGGCCCATTTTTATCATTTCTCTACCATACCACTTATGGTACATGAGTACTTGTTATATGTGACTTTCAAGCATCAAAATCGCTTACTAAGACCAAACGCGATGCCTCAAAAGCGTGCCGAATTCAACCGTCTCTCGAAAATTACTAAATTTTATAAGTAATCCAGATTTCGCGAGACGATTCCAACGGTGCAATCCGTTTCATCATCCGAGATTTAGAGAATTAATTACAGATTTTTAACCGAATTTACAATTTTGTAATCGAAATTATGATTTTGCCCTTATTCCAGAAATTGGAATTTCTCGGGTCTTACAATTTTCTACTCCAAGTTGATACTAGTAATTTTTTACTAATAAAGTATTGGTTTAATTTTCAGAAATGAGATCTGAAATGAACGTTGTTGTTCCAAACCAAGTTCCACACGCACCTACACCGACATAGAAACCTGGCAAGTTTTCCGGTGTAGACTTCAAAATATGGCAACAAAAGATGTTCTTCTATCTAACTACTCTAAGTTTGCAAAAGTTCATCAAAAAAGAGGTTCCGAACCCGAATGAACAAGTGCCCGAAAATGATAGATTTCTTGTGATTGAAGCCTGGAAACATTCCGACTTCCTTTGCAGAAATTATATTTTGAGAGTGTTAGATGATATTCTACATAATGTCTATAGCAATATTAATACTTCCAAAGAATTATGGGAAGCACTTGAGAAAAAGTATAAGGCTGAAGACGCTGGTTTAAAGAAATTTGTGGCAGCCAAATTTCTTGATTATAAAATGGTTGATACCAATGTGTGACGCAAATCCAAGAACTTCAAGTAATAATTCACTTCATCTTCTTAACGGCGAATGATTATTAATGAAGCGCTTCAAGTGGCCGCATTTATAGAAAAGTTACTCCTAAGGAAGGACTTTAAAAATTACTTGAAACGCAAGCGTAAGGAGATGATAAAGTTTGAAGACCCGATTGTCCGATTAAAATCGGGGTGAAGACAACAGCATGTCAAAAGAAGCCTTAGGTAATCATCCATATCGTGAGCAAATATAGTTGAATCTCGCCTCCTAATGCAAAGAAAAGAAAGAAGAACTATGGTCCAAAGAACCACAATAATAGCAATAAAAAATTCAAAGGAAGTTGCTATAATTGTGGTAAATCAGGACATAGGTCCTCGGAATGCCGTGCACCTAAAAATAAAAATAAGAATAAAGGTCAAGCCAATATTGTCGAAACCGATGATATGGATATTGAAGATTTGTGTGCTTTTCTTCTGAAACTTGGTAGGAAACCCAAAGGAATGGTGGATTGACTCACGCTACCCGCCATGCTCAGGCTCGTAAGGGATGTTTTCCTGCTTCGCCGACCGAGGAAGAGCCGTATACGGGTACCCTTCAACTTCCAAGATAGAAGGAACCGAAAGACTCTCTCCTAAACAGAGTCAAAAACCCACACTAAAGAATGTCTCCATGTGCCCGAAATCCGTAAGAATTTGGTCTCGACATCACTTCCGTCAAGAACTGACTATGTAATGATTTTGCTCTATAAAGTCAGAATAAGTAAAATGATATGTATGTTGGAAAGGGTTATCTTAGCGCTACTTTTCAAGCTCACGTAATGACAATCAATACAAGAATAATGACCTTTCCGCTTATTTACTTGAGTCGAGAATTTATGGCATGCACGTCAGGACATGTTAACATAAATCTTTACGTAAAATGATAAACATGGAAATATTGCCAAAAGTTTGAATGTAATAGAATCCAAATGTCAATATATGTTGAATCAAAATTTGCAAAACATCCCTATAATTTAGTTGAAAGGAATTCTGAACCTTTAGACTTGATTCATACGGACATTTGCGATATGAAGTCAATACCATCTCACGGTGGGAAAAAGTATTTCATAACTTTTATTGACGATTGCACTAGATATTGTTATGTATATTTTCATTTCAAACAATATAAAATTGAAGTTGAAAATCAACTTAATAAAAAGATAAAAATGATCAGAAGTGATAGAGGTGGTGAATATGAATTTTCATTTCAAGAAATATGTCTAGAAAATGGAATTATTCATCAAATGACACTCTGATACACTACATCGTAATGGAGTTGTCGAAGGAAGAATCGAACATTGAAAGAAATGATGAATGCTTTTGCTACTAAGTTCGGGTTTACCTCGAACTTGTGGGGAAGGCCATAACTTACACGATACTAATAGAGCACTTCTACAAGAAGACACAACCATCTGCATATGAAAATGGAAAGGTAGAAACCAAACTCAATTACTTCAAAGTGTGGGGTGTCTAGAAAAGTACAAGTTCCTAAACCGAACAGGTTAAAATAGGACCAAAACAATGATTGTATTTTTATTGGATATACACACAGAAGTATATCGCTTTTCTCGGTTTATAACAAGAAATCTCAATATTCATCTTTAATACACAATAGAATCAACAATGTCGAATTCTTTGAAGACATTTTCCGTATAAGAATGAAGGCAAAACTTGGTGAAAGTCCCGCACTCGAAATGACACCAGAAAATGGTGCCTTAATATTGAGGAACCACGACGTAGTAAACGTCAAAGGGTACCCCAAATCTTTTGGTCCGCATTTTCTAGCATTCAGAAAATGAGCCTCGACTTTTAAGAAGCAAATGAAGTCTTCCAAGCTCAATATTGGAAGAAAATAATAGTAGCTGAATCCATATTGAATAACCATACGTGGGAGTTGGTTGATCTTCCTCCGTGAAACAAGCCATTAGATGGTAATGATTTATGAAAATGAAATGATGGATGGGTACATGATGTTATAAGGCGGAAGACTAGTCGTCAAAGGGTTTAGACAAAAAGAAGTGGTCTTGACTTAATGATACATATCACCGCCACAAGAATTACATCTATTCGATTGTTAATTGCTTTGGCTGCTGTGTATGATCTTCAAATCCATCAAATGGATGTGAAAACAACCTTTTTAAATGGAGAATTGGAAGAAATTTATATGGAACAACCTCGAGGCTTGATCATCTCCTGATAAGAAAAAGGTGCCTACTGATTGTTAAGTTCTAGATAGAATTAAACAAGCACCTAAACAATGGCATGTAAAATTTGACAAAGTATTGTTGTCAAATGGATTCAAGATTAATGAGTGCGATAAATGTGTATATATAAAAAATACTCCTAATCACGAGGTCATTGTTTGTCTATATGTGGATGACAATAATAAGCAAAAATATTATTGACATAAATGCCACAAAACTAATGCTATCCAAATCATTTGATACGAAAAGACTTCAGAGTCATGATTTTATTCTGTAGTATAAAAATCTACTCGAACTCTCAAGGTCTAGCGTTATCACGCCTTCATCATATTGACAAAGTACTTGACAAATTCAAGTATTTGAATTTCAAAGAAGTGAAAACGCCAATGACTTAAACCTTGCTCTTGCAAAGAACAAAGGTGAAAGTGAGTCTCAAGTGGATTACGCTAAAGTTTTAGGATGTCTAATGTAAATCATGAATTGTACTCAACAGATATCAGTGGTGAATGCAATGCGCCTCTGCTGTCAGCACATCAAAAAAAAAAAAAAAAAAAAAAAAGTTTTTCCTAAACCAATGATACACCGAGTAATCCAATAAAACGCATCGATGGCAATGAGACGTGTTTAGATATTTAAAACATAATTCGTAAAATTTTGCTTTGCATTACAAAAATTATCCAAACAAAGTTGATCGAAGGGTTATAGTGATGCAAATTGATCACTCCATTCAACCGAAGCAAAATCCATTAGTGGATATGTGTTTACACATGGGGATGTTGTCTTGAAATCTCTACAAACTTGCACGCCCGCTCTACAACCAAACTCGTAATTTCGATTACAAAATTGTAATTTCGGTTAAAAATCCGGAATTAATTCTTTAGATCTCGGATGATGAAACGGATTGCACCGTTGGAATTGTCTCACGAAATTTAGTTAGCAAGTGTTTAAAATTTCATACTCGAGACGCCTGAAATGACACGCTTTTCTCGAGGTACCGCTTCGAAAGGCTGTGTACTGATTTTCAAGCATATTTAAAGTCACATATATCACGCACTCATGTACCATAAGTGGTATGAGTAGATAACCTACGAACTGACGCCGAGGAGTTTCTAATATCAAATCCTGCAAAAAGGACATAACGGTCATTTGTAGATTGATTTTTAAGTCACAAAGAAGATTTAAATTCAATAAGTAGCTCATCTCCCACATCTGTGCCCAAAAACGTGATTTGAAGGAGCGTAAGCCCATGGGCCGAAAATGGCGCGTGGGGCGGAGGAGGCCTCTACCTTCCAGATTACGATGCATTCGACCGTCACGGCCTTCTGGCCAGGCGAAAATTCGCCCACTCTGAGCAGGCTACGTGGACCCCGGATTTTTGACAACCCAAGAGGTAGGATTTCTCCCCACTGGCTTTATTCCTATTTTAAGCTCGCTTTTACTTAACGCTTCGTTGTTTGAGGTCGAGGGGTTGTTGGACGGTCCTGAAAACCTCAACTGGAACTGACAAATTTAAAGAAAATGGAGCAAGCCGTGGCTACTCCACTACTGATTCGTGTGAAAATGTGTATTTTGGTGCGTTGATCATGTATTGCATGGAAAGGCCGGGTCGGCCGTAGGATGCGAAATTACCAAGTGAACCGTTGAGTTGCAGATTTTTTGGGAATAAGAATCGAGGTTTCACTATTCCCCCAAATGTTGTTCTAAAATGTATTTTCATGAAAATATGTTTGGTTAAGTAATTCGAATCGAATTAAGCCAGGTTTGAACATTAGCCCAAGCGCTAATTTTGTGTTTGAATGATAATTACATAACATGTTTGTGTGATTTAATTTTTATGCGAATATATTCATGTTTATATATTTGCATGTGATTAGACTGTATTGGGATTTGCATACATGCATTCCATATGCACTGGAACACCCTCGGACTATAGGAGTGAGTGCATGAGATGAGTCTAGAGAAAATGGTTCGGAGGGTTGTCTAAAATATTAAAAGGTTCAGAGGGTTGTCTAAAAATAGTAAATGATTGGAGGGTAGTCCAAACTTAAAATATCAATCGTCGGAGATGGCCCAATTGATATTTATCGGAGGGTAGTCCACATATAAAAATATCAATCGTCGGAGACGGCCCAATTGATATATCTCGGAGGGTAGCCCACAAAATATAACATCGGAGACGGTCAACAATTTCTAACATCGGAGGGTAGTCCACCAATAGAAATTAATAATTCTCATACGAGGCTTAGGCGAGTGTGAGAGAGCTTCCAAGTGAGGACTGGATCTAAGTCGGGTCATGTAGACATTCAAGCAGATCATGCATTTGCTTGAATGTGTGTTTAAATCGGAACATCGTGACCGCACTTAAAGCGCTGAAATTTCACTTCAGCAATGCATTCTCCCATCGAAAGCTCTGCCACCTCAAGCCGTGGGATCCCCTTTCAGGTACAAAGGGAGCGTGCGAGGAGACGGTTCATCCTAGAGGCCGTGGATTAGAAGAAAGCCGGGTTGTGGCTTGATGATGTTTACATGTGTTAGAATTCTCTAATTTTAATATATGTTGTGTAAGAGTAAAACATTTGAACCCTTAGAACTATTGGGTATATAGTTGAATTCATAGTTGGCATGTATACTGCCAGTATGGGCCCAAGGGCCATATTGATATATCAGATATATTGACTGCTTGGGACAGTAATGCAAAGCTATTTACAAGACAGATTCGGTGAGCTCCCCATACAAAGGAGACTCTGCCCGATTTTCTAAAGTGGTGTCGGGTAACCCGATATCCACTCGTATTCGCGGTTGATCTTGCAGTCAACTGACTCCTGGTTTGGGTCACACAGCTTTGGTATCGAGCTAGGTATACGAATTAGGGAGCTCCTGGTTTGTATCCATCACCACTAGGTGTGGTTTGATGTTGAGTTTAGGTATGGGATTACTCTTAGAAAATCAATGACAAAACTAGGACACTACGTAACGCGTGTTGATGTGTTTTGTCATGGAATTGTTGTGCTCGTGATTAAAGTACATGAATGTAGAAAACTATTTGAGTGGTACAGTGTACAAGCTGGAATTGAAAAGGAAGGAAAGAATTGAAAAGGAAGGAAAATAAATTTTTAATAAATTTATTGGATGAGAATTGAAGAAATTTAAATTTTTAAGGTTTTACTGTGTAAAACTGAAGAAAGTTAAATAAAATAAATTTTACTAAATTTTATTTCCTGAGGTTGAAGATGAGGAAGAAATTTTTAAAGTTAAGAAAGAAATAAATTTTTACTTAAATTTATTTAATGAGAATTGAAGAAAATAATTTTCTAAGATTTGGTGTTGGTAAAATTGAAGAATGGAAGAAAATAAATTTTTATAAATTTATTTTAGCGAGAAAATTTTTTCGTTGAAAAATCGAAAGAAAATAAATTTTTATAAATTTATTTGCTATTAGGTGAGAAAATAATTTTCTAAGGTTTTATATGGTATAAAATTTAAGAAAATGGAGAAAAATAAATTTTTATTAATTTATTTGAGTGTAAAAACAATGATTTTTGGTGATTTTTAGAGATTTTTCCAATTTCTGGAAATAAATGAAAAAATTATAATAATAATTATAATGAAAAAAAATGATGCAGAAAATTTAATTGGGCTACTGCCCAAATAGTATTGTGGGAAATAGAAAAATTGTATTGCAAGGATTATATTGTATTGCAATAGAGAACACTGGGCTGGAAAATTTTGTATTGCAATACACTAGTTGTATTGCAGGCTGGGAGGAGAAATTTGTATTGCAGGAGGAAGTATATTGCAGGAAAACTGTGTTGCAATACAGTTTGATGGGTCCTGAGTTGTATTGCAAGGGATTAGTTAGGAGGCTGGGTCACAATACAAAATTTTTGTATTGGCGATGCGGGCCGGGTACCGGGCGCTGGGCGCCGCAGGCGTGCCGCGCTGGGCGTGGCCGGGCGCGGCGTGCAGTGGAGCGCGGGGCAGTGGCCGGGCGGCGCAGGCGGGCCGAGCGGCACGCACGCGCCGCAGTAACGCAAGAGCGCAAGGAAGCGCGGCGGAGAGTGTGCTACGCGAAGCGCGCTGGGAGGGCGCAGCGGGCGCAGCGCGTAGGCGCGGCGCGGCGCGCGCAGCGGGCGCGCAGCGCCGGGCGCGGCGCGGGGTCATCTTACAGCGTCTGGCGCCGCACAAAGCTGCCCGGGCGCGCGGCCGGCTCGGTTGCACTCCTGCACCTCGGCCTATTTTCGATCCGCTTGATGCCCTTTTCTTCTGAGTCACTAAATGCAACATTGTTCATTGTAAAATAAAGTTTCGAAAAAAAAAATATTTATTAAATTAAATAAAAATAAAATAAAATCAAATAAATTTGATAAAATTTTCGAAAAATAAAATTTTCAAAAATAAAATTTTTGAAAATAAAATTTTGTTGAAAACTATATTTTAAATGCAAAAATGGTCACGCATACACAAGCCAGTGCATGATTAGTGTCTCGGGGCTGTGTTTATGCCTTAGAGATACTGTATTGGATTTAACTATCATTGGAAATTGTGATTGCGCGGTAGTTGCGTAGAAAATTATATGCATGGTGTAATGCGTATAGGAAAAAGGGTAATTCCAAGGTTATGAACTATGACCTTAGGGAGTTGGACACTGAAATGAACAAGAGAGCTTAGAACCTTCTTGAAATAAATAAATTGAGTGGTTGGAATTTAGCGCCACTTAGAAATGAACTGCCGGGCCATGGTTGTCAAGTCTATTAGTAATCAGCATCTGCATTACTAGTTAGACTGAAGTGAAAATTAAATGATTCTGGTTGCCATGTTAATTGTGTAAATGGCTAGTAGAGGACGAGGACGTAGAGGGCGTCCACGGGGTACTGGTCAGGCACCATCAATGTTTGATCAGTAGACTTTTGCCGAGGCTGTAGGTACATGTCAATGCCATAGCACAGTCGTATAGCAGGCAGATAAGAAGATCCTAGTAACCCGCAGGTTTAGGGCATCATCCTCCGACATTCACAGGGAGGAGATCCCACGTACGACCATCGTTCATGCAGATCGAGAAGGTGTTAGAGGCCATGGAGATTACCTCTGACACGACCAGGATTAGACTAGCTGCATTCTATCTGGAGAATGAGGCCTATATATGGTGGAAATTGGCAAGGACCTCTAGAGACCTTAGAGGAGCCGTGGTACGTGAGTTCTCCCCTAGGGATTAGGCGAGAATAGATGATAGTCGAGGCAGGCAGTAGTTGAGATCTCAGACTCTACTCAAAGTGGAATTCCAAGGATCACGTGACATGTCAGTTCGAGGTCATCCTGGGGATGGATTGGTCGATAGCTTACAGAGTCGTTATCGACAGAGCTTAGGAGGATTACCACTCACACGCAAGACTCCGCACTCCCGTGGTATGTCGTGGGGACAAGTATGACATTTTGCCCTGCATGCAAGATAAAGAGTCCAAGTGTCAGGATACTTACGGTCGTTAGCGAGCCTAATTCTAAAGCGGACGAGAGAGACCATCGCTGTACGCTAAGTTCGCAAGTGCAGACGGCGCATCGAGGTGAGATTTGGGATACGTGGTGTCGCACCAGAGTGCTAGCTCTAATCTAGAGAAGGTCGAGGCGTTGATGAATCGGGAGACTCAATGTCAATCTTCGAGATACGAGTTTCGGGATCGCCGGGATTTACGAGACACGAGAATAAACATCAAGCTTCGTCCATTCGACAGATCGTGAGACTTCGCCTGACGCTGATATGGACTCCATGGTCAGGGATACCACCATAGAGAGAGAGATCGAGGATACTTGAAGCACTCGGGATACTGGGTGTTGGTAGGCCAGAGGGCGACTTCGCTTTCTCCCGGGGCCGGGAAGAGGAAGACTTCGTCACACTCAGTTTCGTGACTAGGGCCGTGATCGGGAAAGCATGAGTGACGGATCGTCTAGAGACAGGATCCCAAGACTTTGGGATAATGCGCCCCGGGGCCAACCGAGGATGTGAGAGTATACAGCTCATTCCTCCACACCCCAAGATGGTCGAGGGACTAGTTTCGTACCCTTGGGGGTGCTATACAAGCACTTCAATAAGATATATTGGCCAAAGGGGCCAGGCGGGCTTTCAAAGTCGTGGATATCTGGCAGCAGTTATGGATCTTAGAAGATCGATTACGGTGTCATTTGATATTTGATAGCTGATAACCCATGAGCTGCATTGACTTGATCTTGCTGGCTACAACTAAGACACAGATAGAGGTTAAGGCCTTTAGAGAAGCCAAGTATAGATGTTCTTCCCTAGTATGTAGGGTGAGAGTTGACCTGATAGGTCGAGATTATGAGTGTGAGATCTCCGAGATTCTGCTCAGGGTGGACCCAAGATAGGGTGTCACAGTATGGCGTTATCATGTCACAAGTACCTGCAATACCACGTCGAGTCGTGTGTGGATGCACGATATGGTTTTGTCACCACTCGGGTGAGGTATGGGGTGAGTTTGTCTTTAGACTACGCCCAATGAAAACTCATAGCTTGAATCAGTGAAATGTAAGAGGCTCTAAGTGTAAGCCGAAGAGTTATGTAATCGAGATGAAAACACACGGCCAAAGTTATCACCGACCGAGAGTCGGGAAGTGAGGAGCCTGGGTGACCTCGAGGTTTGCTACCCTTTGGAAATTGCATCGTGTCGCTGAGCCGCAAGAGCTCTAGTGATATGGATGTCATCTGGCATGGACTAGATTGGCGGTCCATTGGATTATCAGTGATTGTGACCTGGGAAGGTCAACGTTTACACACCAAGCAAAGGTTGTGTAGGGATACGTGTTGTGAGGATTATATACGGGTGTTAGAGGACATGCTGCGAGCATGCGTCTTGGATCATAAGGGTAGAGGATTAATTGCCCTTAGTATAATTCGCCTACAACAACAGTTACCAGGCGAGTGTGCAAATGGCACCATGCGAGGCATGTGCTGAGGCCATGTAGATTGTCGCGTGTCGACCAAGGTGGAAGAGAGCCCATCATGGGTCCTCGACTGACAGAGACACCTCTCGAGAAGGTGAGTCGATACGACGGCGTCTTCCTCACACTTTGAGCCAGTTGGTAAGAACTTATGTAGATGTATCACGCCTTAATTCTTTAGAGTTCGAGGTTAAATAAGTATCTTCATGCGATGCTTAAGAGAGAAGTGGTCAGTTCGCAAGCGGAAGCCATCGCCAGGTTTGGCTGGATCTTCGAGATACTGCAGAGATTAGGCACCGCTATACGCTGGCGTGCTTATCGCCTCAAAGATGTTAGGGTGTCCACGAGGTGTTTCACGCCTCCATGCTCGAAGTATACCCGTGATCCAAATTTTCATGCGGTGGATCGGGAATGGGACGAGGTCGACAATCGATTCGACCTTCGAGGAGGGACCGTGTGCATTGCCGATAGTCGCGATCGCGCTTTGCGACGCAAGACTATGCTATGATAACAGAAGAGCGCATGGCGGCACCGCGAGTGGAGGAGTCAACGTGGGAGCACGAGGACACGATGCGGGCCACTTATCCCTTCTTGTTTAGGGATGAAGGTACGTAATTTAGTCGTTTGAGATTTAAAATGGCTAGTTAAATGCATGATACGCTATACTACAGATATGCATGAGTGATTATGATTGTCCCGACTTCGACAAATTCCTTTAAGGAGGAGAATGTAAGACCGAGAAATTCCAATTTCTCGAATAAGAAACTGATTCAATACAAACATTCTGTCAAACCGGAACACTTCAGATCTGATATGAAACGATTTACGCTTAAACACAAAATTAGTTAAAAACAAACTTACATTTTCCCCAGGATGTGCCATAGTCACACTTTTCTTCAAATCACGTCGAGCGCCGAAATGAGCTTCTCAGCACTAAAAACATGAGTACCCACTATCATATATTTGTACGGCGGTATGAGCAAGATTGAACCATGCACCGATCGTCAGATAGAGTCATAACAAAATCCGCGACAAATACCATATCAGGTAGATTCATTCAGCTCAGCACAAAATTCACACGCTTCATCCGCCACCCAGTCGCGATCGGAAGAGTTGTTTCCAGCGCTTCTGAAACATGAGGTGTCATAGAAAGGTCCCCACCTCCCGAGAGATTCATAATGATCCACCGTCATGCGTTCTTCGGCTGCAGAAGGAAAACGCTCTAATTTAGCTACGCGGACCCCGGATCGAGAGTTTTGACAACCCATGTGATTTCTCCCTACCTGGGTTTTATCTCTATTTTAAGTGTTTTACGAATGTTTCGTTGTTCGAGGTCGGAGGGGTTTGAAAGCGATCAACCCAAAACTTGGGACCGAATTGATAAAATTTTGGAAGAAAATGGCAACTGCGGGTCGCCCACTACCGACGGTGTGAAAAATGTATTTTGGTGCTGATAATGTATTGTATGGAAAAAGGCCGGGAATGGTCGTAGGATGCGGGTTCACCATGAACCGCTGAGTTGTACTTGGGAATAGTAACCGGCGGCTTCACTCATTCTCAAACAAGGTTCTAAAACGTATTTTCGTGAAAATATGTGTTTGGTTAAGTAATTCAATCGAATTGCTTGTGTTTGAAACATTAGCCCGCGGAGCTAATTCTTGGTATTTGAAATGATAATTACATAACATGTTTGTGTGATTTAATTCCTTATGCGAATATATTCATGTTTATATATTTGCATGTGATTAGATCGTATTGGGATTTGTGTATACATAAGATTCCATATGTAATCAGAACACCCTAGACTATAGGAGGAGTGCATGTAGATGAGTCTAGAGAAAATGGTTCTGAGGGTTGTCTAAAATATTAAAAAGTGTTCGTGAGGGTTGTCTAAAAATAGTAAATGATCGGAGGGTAGACCAAACTTAAAATATCAATCGTCGGAGACGGCCCAATTGATATATATCGGAGGGTAGTCCACATATAAAAATATCAATCGTCGGAGACGACCCAATTGATATATCTCGGAGGGTAGCCCACAAAATATAACATCGGAGGGTAGTCCACCAATAGAAATTAATAATTCTCATACGAGGCTTAGGCGAGTGTGAGAGAGTCGGTGAGGACTCGGGATATGAGTTGGTAATGTAGACATTCAAGTAGGATCATGCATTTGCTTGAATGTGTGTTTAAATTGGAACATTGACTGCACTTAGGTGGTGAGTGTTCCACTTAGTGGCGACCCTCATCGTAGCTTTAGCCTGCCCCCGCCGTGGGATCCCTTTTTCACAGCATGTGGAGCGGCGAGGAGACTCGCTCATCCTAGAGGTCAGGATTAGAAGAGTTTCTGCCTGCGGGCTTGATGATGTTTACATGTGTTAGAATTCTCTAATTTTAATATATGTTGTGTAAGAGTAAAACATTTGAACCCTTAGAACTATTGGGTATATAGTTGAATTCATAGTTGGCATGTATACTGTTTATGGGCCCAAGTGGCCGTATTGGATATATTGCATATATTGGACTGTTTGGGACAGGTAAATGCAGGTTATTTACAAGTATTGTATTTGGGTAGAGCTCCCCGTACAAAGGAGACTCTGCCCGATTTTCTAAAGTGGTGTCGGGTAACCCGACATCCACTTGTATTTCGCGGGTTGACGGGTAGTCAACGGACTTCGGCCAGGGGTGCCGTGAGTTCTCTTAGAAGATATTCCGCTTCGCCCAAACCGCTAACTCCGGGCGAGAGAGATACACGCGGGATAGCCAAGCAAATCATCTGGAAGGGCCGTAGCAGCAGGCATAATGGAAAATCTCGTCACATACGACGAAGACATAACACTGTTAGACAATTAATCTCTAGTGGAGTTATCTCAATTGATTACGTAAGATCAAAAGATAACGTGTCGGATCCATTAACAAAAGGCCTATCTAGAGAGTTAGTTGAAAAATCATCGAGGGGAATGGGACTGTGGCCTAGACAACTCATCATGGCAATAACTCTACCTAGTAGATTGGAGATCCCAAGATCTAGGTTCAAAGAGAAAAACAAAAGTTGTGTTTGATGGTCCAACATTGTCAAATTTATTAAATCCATTTTCATCATGAGACAATGTTCGTAAATATGATAAACCCAAAACAAAGGTTTACACTGAGATTTATGTTTGACATAAGATCGATCAAATGGTGTATTTACTTTAATACACTCGCTTAGGAATCACCTATGTGAGTGTGAAGTGTGAGCCGCTTCAAGGAGAATAAAAGAAAGTCAGTTCTCTAAACACTCATGAGACCAGGCTGTGTTCATGGCTAAAATGAACACAATAATGAGAACCAAAAAGCGGATAAGAGTTAGTTGTGTGACTTATATTGTCTTAGTATACACCAAAAGTAGACGGTTCAAAGATATCGTATCTACCGATTGACGAGTATACTCGATATATGTTCACTATGGAAAGTTCAAGGAACCTTAATGGTCTGTGATAAGCCGCACTTCTTAGTTGTGAATCACACGCTTTATGCATTAGCTTTCAAAACTTGCACTCTCTCCATTCATGTGGGGGATTGCCGGGTATTATATATATAATATATATATTTATTGGAGACTGGAAGAGAACTAACCATTGTACTTTTTTTCGTTGAGACTTTGAGCTTATATCAGATCACTTCGCACAATTTTTACTGACATTTTTTGGTGGTATTTAAAACCACATTGCTTCTTCTTTCTCCTCTCAAATTCTTCGACCGTGATCTTAATTCATCTCTTATGCCTTCGAATTTACCGGCGTTTGAAGTACTGCTACACCGGGTACGTGCCTTAAAACCATTTCATCATGAGGAATTATTCTATTAACCTTGAGTACCGAGAGGGGAATAAAATTCCTTAAGCCTAAACAATGAATTATGTTGGTTCGATTTATTTATTACATTTGCTTATGATATTTAATTTATTTGTTAAAGTTTTGTTATTTTTATATTCATTTTGATGAACAGTGATTCTGTCGGCGTTATTATGTGAATTCTGTTGCTCTATAAATTATTTTAGCCAGACAAAATAGTGTTCACTATCGGAAGGACTGTTAAAACATTGTGATGAATGGAAATGAGAGAAGTCACTGAGCCAATAAATTATGATCGGAATGAATATAAATTCTGACAACAGGAGATGACGCTTCCAAGACAGGTTTTGGAAGGACTCTTGTGACTTAAATAATTATTTTCTGGTGGACATGACGATTCAGTGTTGTAATTATTGATATTTGAATATTTTTTTTGCTTTTTATAACTTTATTCATTTTAATTGCTTTCAATTAATATAAATTATAATATTATTTAATGACTATAAATTAATATAAGTATTACGTGAAATAACGCTATGCACTTTCAAGACCACAGTTCTGGGAATTTCACTTCATTTTCTTTCATACCGACCCCTTAGTCTCCAGAAATTCATGACTTGGATTTTGTAGTGATTAGCCGGTTTCACCAATCTCCATATACTATTTTTGGCTCAACAACTCTTTTCTACTAGGTAACACGACAGACTATCTAGAAAAGTCTTGTTTATTAGAAGTTATTCCATTGAGGATATTAGACTCCGTTCTCCTTCACTCTAAGAAAATGTCACATGTATAGCAAACTAATGCCTTTTTTTTTTTTTTCGTATATAATGTCCTGCAGATCTCCACTGATCTGATTTGGAAGTTCTGATCCCACATCTAAGTTTGGCCTTGCTATAGGGGTAATATAACACATCAGAGGATAATAAGTCTCATGAAGTTTCATTATCAGTTGTATTTCTTTTTGACGAAGCGTGTAACGCCTGAAGATAGTCAAACGACAAATCTTCAAGAAAAGTTTTAATTAATAAACCATAAACACAATTTCAAAGAGATTTAGAAAAAAATTGCTAGGTTTTGATTATTGAATAAAAATAATAATTGCTTACTGTTCTTACTGGATCAATCTACCAAAATAACATATACAAATTTGAAGCGTTATCACTAAAAGACTATTATCTAGTCCCCAACAATAATACCATAAAACTTGTTCTTCTGATAAGTTCCTTGTCTATAGTATTGATTAAAAGATTGTTTCATTGAGAGTAAATCATTTCCTTGTGGTTTTGATCCAATACACTGCAAGTGCAAAGGTCGAACAAGTAGTAAAATGGATGTAAGTCCAAGTATCGATCCCACAGAGATCTCAAGAATTTCTAATCAACTACCCTGACTACTCAAGCCCCACACTATTTGGACAATTCTAGGCAATTGGCATTGGCTTTGAAAGCCCTAAACTAATGAAAACTAAGAAAATTAAATGATTAACAATTGAAATGAATATTAAAATAAATGAATCTAATACTGATCAATAACCATGTTAACATTGAAAATAAAGTCATCAGGAAGAATCAATCTATAGATATGCAATCGTATATTTCTATGAACCACTTGATTTTAAACCAGTCCAAGGAAATGATAAGGCAATTGATCTCTCCAAACTCCACAGCTTCATCATTCACCTTCACTCGCTTTCCTGGATGATAGCATGGTTAGATGACTACTTTTAAATCAGCCTTGTTAGCGGGTATTTTTCTTTCTTTCCTTTACCACTGATACTACAACATGGACTGTAAACCTTAGCTCCTAAAATGTAGTCATTGCATGGGATTACACTATACTGGATTCTCGGCCTCAAAATTAGAACATATCATTCTTTCCTTGATTAGATCCTTGCTAACACGGGATTGAATTCACCATTCGAATCGAGATGAACTCTCTGCATACTTAAATTGATAGATCACCCAACTCAATCTCGACTCCGAGCGAAAAGAGGATTTATCGATTTAAGAACACAAAGCACATTAGATTACACTAGCAGGTTATCATACCTTCAGAAATTGCTCGTCACTCTCAGGAATGCCTTCTCTGTGGTCACCTCGTAGGGCCTCCTAGAAATCGCAGCTCGAGACAACTTTCATATGTGGGTATGAGAAACCGATATTAGGACTCACCCCATAAAATTCACAAAACCGAAGTCGCTTTACAAACTCAAGTTCGCAAAGACGTGAATTAAATTCGCAGAGCGTAATTTCTCGATAATAACGCCAATTCAATGGAAGTCGGTTTCTAAATTACTCGATTACACCATATACATTGGTTTGCCGATCAAGAAACCACTGATTTCGAAACTGAGATTCTAATCCAAAATTTGTTTGGAATTCAAACAACTGTGACAAGAATTTGAAGAAATATACCTGCATTCACTTAAAACTTTAACGTATAACGCTCGCATCCAAATGTTTTAAAAGAAAATTCAAACTAATCTAAAATAAAACGAAAAGAAAAAATAAAAGAAAGGAAAAGAAAAGAAAAATTAAAATACAGGAGCCTTCAAGAACCTGCATTTCTCTTTCAAGCGCTAAGAGCCGCGCTTCTTCACTGGGCAAATTCGGTGTATTTATAGGTCTCAAGTCAAACCCTCCTAATTTCGATGCACTTTTTGTGGATTTCAAGTTAACTCGCCCAGCCAAGGATACTGCCGCGAAGATGTAGTCCTTTGTCGCACCGCGGCGGTCTCCGTGTTTTCGCAAGCCTCTCGCTTGGCTGGGCGACATGTCTTTGCGGATACCGATGTCGCGACAAATTTTTGATCTTGTCGCGAATTCTTTCTTTGTATTTGATGTCGCGATGCTGAGCCGTTGTCACGACATTCGTCTGGCGCAAAGTGATGTCGCGACCTTTGAAACGATGTCGCGGACCTTAAGTCTTTCGCAGGGACGCCGCGACATCCGTATGTCACGGCACCATTCATCGCATTGATGTCGCGACTTCGCATCGATGTCGCGACGCCTTCCTCTTCACTATCGGGCCGTTGCGATAAATTTCCATCGACGCCGCGACCTCCTTCTTGAGTCGATGACGCCTCATTTCTTCCTCGTAGTCGATGTCGCGACGCCTTCTCTTCACTATCACGGTCGCTGAATGCGATCCGCATGTCGCGACATGAAGTCTTCTTCTTCTTCATTTCCTGGTTGCTTTACCTGGAGTTTCTTTAACGCCCAGCTCGTTCTGCTTTCAATTAAGCTTCATTTGCGACCGAGTTTCAACGCGCAACCCGATATGCATTTGATCACGCGCGCTTCACGACATCGTGTCCTGCTCATCTGTGCGCCTTTCTCGCCAAGTAGCTTGATTCCCGCCTGAATTATATCATTAACGCTCCTCCACCTTTTGCTCATTTTTCTGCAAAAATTCTTCTTTTTCTTGAATTCCCTGCTATATAACAGTTTGGTTAGTTATTCCATGTTTTTGCACATAAATCAGTCTTGTTAGAGAAAAATTGGTCAGAAAAATGGACTAAAAATGGATGACTTTTAAGCTCATCAAACTCCCCCAAACTTAAAATTTTGCTTGTCCTCAAGCAAAGAAAAAGAAAGATTTGTTTGTCCTCAAACAAAAGGACATTTTTCTGTTTTATTCTACAGTCTTTATCTTTCCATCCTTCTAATCTGGAATTAAAAGATATCACTGTTATTTCAAATTTCAGTTTCTGATACAAGAACAAAGCATGGTATACTTTTATTACAAAATTTCTTGATAAACTAATGTATGTAAACAGTTTATTTCTCAAATCTTGTTCTGTGTGTGTGTGCAGGTCAGCAATCCTTCTCAACTTTGTATTGGATTTAGTTAATCTTCTGGGAGTTTTCTTAAACTGTTTATTAAAGTCCCATATGCTTGTTTTTCATATTGATCTCCACTAATATAGGTAAATTCAACCTTCAAAATCAATGAGGTCTTTCAGGCTTGTAATGTTGGCTTGGGTACAAGGTAGGATGAATGGAATTTCTAGGTTGAGATTACCCAAACTCTTCTTTCCTCAATCATATTTTCTTCCTTTACAATTTCTGTATTGATTTCAAACTTCATCTTCGGGTATCTTTTTATTTCTCTTATTCAAAACCGTTTGTTCCAATGATTACTTGCATTACTGCTGGAACTTCTTCTCTGCCACTTTTTCGTGAAAAGTCTAATGCCCTGGCCTTTTAGGCTTTCTAACACTCTTAGCTAACTTTGGGTTAGTAGCTCCTATACCGCTGGCATTGCATACTGTAGTGCTGAAACACCCCTAAGCATCTTAATCGTCTGGGAGAGTTAGGCCACAAGACAAAACTTCTTCCTTTAAGCTTTCTTTTCTTTTGTATCCTCCTGCTTTAAATCTTTCTCTTTTCACCTTTTTCTGTATTTCTTCTTTAATTCTCCAAAAAAAATATACTCCCCCAAACATTATCTCTTCATCTCTCTTTGAGTTCTTGGGTAATCATTGGTTCTTTACTGAAAGTTTAGTTATAAAGGGTGGCTTGGGATTTTCAATGGCTTGTTTTGAAGATAGGGACTGTTTTGGCTCAAAGTCAGGAACTAAGGTGTATGCAGAAGCATATACATAATGGTGGCTATTATGGCTCAAACTGTTCAAGAATGGCCTCTATCATGTCTTGTCGGCTGTTTTCACCTAGGATTTCGCCTCAATCAATATTCAAACAAGTTCTAGGACCATGGAGTCTAATTCCTCGGTTCCTAAAAATTTCCTAATTCTCACCAAAAGCTCTAGTAGGTGTTGCTTCAATCGATGTGTATTATTTCCTTCAAGACTTGTGTTTATTCACTGTCTATTTACATTAGTTTAACCAAGTATTTTATTCCATCAGTAATAACCAATTTCTCGATTTTTCTACCAAAACTGAATCTTAACAGAACAGTATATACTCCTAATTCCCGTTTCTTTATTCATGCCTCTATTCTTTCCAAATAATTAGAATCAGAACAGAATTATTAACTAGATTCCTAAACAGAAAGTAAACTAGCACAGAAACTAAATTCAAACATCATGATCAATCAATTTGCAAGCCAACATAAATTTTATTCAAATATCAAAATATTTCGATATTGTACAATCAGTTTTCTTCACAAACAAGACTGTAACTAGACTCGATAAAAACTCTCTGTTTCTTGATCTAAAAACCTATATCTTCCCCAGAAGGTTGCAGCTCCCGCTTCAAAATTTGGCTCACCGCACCTCGAGCCTCCAAGAGCGACCCTGCCTCATAACAAGGTCTGCTCAACAAATCAAAGGGCTGCTTCCCACCTTTTCAGGGGCTTCGCCGATGGGTTCTAATTAACTCTTCTTCCAATTCCCTTCCCATCAACCACTCTCTGGATTACACCACATTTTATGGAACAAAGAATGGAAGTGGTTTGTTTTCCTACTCCATTCATTCCATAAAATTTGTGTTTGCAACCTTTGGATTCTTCTTTGCTCTCATCCCCTCTTCTCTTCATTCTTTTTGTTTGTTTTTCTTCCTTTGTTCCCCCATCCTTTTATAGTGGTTAGCGTCTCTTGGGAAGAACAGGGTCATTTATTATTTCTTTCAATTTTCGATGAGAAGATTAAATGAGATTCCTCAATTTATGCTCTTCTTATTTTTCCAACTCAGGTTCGTGGCTTTTGATTGAGAATCTTGATCGTTTTTCTTGAATGTATTAAATTTCCTCTGATTATGTTCTTTGAAACTGAAAGTATTCTGCAATTTGGGTTAGATCTAGAGATGATTTTCTGTTTCTGCATTTATGACAATTTATTCTTTCAAAACTGAAAGATCTGGGTGACTTGTAATTCAATGGATTTTAAATGAGACTAGACACTGGGTTTAATGTCATGACATTCCCTTTTGAAGTCAGTACATTAACTATTGGGTCACTAAATCAAGACATTAGTTGCTGGAAGTCACGACTTCAGATGTTTATGTTGTGATCTGAAAATTTGAGTCACGACAGGGAATGTTCTTTCCCTCCTATATTTCGGTTGTGACCAAAATTTCTTTATTTTGTCTTTCTTTTGCACCTTTTATTCTTCATTCTCCAAAGATTCTGGGCTAACCCTTTTATTTAAGTTAGTCCCAAAACAAAATAATCCAATTCACAAAGAATATCAAAGGTCTCACTTCACTCAAAACAACTACAACTCAATTCATCTTTATCATGCAAGAATTTCACAATTTCTATCATGATTCTTACTCAATAGTTAAGCATCAACACAAGATAAAAACTCCCCCAAACCTTCAATCATGCTATATCAAAGCTAAAATTCTAACAAAAATCTCAAATCAAATTCAAATAATAATAAAGAAAAGAAAAGAATAAGAAACTGCCCTTTTTTTTTTTTTTTTTTTTTTTGATTTCAATCATGCTATATCAGTTTTCTTGAAATGTGATTTCAGATGTTCTTCTTTTTGTACATTCTTCATTCTTTCCTCAAAAACTCCGCTTCCATCTTCGCCACCGACTTTCTTTTATTCACCCAATGTATCAATGCATCCAGCTTGGCTTCTATAGCTGACAACCTTTTCAGTTCAATCATTCCACTCCCTTTAGCTCTGTTGCTTCTCTCTGAGTATGCAGAAGAAGGTCTCATGTTGCATCTAGCAGGCTCATCCCCAGCAGTATACATACCCTCATCTCCCCCTAGCTTGGAAGTAGTAATTTCCATTCTTTGTTTAGAAAGGAGAAATGGGGGAAGGAATCGGCTGAAATACGCTTTCATTAGCTCTTCCCATGTATTAACAGATCCATATGGTAGTGAGTCAAACCATATTGCAGCTATATCTCTTAAAGAAAATGGGAACAATTGTAGCATAATAACCTCTTGCCTTACACCATTCAATTTGACTGTATTGGCTATCCTCAGATATTGTACCAAATGTTCATTGGGATCTTCAGTGGAATGACCTGTGAATTGGTTCTGTTGAACCATGGTGATTAGGGCTGGCTCGAGCTCAAAATCATTCGCATCTATTGCTGACTGTCTCACTGCTAAATATTTATCTTGGATGAATGATTTCATAAGTCCTCCATAGTGTTTTGCTCTTGAGGTACTTCTGTTGCAAAGTCATGGTTGATCGTACCATTTAGTTTTTCATCTGTCATTTCTGCTATCTTTGCATTCTAAACCTTTCTTTGCCCTCTTGATGATATTTCAATCTCAAAGGTTCACTAAGAATCAAGTCGATTCTCGCTCCCCGTGCATAAAGGTTTTCCTAAATCAAAGCATACTCGTGACACAGGATCGTCAAACCTAACAAATATTTTCAATATGGCTTGTTAAAATTTAGTGACTGATGTAGTCACTGCATGAAAAACTGTTTTTTTTCTTTTCTTTAAAAATGTCCAAATTAGCATTTCCTTATTTCATCATAATATTGATTTAATAAATTCTTTCAATCCCCGGCAACGGCGCCATAAACTTGTTCTTACTGGATCAATCTACCAAAATAACATATACAAATTTGAAGCGTTATCACTAAAAGACTATTACCTAGTCCCCAACAATAATACCATAAAACTTGTTCTTCTGATAAGTTCCTTGTCTATAGTATTGATTAAAAGATTGTTTCATTGAGAGTAAATCATTTCCTTAGGTTTTGATCCGGAAGACACCGCAAGTGCAATGTGCCGAACAAGTAGTAAAATGGATGTAAGTCCAAGTATCAATCCCACAGATCTCAAGAATTTCAATCAACTACTCCCGACTCACTAAGCTCCCACACTGTCACGCCCCGACACCCCGAATCTCGACCCGAATGGCGCACTCCGAATCCGAGTCCGGACGCGAGACCATATATACGTGGGACTCTTTACTCCGAATAATTAGACATTGCAGGTCCAAGTCTTATGATATATCAACATCATATACAAAAATCTAAAATAAAACTACCAATCGAGGTGTTTAAAGTGTCACACATATACAAGATCGAGTCCCATTACATATTCAAAACTATACATTTATTAACACGATCGTGCGAACCCATGATGAACCCTACCACAGGTCAGCCCTCGAAGAATGCGGGTTCCTGGACGTCTTCTCCTCGTACCTACACCTGACAGAACCCGTGCTGCTTTTTACGCTTAGTGGGAAACATATATAATATGCATGTACAAGTTCATGTTTAGCATATAACAATAACAGATATTGCAAATTACATGTATGCGTATCATGGATTTGTACAATTACTTATGCTTATTCTTATATATAAGTAACACCAGAGGTACTTCAGTTCATTGTACGTATACTCCAGGTACCATCGACTTACATCAGATTACAGATTCTACTATTCAGTCTCCGTGAGGGGAGTTACAGAAAGCTTACTCATATTCAGAATACCCGTGAGGTATTGATAAGACGAACGATACACCTTCATTTCCTCTTATTCATTATTCAAAGACATATAATTATGGGAATACCTTGACCAGTTTCATTAAAAAAGTGTATGATAACAGATAATAAGTATCCGAAGATACTATATAGTACGAAAGTGCCGTATCACAAAGTAGAATTGCCAGACATCGAACAGAGTGTCGTGAAGACTAATCGGGTATGTGAGTGCCAGAAGACTAAACCTAGATAGGAGTGCCATAGCACTTTAACGGAGTACCGAAGTACTAATGATTAGAGTGCCTGAGCACTAATGTGAGTACCGGGCACAATCGTATCAGAGTGCCGTGAGCACTCAGAGTACCAAGTACTAGTCGTATCAGAGTGCCTGAGCACTCAATGTGAGTACCGAAGTACTAATCAAAACAGGAGTGCCGGAGCACTTATCAGGAGTGCTATTTCAGTTAATAACTGGTCTTAGGTATTTTTATAATTATATGAGTTCAGTAACTTACTATCTTATAATAGGGCAATCTTAGCCACTTTTACAAGTTCATGCGATGTGCATCAGATTTCATATACTGGTAAGGTATGATGCGTATGTAATCACACCTTATTCATGTATTCTTATTATTCTATAAAGCTACTTTACCCGGGAATTGGAATCAATCCAATCGGATCATCTAAACTAAAGTTATGGCATTTTCATGCCAACTAGTCATTTTACCGATTTTACCCGAGGGACAGTTTGATATACTCACTTTTCCGGGGTCTTAACTTCATATTTGGCACTATATCTTTGTACTCTTTTAAAGTTAAGGTGCTAAGGGTTCTATTCCAACTGGAATCACCCCATCTGAGCACCGAACTTCGTTACGTCCGAAACAACCCTGACTACTCTATGCTCAATCGATGCAGAAATGGCTTCTGCACATGTACCTACTTGAGTGAATTTTTGGGCTATCTAGAGTCATAATTTGGAGATACTTATTAAAAATGGTTTGTTATCCTTGAAGTCTATTTCAAGTGGCCACTTGAAGCACTCAAATCGGATAAGAAATGAGCAAGTTATGGCCAAAATACAAAAACTGGTCTAACAGAAAACTATTCAGGTTGTACCGGTACAAGTCTAACATGTACCGGTACAAGTTGGCCTAAAATGACCAGAACCGAACTTGTACCGGTACAAGCTCAACTTGTACCGGTACAATTCACCCGAAATTGCCCAGAATGGTTATTTTCTCCCATTTTTCATGCTTTATCATCCATAGATCAAAAACCTAGCATGAATACCACCCAAAACAACTATAGTATGGGTTATAACCCCTACATAAACCAATTATAAAGGTCATGTAGGGTTTGTTGTAAACCCTAACACAATTACCATGAATCCCTCCTAAAAACATGAGGGTTTCATACCGATCTTGTGCTATTTAGAATTTTAGCACCCCTACTTTCAAGAAAACTTTGGTTAGGATGTAATCCTAACAATACTAGGTTTGGAGCAAGCTCTTAACCATACAATTAGACAAGAAATCCATACAAAACCATATAGTTCCATATAAAAATCACAAGTTCCATACCAAAGGCAAGCATCCATACCTTGGCTTGATCTTCTCCTTCCTCTCTTCTCCTTCCTCTTCTTCTCCTCCTTCTCTTCTTCTCCTCCCCGTAGTTAATTTGCCTGGGAGACCAAAACGTATTCTTGCCCCCACCCTCTTTTATATATATATATAAGTTTTAATTAATTAGCTTATAAGCCTCCAACTTCCCTTAATTACATTACAAGTTTTATTATTTTTACTTTGGCCTCTCATTATATTAACCCATGTCTTTAATGTCCCTCTTTGGACAAATTACGGTTTTGCCTTTATAACTAGTCAAATTTCCGGTTTTATAAATCTCTATATTTCCGCAATTAATTTACAAAAATTTTAATTTATGCCTACATAATACCCTACCATGTTGAAAACAACTAGGTATATTTCTTGGTGTGTTACAATTTCCCCTCTTAAAAATAAAATTTCGCCCTCGAAATTACATGAATCAAGAGCCGAGGGTACTGCATCTCATCACAATTCCGTCTCATGTCGCTCTTCCCATACCGTGATGTTGCCAAAGCACTTTTACCAGTGGAACTTGCTTGCTTCGTAACTGTCTTATTTCACGACCTAAAATAGCTTTCGGCTCTTCATCGAAGGTGAAATCTTCTTGTACTTGTATATCTTGAACTGGTAATATTTGCGATGAGTCAGAACGATATCTATGAAGCATGTATTACGGAATACATCATGCATCTGGCTAACACCAGAGGGAGGCCAAACCCGCACGCCATCGGTCCAACTCTCTTTCCAAAATCTCATAAGGGCCAATGAATCGTGGACTCAATTTCCCTTTTCTTCCAAAACGAAGTATCTTTTTCCACGTAGATACTTTTAAAAACACTTTATCTCCTACTTCATACTCTATATCTTTTCTCTTCAAATTAGCGTAAGTCCTTTGTCTATCATAGGCAGCTTTTAATCTCTGCTGAATAATCTGAACTTTCTCTTCCGTGTCTTTTACTAATTCAGGACCGATAATCTTATGCTCGTTCATCTCTATCCAACACGTAGGAGTTCTACATCGCCTCTCCCATACGTGAGCTTCATGGGGCCATACCACTAGATTGATAAACTGCTTACATAGCAAATTCCATGAGTGGAACATACATATCCTAACTTCCCAGAAAATCTAATACACGTACTCAAGCATATCTTCTAATACCTGGATCACTCTTTCAGACTGGCCCATCCGTTGTGATGGAGCAAAGGCTAAAATTCAACTTCGTACTCAAAAGCCGAACGTAACTCTTTCCAAAACCCGACAGAACCGAGGATCAAGCACGACACTATCGATACGGGAACACCATGTAGTCTGACAATTTCATTCACATAAAGGTCCGCTAAACGATCCATGGAGTAGTCAAGTCGACCTGGGTATGAGCGTGACTTGGTCATTCCGTCCACTATTACCTGACGCATCATGTTTCTTTCGCTAGGGAAAACCGATACTTAAATCCATAGTTATGTTATCCCACCTGTATCAGAATTGAAAGGATTCAATAAAACCGATGGTACTTGGTGTTCACTTACTTATCGACACGCCGTATTAATTTAGCCACATACTAAATGTCCTTTTTCATCCTCGCCACTACAAGATCGTTTTGCTACATCCTCGCATATTCTATTACTTCCAGATGTATGGTGAAAATGTATTGTGGCTTTCTATATAATATTTTCTTTTCAAGTCCATATCATTCGACATAATACAAACTGCTCAGACAACAAACCTCCACTTCCATTTATGGCAAAATCGCCTTGTTCCGTAAAGATCACCTCACCGAGCCACCCTCAGAATCGCCATCATTTTTCCGAAAGCATTCACTATCATTTGTCTTAACTCCGGTATTACATTCAATTGAGCCAACAAGGCTCCATCGTGCAGAATCCAATCATAATCTTTCAAGGTCGTAGCAGAATCATTTTCCTACCAAGTAATCCGCCACTATTTGCTTTCCCCGGTAATCAATTATACAACTATAGTCTTTCAATAATTCCAACCACCGCCGCTTTCTCAAGTTCAAATTCCTTGAAAGTTAGCAAATATTTCGCACTCTTATGATCGCTGAAAATTCTGTGATTTTTCTCCATATAAATAGTGTCGCCAAATTTTCAAAGCCGAACACTAGCTAAATGCTTAACTCCAATCGTGTGTGGGATAGTTTTGCTCATGCACTTCAATCGTCCGAAGCATAAGCCACCACTTTCCCATCCCGCATCAATACACATCCCAAACCTATCCTCGAAGCATCACGATATTAATCGTAATCCTCACCCGGCAGCTGAATCAACACCGGTGCTTCAACCAAGATTTCTCAATCTTTCAAACCGGATCAAATTTATCATCCCACTCAAACTTCGCCTCCTTTCCGAGTAATCTTGTAAGTGAGGATGCTATAAACTAAAAAGCCTTGTACAATCTCCGATAATAACCTCGCTAAGCCTAAGAAACTTCTCACCCTACATTCCGAGGAGGTTTCCAATTCACAATTGCTTCGAGCTCATCGGGTCCACTCTAATACCTTCAGAGATACAATATGGCCTAGGAATGGTACTTAAGCCAAAAATCACATTTACTTAGCCCCTGCAAACAATCGATTCTCTTTCAAAGTTTGCAACACTATCTCAAATGTAGGCCCAAGTGTTCCCGTGCATCTTTAATACACCAGATGTCATCAATAAATACCACAACAAATTGATCCAAAATAGGGGCGGAAAACCCTATTCATCAAGTCCATAAATGGTGCCGAGCATTAGTCAACCCAAATGGCATGACCAAAAACTCCATAAGGGCCATAACCCTGCCCCGGAAGTCGCTTTCGGACATCAAACTCTTTATGACTGGGGCTGATAATATCCCGATCGCATCTATCTTCAGAAGACACTACTCTCTCAATTGATCAAATAAATCTTATATCTCTGGCAACCCGGTACTTATCTTCTAATCGCTACTTTATTTATTCATCAATGCACACTTTCGGAGAGTGCCATCTTTCTTCTTAACAAATAAAACCGGCGCACCCACGGTGAAACACTAGGTCGAACGAAACCCTTATCCGGCGACTCCGTAGTTGAGGTCTTCAACTCTTTTTAGTTAAGTTGGAGCCATCTGATAAGGTGCCCTTGAAATAGAGTCGTTCCTGAGACAAGCGTCAATAGAGAGATCTACTTCGTTCAAAGTGGTACTCCGTTGGCCAACTCTTCGAAACACATCGGGAAACTCCTAATCACGGAATATTTTCTAACTACTTGTTCTCTTTTAGGTCGAATCGAAAGCGAAAGGCTTCACCTTTTCTCGAGGAAAGCGTCGGTTTTCATGGCGACATAATTTTTGGCCGCAGTTGGTCGGATACTGTATCGTTGCCGGCTTGGTCGAGACATTCAAGCAAAACTCTTTTCTTATCACAGTCAACTATGGCCCGATGTTTAGATAATCAATCCATTCCCAAGATCAAATCAAACTCATGAAAAGGCAAAGCAATTAGATCAACCGAGAATTCCCTATCATGGACCATTAAGGGACAATTCTTATACACACAGTTGACTCTAACACTATGCCAGAGGACTTATGGCTCAGCGAGATCATAATCTAATAGCTCTACTGCCGGTAATTTGTTATTCATTTGTTCCTTGCATATATATGAATGTGTAGGCCCGGATCAAATTAAAGCATATAAATCAATATCAAAGAGGTAGATATACCCATGATAACGTGGTATATCGGTCGTCACGAGCTCTCATTACTAAGCTCAGTTTGGGGGTAAAATAGTAGCGGGGCGATTTCTTGTCACCGGAAGCATTACCTCACACCTTGTGACTCACTTGATCTCACCCTACTACGATACGTGGAGATACATGTGACCCTCCTACCACTTCCTTGAGGATTTCTAGAACTTCCAATCCTAAGCGGACGAGTTGGCTATCACGTGCTCTGTACTCCACGATGAAACAACCTCCAGGTTACTCGATGCGCAAATGCCACTGATACTTGTAGCGTGGGCGCTCTGAGGCTTTCCTGCGCACATCAGTTGAGATGCCTCGACCGGAACTTTGTGTCATGGTAGGTCCTTGTCTCCTACCCCTTGTAAAGTGGACCTCGTCTTTGGATCAACTTGTGATTCTCTAGGTCTTTTCCCGAAGAGGAACCCCTCGCCAAGAACTTTCTCTTTCTTTCTCTTGACTCTTCATTGATTTCGATTTTTATAACCGCTGCGCAGTGACTAAAAAGTGTGGTCTGCAAGTAGCATTAGTGAGGTACCTTTGATACGTTACATGAAGGCCCTCCTTAAATTGTCCACTTTGAATTTCCGTAAGGAAGAGTTCAGTGCATATTCTTGAGGCTAAGGCTGAATTCTTTCTCATATTCGGCCACTATCATTTTCCACTTGTCTTAGAGTCGAGAATTTCTTCCATTTGATTCCTTGTAATCATGTTGGCTTATGCCATTATTAAACTCGGTGGCCAGTAGTCCCATGTAACTGGATCTGAAAGTAGTGGATTTCTCAAGACCAGCTTCCACCAATCATAAGTACCTTCTGACAAGCGCACATGTGACCTTTTGGTCTGCTGGACGCCGTTTTCATCACCAATACCCTTTCCAGCTTTTCAGAAGCCAAAGCTTCGGCTTTATCGGATTCTTCCGCGCATGCCATGGAATTCTTCCACTCCATGCTTTAAAACCATTACGCATCACTTTCGGGCTCGTAGGGTGGTAGATCTAAAGGACGCGCATATCACGAGAAACTTTACCAATGCTTCGGTTAAAAGCATTTTTCATTCATCGTTGACTTCGGGCGAATAGGAAGCGGATAGTCAAGGATTGACGCTTTATTGTGCCATTGCGGTTTCGAGTGGATCCATTCTAGACAATAAGCGGAACAAAGACATCATCACCGCATTAGGCCAACACATTCTATGTAGGTGATTCGAAATCTTAAACACTTTCGGAAACGCCTAAACACAGGCTCTGATGCGACTTATCACGCCCCAGATTCCGCTGACCCGAATGGCGGATCCGAACCGAGTCGGAATGCAGACCCTCTCCCCTCTTTGGGACTCTTTGCTGGAATAGTAATTAGACATTGGTATATCCAAGTCTTGTAGTATATCAACATCATATACAAAAATCCAAAATAAAACTACCACCAGTAGTGGTGTTTCTGATGTCCACACATATCGATCTTGGTCCCATTACACTTATTTCAAAACTATACATTTACAATTCTGCGGTCGATCGCCAGGAACCTGTAGTGAACCCTAATTGTGTGTTGGCCACGAGAATGCGGAAGTTCTCGGGCGTCTTCTCACAGCCTACGCGGTTAAAACCCGTGCTAAACTGCGGCTTAGTGGAAACATATATAATATGCATGTCTGAGTTCATGTTTAGCATATAACAATAACATATATGCAAATTACATGTATCGTATCATGGATTTGTACAGTACTATGCTTATTCTTATATATAAGTACGTAGGTACTTCACGGAGTTCATTAATACGGAAGTACCCGTGAGTACTGCGGACTTATCTTGTATTCTGAGGACTTATAATTATTAGTCTCCGTAGAGATTCTGAGCTTACTCATATTGAAGGAAATACGTAGGTGATACGGATCATAACGATACACCTTCATTTTCTCTTATTCATTATTGAATTTATTATCCGCCTCCAATTATGGAATGCAGCGGCCAGTTCTAATAAGAAGTGTGAATCTTTGTATAATGATGTCAGAGATGCTATTTACTCCCTATGAGTACGGAGTGAAGTAGCACAAAGTGATTTCGGATGCGAGCAACGGGAGTCTTAGTAGCACTAATCGGGCGAGGAGTGCGAGTAGCACTAAACTGACAGAGTGCCATAGCATGAGATGCAGAGTACTAATCGGTCAGGAGTCTGCGGAGCACTAACGGGATCTGCGAAGTACTAATCAAATTAAAGTCTTGGACCCGGTAACGAGAATCTTAGAGTGCTGTGAATCCATATCGAGTCTTGGGAACCTTAGCGAGAATCTTAGAGTACTAGTCGGATCGAGAGTGACCAGACACTAACGAGGGTGTGCAGTACTAATCCAAGGCAAGTGCTAGGAGCTGCCTTCGGAAGTGCTATTTTAGTTAATAACTGGTCTTAGGTATTTTTATAATTATATGAGTTCAGTAACTTACTATCTTATAATAGGGCAATCTTAGCCACTTATGTGTTCATGACAGATCAGATTTCATATACTGGTAAGGTATGATGCGTATGTAATCACACCTTATTCATGTATTCTTATTATTCTATAAAGCTACTTTACCCGGGAATTGGAATCAATCCAATCGGATCATCTAAACTAAAGTTATGGCATTTTCATGCCAGCTAGTCATTTACCGATTTTGCAGGGACAGTTTTGATATACTCTCACTTTTAAAGTCTTAACTTCATATTTGGCACTATATCTTTGTACTCTTTTAAAGTTAAGGTGCTAAGGGTTCTATTCAGCTGGAATCACCCATTCGAGACAGAAACTCAAGTTAAGTGAAACAGCTCGGACCTCTGTCTTTCAGTGATGCGGGAAATGGAGAGCACATAGCCCCACTTGGAGTGAATTTTTGGGCTATCTAGAGTCATAATTTGGAGATACTTATTAAAAATGGTTTGTTATCCTTGAAGTCTATTTCAAGTGGCCACTTGAAGCACTCAAATTGGATAAGAAATGAGCAAATTATGGCCAAAATACAAAGCTGAGTCGAGAGCAGGCAAGACGGGTTGTAAATTATAGTCAGCATGTCTCTCAGGTACAAGTTGGCCTAAAATGACTAGAGCCCAGAACTTGTACCGGTCTGGCTCCAACTTGTACCGGTACAATTCTGAGTGCCCGGAATGGATTTTCTCCCATTTTCATGCTTTATCATCCATAAGATGAAAACCTAGCATGAATACCACCCTGAAAGCTTGACTATGGTATGGAGTTATAACCCACACATAAACCAATTATAAAGGTTATGTAGGGTTTGTTTGTAAACCTAACACAATTACCATAGTCCACTCTAAAAACATGAGGGTTTCATACCGATCTTGTGCTATTTAGAATTTTAGCACCCCTACTTTCAAGAAAACTTTGGTTAGGATGTAATCCTAACAATACTAGGTTTGGAGCAAGCTCTTAACCATACAATTAGACAAGAAATCCATACAAAACCATATAGTTCCATATAAAAATCACAAGTTCCATACCAAAGGCAAGCATCCATACCTTGGCTTGATCTTCTCCTTCCTCTCTTCTCCTTCGTCTTCTTCTCCTCCCTCTTCTTCTCCTCCCCATAAGCAACCTTGTTTGGAGACCAAAAAATGCATTTTTGGTCTCCCCACCCCTCTTTATATATATATAAGTTTTAATTAATTAGCTTATAAGCCTCCAACTTCCCTTAATTACATTACAAGTTTTATTATTTTTACTTTGGCCTCTCATTATATTAACCCATGTCTTTAATGTCCCTCTTTGGACAGAGTGCGGTTTGCCTTTATAACTGATCAAATTTCGGGTTTATAAATCTATATTTCATGATTAATTTACGAAAATTTTAATTTATGCCTACATAATACCCTAACATGTTGAAAACAACTATGGTATATTTCGGGGTGTTACACACACTATTTGGACAATTCTAGGCAATTGGCATTGGCTTTGAAAGCCCTAAACTAATGAAAACTAAGAAAATTAAATGATTAACAATTGAAATGAATATTAAAATAAAATGAACTAACAAATTTAGACTGAACAGTTAACTATAAAGGGAACATTGAAAATAAAGTCATTGTGAAGAATCAATTCCTACAGATATGCACTGTAATTTTGCTTTATGAACCACGGATTTTAAAACTAGTCCAAGGAAATGATAGTGCAATTGGATCTCTCCAAACTCCACAGTTCATCATCTCACCTTCACTATTTCTCTCCAATACAGTGGGTTAGATGACTACTTTTAAATCTGGGTAGCCTTGTTATGGGTATTTTTCTTTCTCAATACTTCATACCCACAACATGGACTGTAAACCTTAGCTCCTAAAATGTAGTCATTGCATGGGATTACACTATACTGGATTCTCGGCCTCAAAATTAGAACAGATCATTCTTTCCTTGATTAGATCCTTGCTAACACGGGATTGAATTCACCATTCGAATCGAGGTGAACTCTCTGCATACTTAAATTGATAGATCACCCAACTCAATCTCGACTCCGAGCGAAAAGAGGATTTTTCGATTTAAGAACACAAAGCACATTAGATCTACAATAGCAGGTTATCATACCTTCAGAAATTGCTCGTCACTCTCAGGAATGCCTTCTTTGTGTCACTCAGAGGGCCTCCTGGAAATCAGAGCTTGAGACAACTTCATATGTGGGTATGAGAAACTGATATTGGGATCAATTCCATAAAATTCACAAAACTTGACCGAAATTCGCTTTACAAAGCGGGATTCGGCGACGCGAATTAAATTCTGCAGGAAAGGTAATTTCTGACAATAACGTCAATTCAATGGAAGCTGGGTTTCTAAATTACTGGATTACACCATACATTGGCTTGCTGATCAAGAAAACCACTGTATTTCGGAAACTGGAGATTCGGAATCCAAAATTTGTTTGGAATTCAAACAACCAGACAGTAATTTGAAGAAATATAAATTTGCATTCAGCTAAACCTTTAACAGATAACGTTCAGATCCAAATTTAAAAGAAAATTCAAACTAATTTAAAATAAAACGAAAAGAAAAAATAAAAGAAAAGAAAAGAAAAGAAAATTAAAATACGAGGAGCCTTGACCTTGGATTTCTCTTTTAGTACGCCAAGGCTCGTTTCTTCACTTGCAATTTTGCATGTATTTATAAGTTGAAGTTGGAATGGCCTAATTTACGATGCACTTCTTTGTGGATTTCAGGATTAGCGGCCCGGTTCGTTGTCTTTGTCGCGACATAGAGTCGCTTCAGCCAGCGACACAGCCGAGGTGTCTGTGTTTATCGCGAAGCCTCTGTTAGTTGACATGTCTTTGAAATTAAGGCGATGTCGCGGCGAGCGATCTTGTCGCGACCTCTTTTCTTTGTATTTGATGTCACGACAGCTTTGCTGATGTCGCGACATTCTGGTCTATGCAGTGATGTCGCGACCTTTGAATGATGTCGCAACCTCAAGTCTTCGCAAGGGATGTCGCAACATCCAGATGTTGTCGCGACATCTTCTATTCAGTGCATTGATGTCGCGACCTCAGAATGATGTCGCGACGTCTTCTCTTCACTAATGCTGTCGCGACAGCTTACTGACGTCGTGACCTCCTTTCTTGAGTTGATGATGTCGCGACTTCTTTTCCCTTGTAAGCTGATGTCGCGACGTCTTCTCTTCCTCTCTTAACATCGCGGCCTATGCATCCGGATATCAGCGACATGAAGTCTTCTTCTTCTTCATTTCACGGTTGCTTTACACCCAGGTTTCTTTAGCAGCCGGCTCGTTCTGCTTTCGAATTAAGCTTCATTTGCAAGCGGGTTTCCATTTCTTTACAACTGGATATGCACTTTGATTCTTGTTAAATACGATATCAATTTTTCATCTTTGTGCCTTTTAACTGCCAGGTTGGTCTATAATTATATCATTAACGCTCCTCCACCTTCTGCTCCTTTTTCTGCAAAAATTCTTCTTTTTCTTGAATTCCTTGCTATATAAGAGTTTGGTTAGTTATTCCATGTTTCTGCACATAAATCAATCTTGTTAGAGAAAAATTGGTCAGAAAAATGGACTAAAAATGGCTGACTTTTAAGCTCATCACTTACAAAGATAGAATGACTAATTAAATATTTATAGAAGCTCAAATGAATCCTTGCTAAATAAGAATTCTGACTAAACAAGGAAACTATAATACTTAATGGACAAGAAAAAGTAATTAATCCTAACTAATCAAATAAAACAATTAAAAGATAAAGATTCTTAATTAAAATAATTAGTAGGAGTCCTCATCATTAAAGACTCTTAATTAATTAAAATAATTAATAGGAGTCATCATCATTAAAGACTCTTAATTAATTAAAATAATTAATAGGTGCCATAAATCATTCACTGCGCCAGAAGAACTTCGTCCTCAAGTTATTTCTGGATACCCAAGACTCATATATGACTAGAACAAGATAAGATCTTTAAAACCTCTATCCAATTTGGCAAGTCAACCACATAAACATTGTTGTTGATCTTCTTAACAATCTGGTACGATCCATACTTTTTTTGTTGAAGGTTGTTATAGTCATCCCTTGTCTTGAATGTTGTCTTCCACCTATAATCTAGACGAATTCTGATTTGATAATAGTCACCTAAGAGTTTGAATAAATTGTGCATGTTCAAAAATCCATAAAATTTTGAAAATTTTTGAAAATTAAAAAATATTTGTAAATAGTTGAAAATTTTTGTTTTTTGTTGAGCTTGCTTTGAGATTGATTGTGATGCCTATGATGAATATTGATTGAAATTTTATTTCACATGAAGAAAATGAAAGATAGATGAGCTTAAAAAATAATGATTTGACCTTATAGTTGAATACTTAGCCAAAAGATCTTACATTTTTTAGCAAAAGTCATAATGTACCCTTCTAGGTCAATATTGCTTGGTTTAGAGAAGAATTAGGTGTACACCATATATTTGATTACTAAAGACTCTGGAACTTGTTCAATTATCATTTGAGGCGAAATCCTAGGAACACAATAATTAGAAAATGATATAGCCACGAGAGCTACAAAGTACTATAGTTTGCATATGTTTCTCTCACAATTTAGAAGTTTTCCTCATTGTTTTCAAGTGTATTCTGAGTATATTTTGTGGTTTTGTTGCAGGAGTGATTGGTGAAGCAAAGAAGAGGAAAATCAGCACAAGAGGTGAAGATTTGTTCGCGATGAATGCTCGTTGCGGCGCGGAGGACACATAACCAGCTGCCGGCGGGGCGAAGTGCTTACCGGCTTAAACAAGGGGAGGGCTGCTATAATGCTCTGAGAGGGTAGTAAGAGCCAGCTGCGGCTCGCTACAAGCCGAGCACGGCCTCAGCATCTAGAGAGGGAGATTTTGGTATATCGGCGGTTACCTCTTTGCGGCGGAAACGATCCTGCTATAGCGGGCCGGCTGTACGAGTGAGTACTTCGCTACAAGCTGGGTTACGAAAATGACCCATTTCATGTGATTTTGGGCGGAATTTCAAGAGGGGGTATAAAAAGAGAATAAAGAGAGGAAAAAAGAACATTGGCATAGGGTAGGAGGTTCCAAAGCATAGAGGTTTGGGATCGGAGGAAAGAGATGACTATAACGCCCTGAAAATACCCTAACAGTTTGATAACATGTTTAGGGTATAAAATAAATTAAATTGTATTTTTTCGGCGTTTAAATTGATTAAAAAAATGATTAAAACCTGGAAAAATTAATTCAAGAAATAAGGGTAAATTATAAATTTACCAATTCAGGACCCAAAGGTCAGAAATAAAGAAGCCAATATTCCAAAGTGGAATAATGGGTTAAGTTGAAGTGTAAATGAAAGAGAAATGAAGGACCAAATAGAAAAAATGGGAAAAAAAACTTAATTAAAAGTAAAGGCCAAATAAGGCCTTAATCTTGTAAAAAAAAAAAGACCAAAAGTGGTCTTGTAAATGAGGAGGGAAAGAGAGACACGGGTAGAGAGAAGGAGAAGGAAATTCCTTAGTGTTTTCTCTCCATCTTGTAGAGATCAACCTTGGTTCAAGAAGAAGAAAGGAGAGGCTTGTAAGAGATTAAGGCATGGAAACCTAACTAAAACCCCTATTTTCTTGTGTTTGGGTTCGGAGAAAAACCCTAGCTTTGTGTAAAGTGTTCTTAGATGGTTTTAGTTCAGTTTGAGGTTGTTTTTCATTGCTTTGATTGGTTTGAATTGGTTTTAAGGATTTTTTGTATAAAGGAAATGATGAAGTTTCAAAGGAGTTGTTGTAAAAAAAATTTTCAAAACCCTATTTTTATTTTGGCTATAAGTTAAGTTATAATCATCCAAATTGAGTGATTCTAGTTCTTAAATAACCATAAGAGATAGAGATACAAATGTATAGAAAGGACCAGGAGAAAATTGTAGCTCTAAGGCTTCCGAATATGGGCTTAAAGGCAAGTTTCGGTTAGCTGACGAGTATGCTCTGTTTTGGGTGTACTTGTGGTGTTTTGGTCGTAAGTTAAGTTTCACTCGTCCAAATTGTGTGATTCAAAATTATGGGTAAACTAGAATTCTAGGATAATAATTTACGTGAAGTAAGTGTAAGCAATTGTTAACCCCAAAGTGCCCAGAAATCCTTCAAAGTGGAGCTATGTGCAAGAACAATCTGATTCTGTTTTGAAAATTAGAGTAGTCTAGATGTAAAATGCAATAACTTGAGCTTTGGGTGATCCAAATGAGATGATTCCAGTTCCTATTGAAAATAGACTCATAGAGCTATCATTTTCTTAAAGAAAGCAGGAGAAAAATATGAATCATGTGTCTCTAGAAAATTTTGCAAGTGAAGGTGTATTGGGTAGACATCAACCCTAACCAAAAATCCTAGAATGCACAACCGATTTTTTTTTCTTGGGTTGTTCTTTGATTGTGACATATTTTTTATGGATCAGGGGTTGGTGATAAGGAAGATTGACCCAAGAACGAGATTCCGAGGATAGGAATCGAAGAGCAACAATCTTTTTTAGTTTGTTCTTCACACTTCTTTCTTTGTTTTGGTTTTGTGTTTTGTTTGAAAAACTAAATCTAAAAGGTTTTATATGAATATGCATGTGTGCTCCATTTGAGCCATAAATGAATTGGTTTGTTCTCCACTTCTCTCTCTCTCTATTTCTAAATTTTTTGAAGGATTATGAAATAAGTGGATTTATTGAAATGAATTGCGATAAATTGTATATTGATTTGTTTTAACTTGATTTGATATAACTGATTGTGAAATGAATTGCACATGAAAAATTGCATGAGTATTGGAAACCAAGTATTTGGATATAAATGTATATACACTATTGTAAATTACTATGAATGATTTGAGTGCCTTACGCTAATAGAATGTTAACCATTAAATTCGAGTTAAGGGATAGATTGGTATACCCGATAAAGTCGAATGAAGCGATCTTGTCTTAGAGCGTAATGATGTGTCACTTCGATCCGTAGCCTAGTAGGACAGTATTTGTAGTGTTCACGAAATGATTTTTTAATAACGATCAATGACCCGTAGGCAAATGCTGTGTTATAAAACCCTTTTATTATCTTAGGTCTGACTGGCGAGGCGGGTGCCGATGATTCGTTATCACATTGCGCGAAAGCATAGGTTAAATTTGCTTAAGGGAAAAATGAAAAGAAAATTGTGAAATGCATGATTTGTGTTAGAATGATTTATTGCACATGAAATTGTATGATTGAAATGACCAATGAATTGTAATTTGAATGTATAGGAAATAAAAATATACATATGTATTTTACCAAATTAGTCATTGAAAAATTATACAAAGGCATTGATTTAGAAAAATACATGATTTACTTAAACTAAAATGAAGAGATAACTGTATAGAACCACTAGGCATGAAAATTCTTAGTGCGTTTTTTTATCATCGCGCAGGTACCGAGTGAACAGGTACGAAGAAAAAGACTGCAGCAATTCAAAGTCAATGTTAAGGCCTCATAGAGTTGAAGTAAACACTCCGTCTCATGCATACATTTCATCCCATAACATTATTTGATCATTTTTGTAATGAAACCAAAAATGTATAAGTTTTCATGGGAAGAACATATTTGATTTATTTGTGGAGATGAACTCTGATAATGTTTTGTAAATGATAATGTTGAAAGGGCATACATGCCATATTTAATGGAAAATGTGTATTGAGAGAATAGCTCAAGCACTGCAAAGAGTAGCACAACCAGCTGTAGTTGTTCCTCAGCGGTCAACCATAGAGAGAATGGCAAAATACCGACCCATAGATTTTCTTGGGAAGAAAGATGATGAGTCTTCCATGGCGGAAAATTGGCTCGAAAGAACTGAAAGAATGCTTCGACAAATGCATTGCACACTAGAGGAGAATTTAGAGTGTGCGACCTCTTTACTACAGGATGAGGCTTACCAAGGGTGGGTTTTCGTGGCTAGGACCGCACCACTAGAGAGTGTTACATGGGAGTTCTTCCTAGAGAAATTCAGGAAGCAATATGTGGGTTATATCTATCTGAGCAATATGAGACGAGAGTTTCATAATTTGAAACAAAGACAGATGAGTGTGGTAGTATCAAGAGAATTCACGGTTGAGCAAGTATGCTCTAGAGATGCTAGTGGTGAATAGAAATTCCTGGGAGATTTGAAGATGGCCTCCCGATGACCGTAGTGGGGCCCGTGTCACGGGATTTTCCATGATGACTTTTTCTAAAATTGTGACATGTGCTCTAAATTTTGAAGAGTATGAAGAAAAGAAGAAACGAGTAACAAAAACCTTGAGGGCGTTGAGGATTCTTATCAGCAGGAGTAAAAGAATTCGAGGACCACGGGGTTCTAATCGGCCTCTGACTCGAGGGGGATCAGCTTAGGTTACCGGTAGTAAAACTATTCTATCGGCACCATCAGTTGCTAGTGCACAAGGAGGTTCTTCAAGAGGACCATCTCCTCCTTATTGCACACATTGTACGAGCAAACATAAAGGGGAGTGTTGGAGATTGATAGGTGTTTGTTTGGGTTATGGATCCAATGAGCACAAAGTGAAAGATTGTCCTATGGCTCGTTAGGTTCATGGCATTCACCACTGGTTGGGGTCTGATTGTGATGCGAAGACAACAAAGACAACAAGAGTGTTGCATCAGCTGAGTCTTGTAGAGACAAAGACATAGACCATGAGCGGACACATGATGCTGTCTCAGTACAGAGGCTTATGCAGCTGTGAAGAGTAGTGGAAGACAAAGATTTCAGATGTGATAGTTAAGTGAATTTCCATATCTTTGAGACTAATGTACATGCATTGATAGATCGAGGTTCAACCCATTCTTACATTTATATTTCCATTCCGAGTTTGGGTAGTTTACGAGTGGCTTAGAGTATGATATTTTGGTGACAAATCGGCCAGGCATAGTGTCATTATGAATGAGTTCTGATTTGCCCCATCAGAATATGAGAGTATGAGTTTCTAGGAGATTTGATCGAGTTGTCATTTAGAGAGTTTGATGTGATATTGGGGATGGATTGGTTGTCCCGACACCAAGTGGTAGTTGATTGTAGAATGAAGAGAATGACCTTAAGGACACTGAGTGGTGAGGAAGTGACTTTTATCAACGAGAGGTCGAACCACCTCTCTAATGTGATATCTGCTGCTACTGCTAGAACGATGGTTCAAAAGAGGTGTGACGCCTACCTGGCGTATGTGATAGATACAAAAAAGGTGGAGCCTAGTTTATCAAACATCCCTACAATTTGTGATTATCTGAATGTGTTTCCGGAGGAATTGCCGAGATTGCCTCCATAGAGAGATTGAGTTTGCAATTGACGTTGTTCCGAGTGCCACTCCGGCATCCATTACATCCTATAGAATGGCTTTAGTGGAGTTAAAAGAATTGAAGCTTCAGTTGCAAGAGTTGTTAGAAGGGGTTGCCGTTCGAGTGTATCCTGCATAGGGGAACTTCAATGCTCTCTTTGTTAAGAAGAAAAGATAGTACACTTAGGTTGTGTGTGTTGACTATAGGCAAGCGAATAAGATAGCGATGAAGAACAAGAATTACCCATTACCCAAGATTAATGACACCATTATACCAGATTTAGAAAGGTGCAAGTGTGGCACCGAAGATTAACTACGATCTAAAGTATCATCGATTGAGAATTAAGTATACGAGATGTTCATAGCCAGAGCGGCGTTTAGAACGCGGTATGGACATTATGAGTTCCTTGTAATGCCGTTTGGGTTGACAAATGCCCCGGCGGCTTTCATGGACTTAATGAACCGTGTTTTACGACCGTTTTTAGATTGGTTTGTCATGGTGTTTATTGATTACATTCTTGTGTATTCAAAGGATAGGGAAGATCATGATATGCACCTTCGGGTAGTGCTAGAAACCTTGAGAAAGGAACAGGTGTATGCAAAAATGAGTAAGTGTGAATTTTGGTTGAAAGAAGTGTCCTTTCTTGGACACATTCAGCAATCATAGGAAAGGAATTAAATTGGATCCAAACAGATAGAAGTGATTCTTGAATGGAAATCACCGAGAAATGTCACGGAAGTGCATAGTTTCCTAGGCTTAGCAGGTTACTACAAAAGGTTCGTTAAGGGGTTTTCCATGACTACGACCCCTATGAGAGATTGCTCCAAAAGAATGTGAAATTTGAGTGGAGTGGAAAGTGTCAAGCTAGTTTTGAAAAGTTAAAGCATTCTTAAACGAGGCACCGGTTCTTACTCAGCTGACCTACAGTAAAGAATACATGATTTTTAGTGATACTTCATTAAATGGACTTGGATGTGTCCTTATGTAAGAGGGTAAAGTGGTAGCTTATGCTTTAAGGCAGTTGCATGAAAAGAACTACCCTACGCATGATTTAGTATTGGTCGCCATTGTGTTCGCATTGAAAATATGGAGACACTATCTTTGTGGAGAAAAGTGTTTCATCTACACCGATCACAAAAGTTTTAAGTATTTTCCCTCGCAAAGAGAGCTTAACTTAAGACAACGTAGATGGATGGAATTGATCAAGGATTATGATTGTGTGATCAATTATCATCCTGAGAAGGCCAATGTAGTAGCAGATGCTCTAAGTAGAAAGTCAGTACAAATGCTTCGAGCATTGAATGCTCATTTTTCATTGTCAGACAATGGTGCAATAGTGGCTGAATTGAGAGCAAAACCGAATTTGTTAAACTGAGTGCTAGAGGCGTAAAAGAATGATGAGAAAATTGCTGCAATTGTAAATCATAATAGAGTGGGGAAAGAAAATGAGTTTACAGCGAAAGATGATGGATTTGTGTATTATAGAGATCGGGTTTGTGTACCCAATGATGATGAGTTGAAGAAATACATACTTGAAAGGCCTGCTGTAACACTTAAAATACCTAGAATTCATATAATAATTTTATTATATATTCCGAGTATAAATTGAGCCAAATGGGATTTTAGGGAATTGATAAATGATTAAATAAGCTTAGATTAAATGTTATATGATCGAAAATGAGTATATGATCGAATGATATATGCTAAGTGATTAAATGATCGAACCCAGAAATCAACCCAAGTGTAAAGGGCAAATTTGGAAATTTGTAAAATGAGGACCTAAGGGTCAATTGTAAATAAGTTTACATGTCTAAGTGTAAATATGGGGATTGAAGTGCAAATAAAATGAAATGTGGGCTATATAGTAAATTGGAGAACTTAACCCAAAAATGGGTTTAGTAAAGCCAAGCAAGGCTTTAAGAAATGAAGGCTTGAAGACCAAAAGAGGAGAAAAAAAGGGAGGAATGGAGATTTATGTGAGGCGAGCATGGCCTTACACTTAAATAGGATTAAAGGCAAAGTGGTCTAAGGGAGCTCATTTGGAGCAATCCCATTTTGGGAGAGAAAGAAAGGAGAAAAGGGAGAGAGAGCTAGGGCTTGGGAGAAGATCAAGTTCGAGGTGGGATTTCTTCCCACTTCTTGCTTCTAAGAGATCAAGCAACCTACAAGAGAAGATTTGAAGAGATTCAAGGTATAAACACAAACCCTAACTTCACCCTTTTGTGATTTTGATTTTGGGGAAAAGCCCTAACCCTAGAAAAAGGGGGTTTTATTGATTCTAACCCACTTTTGGAGTTGTTTAAGTTGGATTCCATAGTGGGCTATGAGATACATGAGTTTAGAGGAAGTTATTTGTTTGTGGGTGAGAAACCAAAATCTACCATTTCTGAAACTAGAAACTACACAGTATTGAATACCCGGTACCAAGTGGGTACCAGTACCCATGGAATGAGAGACCAAGTGATGCTGGTACGATGGATTAATCACGGTACCCTTGCAGAACAAGGTTGGTACGATACCGACGAAGTGGTCTACCGTCTGGAATAGCTACTGCATTAATTTTTATACCACCTGTATTTATTAATTATATTCATACACCAATTGTTTAGAGACCTTGATAAATGACTAATGGGGGTTCAAATAAGAATGAAACTAAGTGAAAAATGTACCATAACTCGCCACTTCGATAATATTCATTTACTATGATTATTTGTTTAACCACTAAGAGTGGAGAATATGTATTTGACTAGGTATGAGTGAAGATGACAACCTAACCTAGGACTGGTATCAAAAGAGACAAGGGATAGATAATTTGGTTTGTTCATTGAACCTCTATCCTTACTTTAAGTGTATTGATAGTTTACTATGTAAATGTGAAATGATTTTATGGAATATGCATACGTCAATTGAAAGGTAATCTGAAATCGCATAATATTTTGAAATAGAGAAATTGGGATGAATTGTCAAATATTTTCTTGTGTGCATTTATTTGAATTGAAAATGATATTGTTATATTGTGACATAACAAATCGAAGTGAATTATTAATGACCCACTTGGCAGGATGCACCAATCGGCATCCGTCATGATGGAAGAATTATATTGCTAAATGTTCCACTTGACAGGATGCACCAATTAGCATCTGTCATGATGATGTATGACATTTATTAAATGATCCTCATGGCGGGATGCACCAATCGACATCTGTCATGATGATGAACCGAAATTGCTAAATGTATGACACATTACGAATGAAGCTTCCTGAGATGGGATTCACAGTGGAATCAAAAATACGTGAAATAAATTGAATAGTCAAGGTGACATAATAAACTTTTGTAGTGAAAATGAGAATGTAAAACCAAATACATCTTTATGAGTATATGCTTAAATCTCTCATGAATTGTGAAGGAATTGTTGCATTGAAAAATGCATGTTGTAAATGAAAGTATGTACAAATGTATAAGCATATGTATTGTTTATGCATTGACCATTGAAATAGAGTAACAAGCATGATTGGATAAAGGCATGTTGTGTTAGGTAGAGAACTGTATAGAACCACTAAGAATGAAAATGCTTAGCATGTAGTTTTCAACTATGCGCGGGTATCGAGTGAACTAGAAAGAAGGCAAAGAACAAGAAGTGCAGAGTCATAGAGCAAGCGTGCGGCGTATAAGTATTTACCCTAACATGAGCATACATCGCATTCTTGAACATTGATATTTTGTAATCAAGCGAAAGTTAGACTCGAAAACATTGGCTTTGTACTCCTTTTGAAGGGGTATAGAATGCCTTTAATGTAAATGTATTTGTATAAATGTAAATGTTTATGGGCTTATCGTTTGCAACCGTTTCCAAAATATTTAAAAAGGCCTTGTGGCGATGGTAAATTAAATACTTCCACATAATTGAAAACTCTAAAATGAAATGACATAAATAAAATGTTTTGATAAAATAAATGGCAGTTAGAGTAAACCGAGGCTTAGTTTCACTATCGCCCTTGGTCGGACCAGGGTGAGGTAGCGATCCTTTTACAAAAAAACAAAAAAAACAAAACAAAAATAAATAAATGAAAAGTAAATAAAAATAATTAAAACGAGCATCCTGATGGTTTCAAATCCATGTCGGGTTGGAATTTGGAAAGAGTGCTACACCTGATGGATCCTTTGCTGTAAATCACAGTAGCAATGTAACGGATTTAAAGACTTAAGTATTGAGTGATGCGGAATGAAAAGAGATGTAATGAATTTGTGACCAAGTATATGGTGTGTTAAAAAGTGAAGGCTCATCAAGTTTCGCCCGGGTTATTACTGACCTATTAAAATTACCTAAGTGGAAATGGGATCGAATCTGAGGTGATTTTGTGGTCGAGTTACCGAGTAGCCAGGAAGAAAGTATGACTCGGTTTAGGTCGAGTGGTAGACCGATTGACTAAGTCGACTCACTTTCCTACCGGTGAGCAGGCTATTCATGACAAGTTAGAGCTTTACATAAGGGAAATAGTTCGGTTATGGGATTCAATAGTGATCATTTCAGATGAGATTAAAGGTTTACCTCGAGATTTTGGGGAAAGTTGAAAGAGGCTTTGATCACGCGACTGAATTTCAGCGCAGCGTTCCACTTTCCTCATGAGACCGGATAGGACAATCGGAAGAGTTATCAAGTCTTGGAAGATATATTTGAGAAGTTGTGATCGACTATGAGATAGTTAGGATAGACACATTCCTCACAGTTGAATTTGTGTCTATGATAGTTTCCGATCAGTATTGGAATGACACCTTATGAGGCTCTATACGGAAGGAAATGCAGAACACCATTGTGTTGGATCAAGTTAAGCGAGAAGAAGATAATTTATTTGATTTGATTCAAGAAACCGAGGGAAAAGAAAGTGAAATGATTGAAAGATTGAAGTGGCCACAGATAGACAAAAATCCTAAGGTTGACATGAGAGAGAAAGGATATTCAATATGAGATTATAGGCTATATGAGGTGATGAAAGTAGGTCTAGTTGCATCACAGTTAGCTTTTTTACCTCAAAGAGTTGGAAAATATCACCAATGTTTTCCGTATATGCAAGTCTCATAGGCGTACGGGTTAGACCCATCACCTGTAGTCTCTTAAGAGACAATTGAGCTTAGACTAGATTTGACATATGAAGAAAAGCCAGTGGAGATCTTTGCTCGGGAAGTGAAGAGTTAGGAAGCGAATCCATTGGTCAAAGTGGGTTGAAACCCTTAGTGAAGCCATGTGGGAAGCGAGAGAATTTATCTTGGCAACAATACCTCCAAATGACTAATGAAGGTAATTTCGATGCTTAAAATTCTTTTAAGAAAGGGGAGAGTTGTAGCAGCACAGAAATACCTTAATAGTTTGATAACATGTATGGGTATAAAATAAATTAAATTGTATTTTTGAAGTTAAATTGATAAAAAAATGATAAAACTCTGAAAAATTAATTCAAGAAATAAGGGTAAAATTAGAATTTACCAATTCCAGGACAAGGTCATAAATAAAGCAATCAATATGCCAAAGAGTAGAATAATGAGTTAAGTTGAAGTGTAAATGAAAAAAATGGGCCAAAATAGCAAAATGGGAAAAAACTAATTATAAGTAGAGGCCCCAAACAAGATGGCCTTAATCTTGTAATGAAAGACCAAAGTGGTCTTGTGAATAAGGAGGGTTTCTCATTTCCACGAGATGAAAGAGAGACACGGGTGAGAGGAGAAGAAGGCTATTCCTTGAGTGTTTTCTCTCCATCTTGTAAGATCAAACTTGGTTCAGAAGAAGAAAGAAGAAACATAAAGTTAAGGTATGGAAACCTAACTGAACCCCTATTTTCTTATATTTGGGTTTGGAGAAAAACCCTAATAGCTATGTGTAAAGTGTTTTGGATCAGGTTTTAGTTCAGTTTGAGTTGTTTTACATTCATTTTGATTGGTTTGGATTAGTTTGAGAATTTTGTATAAAGGAAATGATGAAGTTTCAAAGGAGTTATTGTCAAAAAAATTTTCAAAACCCTATTTTTGTTTTGGCTATAAGTTAAGTTATAATAATCCAAATTGAGTGATTCTAGTTCATAAAGAACCATAAGAGCTAGAGCTACAAATGTATAGAAGGGACTAGGAGAAAATTGTAGCTCTAAGGCTCCTGAATATAGGCTTAAAGGTGAGTTTCGGTTAGTTGACGAGTATGCTCTATTTTGGGTGTAGTTGTGGTGTGTTGGCCGTAGTTGAGTTTAATCATCAAATTGAGTGATTCAAAATTGCTTTTAGATAAACTAGACTCTAGGGGAATAATTTACGTAAGGAAATTGTATACAATTGAAGCCAAAACTGAAAGTGCCCACAATCCATCAAGTAGGCTATGTGTAAGAACAATCTGATTCTGTTTTGAAAATTAGAGTAGTCTAGATATAAAATGCAATAACTTGAGCTTTGAGTGATCCAAATGAGATGATTCCAATTCCTACTGAAAATAGACTCATAGAGCTATCATTTTCTTGAGGGAAGCAAGAGCAAAATATGGCTCATGTGTCCCCAGAAAATTTTGCAAGTGAAGGTGTATTAGGTAGACATCAACCCTAACCAAAAATCCTAGAATGCATAACTGATTTTTTTTTTCTTAGGTTGTTCTTTGATTGTGACATATTTGTGATGGATTAGGGGTTGGTGATGAGGAAGCTTGACCCAAGAATGGGATGATAGGAATCGAAGAGCGACAACCTTTTTGAGTTTGTTCTTCACTCTTCTTTCCTTGTTTATATTTTTTGTTTTGTTTGACAAACTAAATCTAAAAGGTTTATATGAATATGAATATGTGCTCCATTTTAGCCATAAATGAATTGGTTTGTTCTCCACTTCTATCTCTCTATTTTTAAAATGTTTGAAGAATTATGAAATAAGTGGATTTATTGAAATGAATTATGATCAATTGCATATTGATTTTTTTTAAATTGATTTGATACAACTGATTGTGAAATGAATTGCACATGAAAAATTACATGAGTATTGAAAACCAAGTATTTAGATATAAATATATATACACTATTGTAAATTTCTATGAATGATTTGAGCGCCCTTAATAGAATGTTAACCGCTAAATTCGAGTTAAGGGTAGATTGGTACACCAATAAGGGTCAAATGAGCAATACTACGCCGAACATAATGATGTGTAACTCCGATCCGTAGCCCAGTGGGACAGTATCGGTAGTGTTCATGAAATGATTTTTAATAACCAGTTAGTAGCCAGTAGGACGTCTTTGTATTATAAAACCTTTTTTATACCGGCTATAGCTAGCAGGCAGTGCGATGATTGATTATCATGCACTAAAAGCATAGGTTAAATTCGCTTAAGGGAAAAATGAAAAGAAAATTGTGAAATGCATGATTTGTATTAAAATAATTTATTGCACATGAAAATGCATGATTGAAATGACAGTAGATTGTAATTTGAATGTATACGAAATAAAAATTTACATATATGTATTGTATCGTATTAGTCATATAAAAATTATACAAAGGCATTGATTTAGAAAAATACATGATTTACTTAAACTGAAATGAAGATATAATTGTATAGAACCATTAGGCATGAAAATGCTTAGCGCATTGTTTTATCATTGCGCAGGTACCGAGTGAACAAGTACGAAGGAAAAGACCGCAGCGATTCAAAGTCAACGTTAAGGCCTCACGGAGTTGAAGTAAATGCTCCGTCTCATGCATACATTTCATCCCATAACATTATTTGATCATTTTTGTAATGAAACAAAAATGTATAAGTTTTCATGGGAAGAACATATTTGATTTATTTGTGGAGATGAACTTTGATAATGTTTTGTAACTGATAATGTTGAAACATGCATGCCATATTGAATAAAAAGAGTTAATTGACAACGGTTGGCCTTCTTTAACAAATGATTATACAACATTTATTTCTCTGATGTCGAAAATGTATATATAGGTAAAACCGGTCAAGGTCGAATCCGGTTTGAAAACCTGATTCGAATTTAGATGCAGAGGCCCGAACAACGTAGTCTTTCGGATCGAGCATCGTGTGCACTTTAGTTTCCTTTTATGCCTTCTCTAAACCTTCTGATTTTGACTCTTATGGCTATACTAATTTTTCCATTATATTTCTAGTTGTATTTCTAGGAGTTTAGAAGTAGCCTTGCTGGCACAATGGATTGATTAGTAATATTGTTTCATCAAGTATATATATATATATATATATATATATATATATATATATATATATATATATATATATATATATATCTATTTCATCGTTGCTTGCTCCATTTCTTAACTTTATTTACATGGTGGTGTCTGGCCAGCATTAGCATGTTCTTGTTGGGAGTCTGAGATTGAGAAATGATGATCCCTAGGGATATGATTAGAGTAACACCTAGTCAATCAGTGAATAGAGATATCCTGGTTCCAGGTGTGGCACTTAGGGTTTGGACATTGCGTTTGAAGTCAGGACACGAGGCGGGAGATACAATACACCCCTACGGCGAGATGGGTTATTGCTCGAGAGAGAGAATATCTTGTATGCATGATCCAACTCATGACATGGAGTTCTATTTGGTATATTGAATGAATAATCTAGTTAGGTTGCAAATCCATTAAGTGTAGCGGTGGAAAACCACAGTTTTGTTAATTAGTTTAGTAAACAATTTAGGATTAATTTTTCTTTTATTATGGTCATTATGATTCTAAGGTGCGGATAATATTTAAGGCGTTAGTTTTAGTATTAACACTTCACCTTGTGGGACGACACTTGACTAACCATTGTATGTTACATAAAATCGACTAATAAACTTGTGACCAATTTTTGTATAGAGATCAAATTTAACTACTCTTACTAGAACTATTAACTAATCCCGATAAAGAGCACGAAAACTTATTTAGATAAAATAGAACTTGTATGCTCAGAAATAACATGATTTGTCAATGAATTTGTTGAAGATTTATTTGGTCATAATCACTAAGTGCATAGGTTGTACAAATAATAAAAGTAGACCTATAAGTCCGGATATTATTCTCATAAAGATTGACAAGAATTTGAATTTCAACTACCTCAACTACTCAAGTTCCATACTATTTGAACTTCCATTTCATAAGATTTTCATTAACCTAACTAAGAATTCTACTATTTGAATTTCTACATCTATAATAAAAAGAAAATTTAAAATCCTAGACCTAAACTAGACTAAACCAGATTATTGCTAGAAGTAGACACTGGGATTTCACTGCTGTGAAATTGTCAATTCTTGCAACATAATCTCATTCTATTTTATCATGAATTAGAATCTGAAATTGTTAAAGAGGCAAGGTAGTATAGTTTGGATTTCTCCCTTAACCATACATTTCAGTTAGAGTCATGTTCATTTTGAAACATGTGACTAACCAATTATTGTAATCAGTTGTCTTTATAAGATGCGAGTATTTTCTTTTCCAATACGCCATACTCTAGTGCTATCTTATGATTGCAGTTCTTGCTTTCAAGAGACGGGGTCATTTTGATTCCACGAGAAGAATGATGTCTCATCTTAGGGCTCCAAAGTTCTCCTTTCCTCGATTAGATCTAGCTAACATAGGATCAAGATCATTCCTCGGACCAGGAGAGATCTACAATTGATTAAATTGATAGATAACTAAATTAATTCTCAAATTCATGAGTAAAATTATGATTTATCTAGAAGTAATCTTTTAGAGCTCATTAGTTCTTCAGTATTAGTCTGAGATACCCCAAATGCTTGCATCCATGCTCTCAGGGAATCTCCAACTCTGTGTCACTCGAGAGAGGCCTCACGAAGTCAAAGCAGGATAAGCATCTTTTTATGGGTATAAATTTACTAATGCAGGAGCGATTCACTTCGCAGAACAACACCATTCAAATAAACTTAAAATTCACGATCTAAGAAATCTCTTTCTAATTGTGCGGGAAAGACCATAACTAACGTATGCTTTCCCAACGAAAGTTATGTTTCCCCGAAAACTGAATCCACGATGAAACGAAATCTTGATCGGAAATTTCAATCTGATTATGTCCAATGAAAGAAATGAATTCCAGCTTTTATCTAGACTTCATTAGATTCAAACAGTAATCGGAATTGATCTTCAACAATTTAGCTCAACTTCGCCATAGGAGTAGTATTAGGACAGAGGGTTGAAAAGAAATTTAAGGCCATCACTATGCAAGAAAAACTTTCAATGAAGCTCAAGAGTATTATCCAACTATAGAGAAGGAGATGCTAGCAATGGTCTTTGCTTGTGAAAAATTCAGATCATATATCTTGGGGTCCTATGTTATTGTGCATACAGATCATGCAGCAATTAAATACTTAATGGCAAAGAAAGATGTTAAGCCTAAATTGATAAGATGGGTTTTGTTTATTGCAAGAATTTGATAGAGAAATCAAGGATAAAAATGGTAGTGACAATGTGATTGCAGACCACTTATCCAAAATGGAAGGAACAAGCGATGATAGAAGGATCTCTTAACATTGAAGATAGTTTTCTGATGACGATTATTTCAGTGCAAATCTAGCTGTAGTATGCTGACTTGGTTAATTATCTAGCTTGTATTATTGTACCCTGAGAATTCTATATCGTGAAGAAAGAAATTGAGGCATGAAGCTAGATTCTACATATGGGATGAACCACTTCTATTTAGGAGAGGTATAGATCAAATTATCAGAAGATGTGTACCTGAAAAAAACAAGTTGAAATTCTGAAAAAATGTCACTCAACATAGTATAGAGGTCATTTTGCAAGACAAATGACAACTCAGAATATCCTCCAATGTGGTTTCGACTAGCCAACATTATTTAGAGATAGTTTTGAATGGGTCAAGCTATGTGACAAATGTCAAAGAATGGGCAGTATCAACAAAAGAAATGAAATGCCTTTTCAAGCAGTCTTAGTTGTGCAAATTTTTGATGTTTGGGGAATATATTTCATGGGTCCATTTCCACAATCTTTTATGAAACATATACATTCTCCTTATTGTGGATTATGTATCCAAATAGGTAGAAGTTGTTGCCTATCTAAGGAAGGATGCAATGATAGTTGTGGGGTTTGTCTAAAGGAACATTTTGAACATATATGGAGCCTTAAGAACAATTATCAGTGATGAGGGAAATCATTTTGCCAACAAGCTATTTTCAAAGCTCATGAGCAAATATGGGGTGAAACATGCTATGGATTTGGCTTATCATCCTTAGTCAAATGGATAAGCTGAAGTGTCCAATAGAGAGATAAAGAACATACTAGAGAAGACAGTAAAAACAAGTAGGAGGGATTGATCCTTAAAGCTAGATGATACATTATGGGCTTACAAAACTACATACAAAGCTCCTGTTGGTATGTCACCATACAGGATTGTCTTTGGAAAGGTTTGTCATTTACCTGTTGAATTAGAGCACAAAGCCATGTGGGTAACCAAAAAGCTAAACTTAGATTGCCAAGCTGCAAAAGAAGGGAGACTACTCCAGTTGAATGAGTTAGAAAAGTTAAGGAATGAAGATTATGACAATGCCAAAATTTACAAAGACAAACCTAAAAGATGGCATGATCATAAAATTTTGAGAAAAGAGTTTAAGGTAGGAGAATCATTCCTACTTTACAACTCAAGACTCAGACTCTTCCTAGGAAAATTGAAATCAAGATGGATTGGTCCTTACACAGTCATCTTAGTCACACCATTTGGAGTAGTAACATTGAAGGCAAATTCAAGGAATGAATTTAAGGTGAATAGCCAAAGGCAGCTTTCATAGGAAGAGCAGGCGTGAAAACAAAAATCTTTCTAAAAAGAGTTTGCTGAAAAACCTTTCTACAACAGCTATGTCTATTTAGGACACAAACATAACCATAGCTTCTTGGAGCAACCCCTAGCAAAAAAATGGATTTTCCATATTTTTATTATTTTAATTTGTTTTTAGTTAAGTTAGTGCAACATTTTGATTTTTATTATTTTTAGTGTTTATGTTAGTTTTTGTTTGTTTTTCAAGACATTGAAGCTAAATCTTATATGTGGAACTTCATTAAGAACCACCTAAACCTAAACTCAATGATCAGAATTGATCATATAGGGGTGTCCTCAGTTCTTAACTCATATATCTCATAAATTGTGGGCAATGCATGTTTTAGGTTTGGGGGAGTTATTCTTATGTTTTAAATTGGTCCAATAGCTTCAATTTTCCTTTTTTTAGTGTTTTTCCTTTAGTTCTTTTTGGTGTGTTTTATTTTCTTTATTGTACAATAGCTAAATTTTTGCTGAAATTTAAAATACTGAACTTAAATGTGATTATCAAAATAATTTTGTGTTCATAGCATGATTTTATAGAGTTGTTTGATTTGAAATAATGCATGTTGACTTGCTTTTAAAGTTTGTTGAGAATTGTTTAGCATATTGAATTGTTAGAGTTGATGGGACACAAATTATTTCCTGACATATTTTAAAAATGTTGTGACATTTCAGCATTCTAGCCTTCCCCACATTGTCGAGATTATTTGTCGTGACATAAAAATTTATGTCACGACATAATTCCAGCTTAGAGAAATCAATAATTTGTCGAGACAAAAATCTTAAATGTCACGACACTCTTTAATCCTAGGAGACAATATTATGTCACGACACAAGAATTTTTTTGTTGTGACAACTTCAATGTCACAACATAAAAATTATGTTTCGACATATTTTTTGTATAAAAGCTCGAATAAATCATACGCGGCATAAGCGACTTGTCGCGACCTTGATGTCGGCATTCTTTGGCCTTTAAAATAAAATTTAATGTGGCGCACCGTAAAATATACATTCCTTAATTTAAATAGGGCCCATAACTGTTCTTGAATAATGCATTTATACAAATTGACATTCCATGCCCTTTTCAAATACAATTACAAAATATTTATGGAGTTCTACAGTTGTCCCTGATATGTAAAATACATTTCCATACTTTTCAAAAAGATATAAAAAAAAAGTGATATTCTTATGAGGCTTTTACATCTTTGAGTTCAATGCAAAATAATTACAAAATATATGAATGAAATGATATTCATGGCGGGCATTTATTATACTCATACGTTTGTGGTGACTCTGAGCACGGCGATCTTGGTCCTGCCACATTACTTTCGATACACCGCGTGATGACATAAACAATGCGTAAGCATTTTCATACCCTAGTGATTTTATACAGTTCTTTCTTCATTTAGTTTAGTAAATCATGCATTTTTCTAAATCGATGCCTTTGTATAATTTTTAAATGTGTGCGGTACAATACATATATGTATATTTTCAGTTCGTATACATTCAAATTAAAATTCATTGGTCATTTCAATCATGCAGTTTCATATACAATAAATCATTCAAACACAAATCATGCATTTCACAATTTTCTTTTCATTTTGCCCTTAAGCGAATTTACCCTATGCTTTTGATGCACAGATACTTGAATCTATGAAACCTTAGTTTACCCAGCTGAAATTTGTAAGTGGGTATAAAAAGTTTTATAACGATGCAGTCATGGGCTTGAATGGTTATTAAAAATCATTTCGTGAACATTACCGATACTGTTCCGCTAGGCTACAGATCGGAGTGACACATCATTACGTTCGGCACAGTACTGCTCATTTGACCCTTATTGGTATACCAATATATCCATAACTCGAATTTAACGATTAACATTCTATTAAGGGCACTCAAATCATTCATAGAAATTTACAATAGTGTATGTACATTTATATCCAAATACTTGGTTTCCAATACTCATGATATTTTCCTTTAATTCATTTCTGTCCAGTTGTAATCAAATCAATTTTAAAACAAATCAATATGCAATTTATACTTAATTCATTTCAATAAATTCACTTATTTTATAATCCTTCAAAATTTTAGAAATAGAGAGAGAAGTGGAAGAACAAATCAATTCATTTATGTAAACTAGCAGACACATGCATATTCATATAAAACTGGCTTTTAAGATTTAATATGTCCAAAGCAAACACAGCAGAAAGCAGGAAGGAAGTGTGGAGAACAAACATAAAATGGTTGTCACTCTTCGATTCCTATTCTCAGAATCTCGTTCTTAAGTTAAGCTTCCTCATCACCAACCCCTAATCCATCAGAAATATGTCACTATCAAAGAACAACCTAATAAAAAAAATCAGTTGTGCATTCTAAGATTTTTGGTTAGGGTTGATGTTTACCCAATACAACTTCACTTGAAAAATTTTCTGGGGACACATGAGCCATATTTTTCTCATGCTTCCTTCAATACAATGATATCTGTATGAGTATATTTTCAGTAGGAATTGTAATCATATCATTTGGATCCCACCCCCCAGGCTGGATTCTGAATTTCCCCAATGCCAAACTAATGGGGTATGCCCAACTCACTCAGTTACCTAATGTTATTCTAGATTTCAGGGGTCTTAAATCCATAATTTGATAATGGTTCCTTCTACTACGTAGAAGCTATGGTTCTAAGGTTTCTTCTCCAATTGGAATAATTCAATTTAGATCACCAAAACTCAAGTTATTGCATTTTACATCCAGACTACTCTAATTTGAAAAACATAATTAGATTGTCATACACACACTGCTCAATTTGGCCAGTTGCAGGAACTTTGGGGTTACAAATTGCTTACACTTCCTTCAAGTAAATTATTCCCCTAGAAGTATAGTTTACCCAAAAATTTTGAATCACTCAATTTGGATGAGTAGGCACAACATAAGCTAAAACACCCTGTGCAAAAGCAAGCATACCATGACTACCGAAACTAACCTTTAAGCCTATATTCAGGAGTTTTAGAGCTACAATTTGCTCCTGGTCCCTTCTATACATTTGTGGCTCTAGATCTTATGGTTCTTAACCAATTAGAATCACTAAATTTGGATGATTATAACTTAACTTACAGCCAAAACAAAAATAGGGGTTTTGAAATTTTTTTGACAGCAACTCCTTTGAAACTTTATCATTTCCTTTGTACAAAATTTCCTCAAAACCAATCTAACCCAAGATGCTTTGAAACAGCTTGAAACAACTCAAAATTGATCTATAACCAATCAAAATCACCTTTACATAAGGTTAGGGTTTTCCCAAATCCAAAATCCTTGAAAAGAGGAGTTAAGTTGGAGTTTCTTACCTTAACTCTCTTCAAATCTTCTCTTCCTTCTTGCTTGAGCAAAATGGCAAAAAGAATGGAAAGAAACACACCAAAATACCTTATTCTCCCAAGCCTGGCTCACCTTATACACTTGCTACTCTCAAAGGTGAATGTTGAATGGGCATTCCATAGACCACTTTGGTCTTTATTCTCATGTCATGTGTAATGCCATGTTTGGCTAGCACATTAATTGACTTTTTCTAAATTTTCTCATTTTAAAACCTCATTTCACATTCATTTCCACTACATTTCATTTCATTTATACTTTGGCACTTACGTTACTCATTTATGACCCTTAGGTCCTCAGTTGACATTTTCACCAAATTTATTTGGCTCTTGTAAAATTTTCGGAGTTTTATCATTTTTGTTTTAGCCATTTAAGCAGCAGAAAAAAAATATAATTTAATTTATTTTACACCCTGAACATGTTATAAACTATTTAAGGGTATTTTGAGGGCGTTAGACTCTCCCTCCTTAAAAGAATTTTGTCTCGAAATTACATATAGAACAATTTAGGTATTGTTCTTTGCATAACTTCTTAGCTTTCCCATTAGCTTCCTCGGTCTTGTGGTTTCTCTACAACACTTTTACCCAGTAAATTCTCTTTTTTAGCAACTGTTCACTATAGAGACAAGATCTGCAGCTCCTCTTCATACGTCCAAATCAGGGTCTTAGCTCAATTGTCTCAGAAGGAGCTACATGTGATAGGTTTGACACGTACCTCCTCAACATTGACACATAGCTATTATGAATCTTTTCCAACTGCGGAGGTAAAGCTAATGTGTATGCCATAGACCCTTTCTCTATCACCCTCCCATAGCCCGATGAACCTGAGGCTCAACTTGCCCTTTTTCCCAAACCTCAAAAACACTTTTTCGTCGATCTCATATTGAATATCCTTTCTTCTCATGTCGGCGTAGGATTTTTGTCTATCCATGGCCACTTTCAATCTTTCTCTAATCATTTTCACTTTTTCCTCGGTTTCTTGAATCAAATCGGGGCCAATTATCTTCTTCTTGCTTAACTTGATCCAACACAATGGTGTTTTGCATTTCCTTCCATAGAGAGCCTTGTAAGGTGCCATTCCAATACTCTACTGAAAACTATTATTATACACAAATTCAACTAGAGGAATGTGTCTATCCCAACTACCCTTATATTCGATCACACAACTTCTTAGCATATCTTCCAAAACTTGGATCACTCTCTTTGATTGTCCATCCGTCTGTGGGTGGAACGCTGTGCTAAAATTCAGTTGAGTGCCTAAAGCGTCTTGCAATTTTCCCCAAAATCTCGAGGTAAACCTCAGATCTCTATCTGAAATTATCGATATTGGAATCCCATACTTAAGACTATTCCTTTATGTAAAAACTCTCGCTAGCTTGTCAAGTGAATAATTAGGTTTTTCCTTTAATAGGAGTAGGTTGTCTTTGTCAATCGGTCTACTCATTTAAGTATGGATATGCTTTCTTCTTGTCCACGGTAACCCAACCACAAAATCCATTGTGATTCGGTCCCATTTCCATTCGGGGTATCCTGATAGGCTGTAATAATCCCGAGGAACTTAATGTTCTACCTTCACTTTTTGACACACCATACACTTGGTCACAAATTCTGATACATCTCTTTTCATTTCGGACCACCAGTATGAAGCCTTTAAATCCTGATACATCTTTGTGCTATCGGGATGCATAGAAAGAGCCACTGTGTGCCTCTTCGAGAATGGATTTCTTCAACTCATCATCATTTAGATGCATAAACCAAGTCATATTACAAATCCATCATCGTTCACTGTAAATTTGGTTTCTTTCCCCTCTCTACTCTGATTTACAATTGTGAAAATTTTCTCATCATTCTTTTGTGCCTCTAGCACTTGATTTAACAAATTTCGTTTTGCGATCAATTTTGTCACTATTGCACCGTCGTTTGTGATGACAAATTGTCAGCCTCAAAGTGTTTTCTTGACTTTCGCCGACATCTGCTACTACATTGGCAGCTAGGATGATAATGATGTCGTAATTCTTGATCAATTCCATCCATCTCGTTGAATCTCATGTTAAACCTCTTTGAGGAATTAAATACTTAAGACTTTTGTGGTCGGTGCAGATGAAACACTTTTCTCCGTAAGGTAGTGTCTTATATTTTCAATGCAAACATATTAGCGTAATTCAAATCATGTGTAGGAGTAGTTCTTTCATGTGACTTCAAGCGCCTTGAAGCGTAAGCTACCGCTACCCTCTTGCATAAGACACGTCAAGTTCATTTAATGAGCATCACTAAAAATCACATATTGCTTTACTATACTTGGAGGTCAGCTGGAGGCTCGGCAGGTGCCTCGGTTAGAAGGCTTTCAACTTTTCCAGTGTGGCTTGTACTTTGTTTCCTCAAATCTCATTCTTTTGGGGTCAAATCTTGTCCTTAGGGGTGTGATCGTCGAGGCTATACTTGAACAATACGTAGTTGCCAATCCGGCTACGCAATGACATTTCTCAGTGGTTTCCATTTAATAATCCTCTATCTTCTTTGGATCCTCGAGATTCTTTCTCCGAAATACAATGTGCCCCGAAAGGACACTTCTCAGTAAAATTCACATTATCCGGTTTGCATATAATTGTTTCTTTCACAAGGTTATACTTTTCTGAAAGAGTGTGTATCATGATCTTTTAATCATTTAAATGCAAGGATATTGTCTATAACACCGACAACTAATCTATATCACGATTGGAGAACACGGTTCATTAAATCCATAGAAATTCGTCGGTGCATTTGCCCGATCCAGCGGCATCATAAAGAATCGCAAATGTATCCATGCCCCGCGTTCGCGTCGTGCTATGCACATTCGCATCACTCAATCAGCAATTGATGATACACAGATCGCGAGTCAATCTTGAAAGACACTTGCACCTTTCAATTGAATTAACAAGTCGTAATCCGTGAGATATTTGTTCTTTATTTGTCGGCATTTGTTCGATTTACTATAATCAGCACAACTGACGTACCATATTCTTGTTGGCACAAAAATGCTGGAACTCCGGCGGTGATATGGGCCGTCGTCTTTCTCTAACCGTTCACCTGGCCCCAAACTTCAATTCTTTTAACTCCACCAGAGCCATTTGATATGGTGTAATGGATGCCGGAGTGGCACCCTCAACAACGTCGATTGCGAACTCAATCTCTCTCTATGAAGGAAATCCTGGCAACTCCTCCGGAAACACGTCCGGATAATCACTAGCGGCAGGGATATGCGAGTAAGATAGGCTCTGCGCCTTTTTATATATCTATCACATATGCCAGTAGGCTTCACACCCTTCCCAGACTATAATTTAGCATGCAGCGGATATCACATTAAATTGGTTTTGACCTCGTAATCAAAATCTTCCCTCGCCCTCGGTGTCTTAAAGTCCCTCTCTTCATTCCTGACCTTTTTCCACTTGGGTATCAGGACAACAATCCATCCTAATATCATCAAAATCTTTGAATGCTTCGTCGAAGTCTCACGAAACTCATTCTCTCGTGATACGATAGGGCAATCTCTGTAAACTACATTCCGCAATGACACTATGCTGAGTGGATTTGTCACGAAATGTCACCTGGTTTTACTCTTACGTAAACTACCAAACTTTCGGAATGGCGGTACAAATGTAAGAATGGGTTGAACTGGATCCATCAATGCATCTCTGGCAGTCTGAATGTAAATTACGACTATCGAATCGGTGCATCTTTATATTACATTGCAGCCATTGCATATGCCTTGGCTGGAGCATGAGCATCCTATTTATCCATATTTTGTGTCACTTGTCTCGGTGCACTCGGTGATGCAACACTCTTGTTGTTCTTGTTACTGTCTGTCTTTATGGCATACGATCAAGTCTTATTGAGCAGAAACGGCTTTATAAGACGATCTCACTTTGTGCTCATTAGATCCACAAACCAAACAGCTTTGTAAATCTTCCAACATTCTCCTTTATTCTACATAATGTAATGGGAGGCAGTCCTCTTGAAGAAGCTCTGAGTGCACTTGCAGGCGACGGTGCCAGTGGGAATAGTCTTACTGCCGGTGGTCAGGGGGTGGTCCTAATTTGTAGGATGATTAGAACCCTCGATTACTCTTGAACTTCTTACTAACACTCTTGTTGTGTTGTTGCTATTACGTACTCCACGAGCGTGCGGTCGAGTCTTTACGTAGACGAGCGACTCACAGGACAATCTCTCACTTTGTGCTCATTAGTCCACCAAACCCAATGGCACACAATAAATCTCCGACATTCTCCTTTGTAACACTCCCGCAATGTGTGCGATAGGGCAGTCCCTCTTGAAGAAGCTTCTAGTGCACTTGCGGTGGCCAGTTGCCCGGTGGAATAGTGCACTGCAGGTGATGTTTGGTCCACTGGTGCGTAGGATGATTAGAACCCTGCGGTCTCACGAACTTCTTACTCTACAGTGTGATAGAGCTTGATTGTAGAGATTTTCTTACATGCTCTTTCTTTTTCTTTCATTCCTCTTTGACATTTAGAGCATGTCACGATTTTGGAGAAATCATCATGGAAAATCCCGTGACATGGGCTGAGATATGATCATTAGGCCATCTTCAAACTACGGCATTTCTCTGCCCTCGGTCACTAGCATCTCCCGGGAGCATACTTGCTCAGCGGGTGGAATTCTCTCGATGCCAGTCACATTCATCATCTTTATTTAATTATGAAACTCTGCGTCTCATATTGCTCGAGATAAACCTGACCCACATATTGCTTCACGGATTACGCTGAAGAACTCATATAACACTCTCATTGATGCGGTCTTGTCGAAACCCACTTTACTTGTAAGCCTCATCCTATAGTAAAGGCCTTCACTCTAAATTCTCCTCTTTGTCTGATGCATTTTTGAAGCATTCTTCCCGAGTTCTTTGAGCGATTTTCCGCCACTGAAGAACTCGTCATCTTTCTTCTCAAGAAAATCTATGGGTCGATGTTCCATTCTCTCTCTATTCTTAGGCGGAACAACTACGTAGTTATCTTTGCTCTTTATAGTCTAAGCTATCTGGCCCCAGAGGATATCCGTAGCACCTCCTGTTTCTTGACCTTGCTCACGAATCGATGGAGCATGGGACTCTTGCTCACCTTTCACACTAGCAGGGCTATTTGGGCGACTTCCCGAGTCACCTCTTACCCTATAGGGTCTTAACATATCCATACTTTACCTATTAGGCGGAAAGATATTATCATAGTCAATCACATCCTTTATATGCAAATGTAATGCATGTAATAAACAATTTCAAAAATCATTTTGTAGAATCGCCTAAACATAGGCTCTGATACCACTTCAAATGTGGCGCACCGCAAAATATACATTCCTTAATTTAAATAGGGCCCATAACTATTCTTGAATAACGCATTTATACAAATTGACATTCCATGCCTTTTTCAAATACAATTACAAAATATTTATAGGAGTTCGCCTGATTTGTCACAATATGTAAAATACATTTCCATACTTTCAAAAAGATATAAAAAAAAAATTGATCTTCTTATGAAGACTTTTACATCTCTGAGTTCAATGCAAAATAATTACAAACTATCATGAATGAAATGATATGCATGAGATGGAGCATTTACTTTTCTTTCATTTACAGTTTGAAGAAGGTGACTCTACGCGAAGCGATCTTGGTCCTCTACTTTACACTCGATACTGCTTTAGCGATGATAAAACAGCGCTAAGCATTTTCATGCCTAGTGGTTCTATCACAGTTCACTCTTCATTTAGGTTTAAGTAAATCATGCATTTTCTAAATACGATGCCTTTGTATAATTTTTCAGTACCAATGCGGTACAATACATATAATATATATTTTCATTTGTATACATTTAAATTAAATTCATTGGTCATTTCAATCATGCAGTTTCATGTAATAAATCTTCAAACACAAATCATGCATTTCATAATTTTCTTTTCATTTGTCCTGCGATTTACCATGCTTCGATTGCCTGAGATAGCGAATCAGGCACGGTCCCACTAGGATTTAAATCCGAGGTATAAGGTTTATCTTGATCTTCCGTTGGGCTATTGATTAGTTATTAAAAATCATTTAAATGAACATAGATCTTGTTCGTTGGGCCTCTGGATCAAAGTGACATCATTACGTTTGGCGTGAATGCTGGCGATTTGACCCTTATTGGTATACCAATCTATCCTTAACTTCGAATTCAACGGTCTTGCATTTCTATTAAGGCGCTCCAAATCATTTATATCCAATTTACAACAGTGTATAAACATTTATAAATCAAATACTTGGTTCCAATATCATGATATTTTCATGCAATTCATTTCACAATCAGTTGTATCTAAATCAATTTAAAATAAATCAATATGAAATTTATTTGCAATTCATTTCAATAAATTCACTTGTTTCATAATCAGCTAAACATTTTAGAAATAGAGAGAGAAAGTGGAGAACAAATAATTCATTTATGGCTCAAATGGAGCACACATACATATTCATATAAAACCTTTTAGATTTATTTTGTCCAAACAAAACTACAAAACGAGAAAGCGAGGAAGGAAGTGAAAGAAAAACCAAAAGGTTGTCGCTTTTTGATTCCTATTCTAGGAATCCCGTTCTTGGGTCAATCTTCCTCGTCACCAACCCCTAATCCATCACAAATATGTCACTATCAAAGAACAACCTAAGAAAAAAAATCAATTGTGCATTATAGAATTTTTTGTTATGGTTGATGTCTACCCAATACACCTTCACTTGAAATTTTTTCTGGGGACACATGAGCCCTATTTTGCTCATGATTCCTTCAAGAAAATGATATCTCTATGATTCTATTTTCAGGAGGAATTTGAATAATCTCATTGGATCACTTGACTGATTCTGACATTTTAATGTAGGCGGTCCCGATATGCCCAACTCCTTTCGGTTACCTACTGTTATTCTTGATTTTAGGGGTCTTAAATTCATAATTTGGTAATGGTTCCTTCTACTAATTTGAAGATATGGTTCTAAGGTTTATTCTCCAATTGGAATCATCTAATTTGAATCACCAAAACTCAAGTTATTGTATTTTACATCCAGACTACTCTAATTTGCAAAACAGAATCAGATTATTCTTGCACATAGCTCCACTTTGACGGATTTCTAGGCACTTTGGGGTTACAAATTGCCACACTTCAGCTAAATAAGGTATTCCCCCTAAATGCTCGTTTACCCCAAAAATTTTGAATCACTCAATTTAGGATGGTGAAATACAGCTTATAAGCTAAAAACACCTGGCTGCACCAAAATAAAAGCATACCCCATCATTCTGAAACCTTTAGCCTATATTCAGGAGTTTAGAGCTACAATTTATGTATTCCTTCTATACATTTGTGGCTCTAGATCTTATGGTTCTTAACCAATTAGAATCACTAAATTTGGATGATTATAACTTAACTTACAGCCAAAACAAAAATAGGGGTTTTGAAATTTTTTTGACAGCAACTCCTTTGAAACTTTATCATTTCCTTTGTACAAAATTTCCTCAAAACCAATCCTAACCCAAAATTACTTTGAAACTTAACCCAAAACAACTCCAAAATTGATCTATAACCAATCAAAATCACCTTTACATAAGGTTAGGGTTTTTCCCCAAATCCAAAATCATCGAGGGAGTTAGGATTAGTTTTCTTACCTTAACCTCTCTTCAAATCTTCTCTTCCTTCTTGCTTGAACAAAGATAGACCAAGTGGAAGAAACACATAAAAATACCTTATTCTCTAAGCCTAGCTCCTTCTCCCTTGCTACTCTCAAAAGGTGAATGCCCAAATGGGCATTCCTTAAACCACCTTGGTCTTTATTCTCATGTCATGTGTAATGCCATGTTTAGCTAGCACATTAATTGGATTTTTCTCATTTTTCTCATTTTAAAGCCTCATTTCACTTTCATTTCCACTTCATTTCATTTAATTTATACTTTGTCACTTACATTACTCATTTATGACCTTTAGATCCTCATTTGACATTTTTACCAAATTTATTTGGCTCTTATGTAAAACACCGGGTTTTATCATTTTTGTTTTAGCCATTTATGTGGAAAAAATATAATTTAATTTTAGACCCTAAACATGTTATAAAATCGTTAGGGTATTTTCAAGGCGTTACATTTAAAATTCTTGGAATTCCAAATTTGAATTCATAATTTTCCAAACTGTTAAGACCCTAGAGCCTCTCCCCTCTCTCAAACCTTCATCTCCCCTTCGTAAAAATGTCACGGCTTGTTAGATGCTAGTGCAAATGCAGATGAAGTCATGGTAGAGTATGGAGAAAATACAGAGGAGACAATGGCTGATACTATCGAAAAAGTTCCTAAGAAGGAACATCATAAGGAAATGGACGATGAGGAAGTAGAATAAGGAAAAGGAAGAAAAATGAAGAGAATGGAGAATGAAGAAGAAGAAGAAAGCAGTGGAAGTGAGGTGAGGACTTCCTCTCAAATGAGGCCTTTAAACTGGTGTAGAAGACATTAATGAACTAAGGATTCATAGGGGAAAGGGGATTCAAGGAGACAATTCGACCTTTTAAGGAAGTCATTGAAAAGAGAAATTGGACTTCTATCTACACACATACGCCAGTAGGGCTTGTAGCACTAGTGAAAGAATTTTATGCAAATCTAAGGGATAGAAAGCAGTTGTAGTGTTATGTAGGAGGAAAATGGGTGTCCTTTGATAGGCACACCATAAATCATCTTTGTGGATTGGGGAAGATAAGTGATGGGGCTAAGTTCAAAATATTGAAAACAAACCCCAATTGCAAGTTCTGAAGTGCTAACTGGGGGAAAGGGGGAGTGGAAAGGAAGTAGGAAGAGGTTTAATGACTCCATATCCAGAGGATACCTGATTGAGGAAGCCAAAGTCTAGTTTTACTTCCTCAGTTTAGTGTTGATGCCTTCAAAGCATGTGTGCACAGTAAGGCAAGAAGAAACAATCCTTTTCTATGCCATTTTGAAGGGTTATAAGATCAGCTTTGGAAAGATATTAGAAAATTCAATCCTAGGCTATGAGAACAACAAATTCTAGGGCCATACGCCTCATCCATCAATCATCACTCATATGTGCTTAATGGGAGGAGTAACTTTTGATAAGGATGAAGAGGAGAAATGCCTTGTAGTCCCTCATCTCACCCTCACTACTATTACCAAGAATCCAACAAACAAGGGTAAGAAAAAGTTGAATGAAGATGAGGAAGAAAGAGGAGACAGAGGAGTTGAAGTGAATATCAATGAGCCTAATAATTAGGCACTGGTGGTGAGCACAATGAAGACAAGAAATGAAAGGGAAAGAAGTGCAAGCCCAGATTGGGTGATGTCTCTAGAAGCTAGAGCTATTAAGGAAATGAACAATTTGAAGAGTTCAGGTAGCAAACCCGACAATTCAAAACTTTTAGAGATGTTGAGAAAAATGGAACATATAATGTTGGAGAGAGACATCCAATTAAAGGTCCAACTGAAAGAAAGGGATCAATTTTTTGAAGCTGAAATTAGAAGAAGGGATCAGTATATGGATGAAGCAGTCAGGCAGAGAGATTTATAATGGAAAGAAAAGATGATTATAGAGATGAATGTGAGAGAGAGATGAGGCCTGTCAAGAGGCAGTGCAAGAGGATGACAGATTTAAGCCCAGTTATTTGGAAAGGAAGGGCAAGGCAATTAATGATACATTGGTCTCCAAAGACCAATTTTGGTTAAATAGTATAGATTCCTTAAATGACAAACTCAAGGCTAGGGACTATGTTCAAACTGATGTGGAGAAATCAATGCTTTCAGAACCCATAGAGCCCTAGGAGAACCAAAACAAATGAACCCCTCTCTTATGTGTCCCCCTTCATATCTGAAAATATCTTTTATAAAATCTTCCCTGAATACAAATGAAATACCTTTTCTGAACTTGTGTTAATTTTGTTCTAATTCTACATATTCTTGCATTTGAGTAAACATGCTTACATTTTATCTTTGGTGTTTGGAGTGGATTGAGCGTTGTTGAGTTACTTGTGCTAACATTGTTGGAACTAAAAATAGATGGAAATGTATTAAATTGAACTTTGATGACCATATGGCCACAGTATTTTGTAAAAGAGACGAACAATGCGAATGCATAAAGAAATTCTTAGATGAAATAGTCAAATTGAGCTCAACGGAATTGAAAAGTTGTGATGTCAATAATAAATAGGCTAAAATTCTAAACTCGGGAAGATTTAAACCAATAATAGAACTGATAAGGCTTATGATTTTATGTTGTTTGAACATTTCAATTCTAATGAACCCTAAAAACATGCACATGGTCACTAGTACCTTAAACAAGCGATTATTATAGTATTTAAAATATAACTAAATTTTGCCCAATAATTTTATTATATATTCGGGTATGAATTAGGCAAAACTTAGGTTTTTTAAGGAAGCGATAAAATTGTTAAATAGTGAAATGAGAAATTGATTGAACCTGGAAATAAACCCAAGTGAAGAAGGGCAAAATTGGAATTTTGTAAAATGAGGACTTAAGTATCAATTGAGGAAATGTTTATGTGTTTAAGTGCAAATAGAAGTGATATATGTGCTATAAGGTAAATTGAGGCAACTTAAATCCAAAAATGGGTTTTTGATGAAATGAGTGATATTAGACCATATTGGTCTTAGGTACTCATTTGACGAAATGAAACTTGAGAAGAGAAAAGCTAGGAGTTTTGTATGCGAAGATCGAGAGATTTGTGTGGGGCTTGCTCTTTGGTGCAAGATCTTGCAAGAGGAAGGAAAGCTAATGCTTCAAGTGCATAGGGATTTGAGGTAAGAACCAAACCCTAGATTTCTTTAAATGATGTTTGGGTTAGAAAAACCCTAATCCATCCATGGGTTTTGCTCATGGTTGGTTTTGGATGACTTTAGAATGTTATTGGGAGTGATTTCCATGTTTTGTTTTGAGTTTTGAGGACTTTTGGAGAAAAAGATCGCAAAAGAGCAAAGCAGGAAATCGAGCTCCTATGTCGCAGTGTAGGGAACCTTGCATGGTATTAGCCTACAAGCGGCATGGGATACCTCTGTGGTGATGAGCGAGAGGCTAAATTGGCCCCCACCGAGTGCGCGTAAGCGATTAACTCTGGCATGACATAGACAACATTCGCGAGCAAATTTCGGATTTTGTTCGAAAGTCTGTATTGCTACGTCTGATAGTTTAAGGACCCTAATAAATTATTAATGGGGTTGAATAGGATAAAGTAAAAATGTAAAGTGCCTCGTCGCGCCGGCGGCGTGATCTTAAGCCTCGGCGGGGTCGTCTTAAGCGAGACTTAGTGTCTTAACCCAAGGCGATTACGAATTAATTGTAATTCACTAAAAATGTATAATGTTGTTTATCCTTTAAAAGTGGCGTAATTGTATTGACTGGGGGTGGTGAGGATCCACTAACCTAGGGCCCAGAGATCGAAAGGAAAAAATGAGGCCCAGACGGCTTTGGTTTGTTCACTTGACCCTCTATCCTTATTTCAAGTGTTTTTTGGTAGTTTACGAATAAATATGAAATGATTATATGGAATGAGTATATCTTTGAAATGATATTACGAAAGTGCATATGGATTTGAAAATGTGATAATTGAAATGTTTGACGATTAATTGCATTTGAGTGATTAATTGAATTATAAACGAATTGGTCAATTCTTGACATCTTGAATTGAATCGATATCTTTGAGCGACCGACATGGCGAGTTCACAGCTTCGATCTATCATGACGACTGAAATTGTCGATGTCCGCCCGAGGATGTACTGTCGACATCTGTCGCTGATGGTGTATAGCATTGAAGAAAGGTCCGCGGCGGGATGCCAATCGGCATCCGTCTTGATGGCGTATGGTATAAGTGACCACATGGTGGGGTGCACTTGATCATCCATCATGATGGGAGGTAGAAATTGTTAAATGTGTAAGCACATTAGAATGATAAAAGGAGCGGGTTCATAAGATCAAATCGTCAGGAAGCGAATTGTATAGATAAAGTGAAATAACAAACGTTGATGAGTGTAAATGTGATTTTTAAACTAAACACATCTTTAAGAGTGTATGTTTGAATCGTAGGTTGAATTATTTGAATGATTTGTTTGCATGTGAAATGCATATTTGATATGATGATAGTTTATAAGAAATAAGCTTATGCGAAAATGAATAAGCATAAGTATAGTTTGATATAAAAGGCATGTTTTTATGATAAATGCATGTCATGCTAAACTGAAAATTGGAATAGAACTGTATATAACCACTAAACATGAAAATGCTTAGCGTATAGTTTTTATCTATGCGTAGGTTTCGAGTAAACATGAAAGAAGACAAAATCCAAAACACGAGTCATAGGCAAGTTGTAGGCGTATAGTATACCAAGTCACATGCATATCATTTCTTTTGAACATGTGACATTTATGAACAAGGTTGAACTCATTTAAGGTTTGTATATCATTTTATAAAGGCATGATACATCATTTTGTAAACGAATTGTATAAAAGTAAATGTTATGGGCCTACCATTTGGAATGCTTCCACGTAAATGAAGAATCTAAAATGAAATGATGTAAATAAAATGTTTTGACAAGATAAATAAGCAGTCGAATGTAGGACTCACAGTTCGGATCCTTTTTTCCACGTCGGGTCGGAGGCGGGATTTGGAGTGCGACATATTTGGAAAAGAAAATTTAATAAAAAGGTAAATAAAAAGAATTAAACAAGCATCCCGGATCTAGTTCGAATCTGCCAATCAGGTCGGATCAGAAAGGGGTGCTACATATTGTGCTTGGGTTAGGAACATCTTATGGGATCCATCATAGTTTTAGTCTCCAAGGGTCCTAGAAATTGTTAGATTATTATTCAAGGAGAAATTATAGGCAACACAAACAATAAGAGATGATTTAGGCCTTCCTTGGAAAGTTTGTCTTTCAAGCCTACCTTAGTGATTTGCATATGCATATTCCCTAGTTCCTTGTTTGAGCTAAATGTCAATTCTATCATCAAAATCCAAGTAACAAACCTTAAGACTCCCTTAAATGTAATACTTCAGTAAAGAACCCTTAGTTTGCCCAAACTACTTTATGAGTGCATAGGAAATAGACAATGAGACAAGTTTGGGGGAGTACAATTTGTAATGTGAAGAAGGATGAGATCAAAGGATGTGAAAGAACGATCAATTGAGATGAAAACATGAAGAAAATATTACACAAAATTGATGTGCACAACAGAAAAACAAGAAGCTATAAAATTACAAAAAGAAGTATCAGAGTGAGTTTTTGTCTTATAGCCTTCCTCCCTTTGGCCATTAAGTTCCAAGGTGTTTCCAACGCTGGTACTCTAATGCCTGATTGACATGGGAGTTATTAACCCGAGCTTGCTAGGTTGGTAGAAAGATTGAAGGCAAAAAAATTGCACCATTCCCAGGCACTTGAACAAAAAATGAAAAGAGAGAGCTTCTAGTACGGGAAGTGGTCAAAGAAAATTAGAAGTGGTCGAAAGAAATGCCACAATGGAGTAATGGCTGATGCTAAAGCAGTTTAGAGGTGCTTGAAAGTTGTTTTTAGTAGAAAATGGAGGATGAGAAGAGTGAGTGCAAAATGTTGAGTTGTATGTGCTTTCTGGGTAAACTTTAACCTTGAATGCCCATTTATCTACCCAATACCTAAGCCATACATTACAAGCATAAAAGACTTATTTGATCATAAAGGTGGTAATTTGCCTACATTAATGGAGAATAATATGACCAACAAGCCTATGGGACCTAAGTTAATATGAGGAGACTTTCATTCTTCTACATAGTATCTCAGAAGATTAACTAACTTACTAATCTGTTAAAGAAGGAAGGCCAACACATACTCACAATTCAGGGGTTAAGAACTAAACTGTTTACACTTTATGAATTATCTGTTTGTTAGGTGAACTTAATTGAAAATTTTCTTTATTCTAGAATTGAGGTTTGTTTAGAATTCAATTCACAACTGACATTTCATTGAATTCAAGTGCTGATTTATTTGAAAAGGATGATTGAAAGAAAAATGGCCTTAAAGTCTAGCTAAATTGCTTGAGAATGACAAAAGTGCTACTCTTTACTTAGAATGAAACAAAACTTAAGTTTAGGGGAGTTTGATGAGTGTGAAACTCATATAGTTTTAAGCCAATTTTTGCATGCATACTTGAGGCTTTGATGCTTAATTTAGTGCAAAATTATGGAATCTTCACCAAATTATTGTTTTGTAGGAATTACTGTCAAAACAAGCAAAAAGAGCAACAAAAGATGTTGAAAAGACTAAGGCAGAAGTAGATAGTGTCGCGACTTCTCAACTAATGTCACGACATAATAGAAGGGAGATGACAACAGATATGTTGCGACATCTCAACTTATGTCACAACAACAATTGGCGAGAGTCTTGGAGAAACAACAGAAAATTGTTGCGACATTTAAATTTTTGTTGCGACATCTATCACAAAATGGTCTTCAACTAAATGTCGTAAAGTCGAGACATATATATCAGAAAGATCGACGGTGACTCATTGTATGACGATAAATTTACTTATTTCAAATCATGAAGAGATTGTCCTGGCGTGAAGACATAAATTTAGAGGAGGAGCAATGTGGTAATGATGAATTGAATTTCAAAGGCAAGCATCGGAGTGGATTAGTATGACAAGCTGAGATAATATTGAAGACACATATGAGGTGCAATATTGTCGCGACATTTTAACTTTTATCGCTACAAATCATCTTATAGCCCTGCATTGAAGTCTATAAATCTTGCCTTGAATTGTAGCCCAACAATGATTGGACTATAAATAGAAAGAAATAGGGCGTAGAAACAAAAACAAGACAAAACGGAATACAGAGCAAAGAGCAAGGTTTCTTTCTTTATTTTTTTCTTTATTAATTTTCATTTTCTTTTAAGAATAGTTTATCGAGCTGAGTTTTATGGAGTGATCATTAAATCAAGAAGTACATTCAGCACATGCGAATTTGTAGTGAAATGAAACATTATTTGAATTCTTCTTCCTCATTTTCTTGATTATGATCATAATGGACCTGTTTAAACAACTTGTCATTGTTATGTGTAATTCAGTGATGGCAAGCTAAATCCCTTATGAGAAGGGATTGATGATGTGATTGCTATGGTTGTAGAGCTTTAAATGTTGGTTGTGGTGTTGAAGTCTTAATTGATATAATTAGTTAAGATGCTTATTTTCTTGTGCTTGATATATTAATTCTATGAACCAAACCACAAGATCTATTCCAACACCTGATATCCAGGATACCTTTTAGTGACAGCTGAGGTGTGTTCCTGAGGCTAGGAATATTGTTCCCTTGGTACATGAAACTAATATTGTAAGAGATGGTCTTATTTTTAATCAACACATGTCATTTCTATCAATAGAAATGAGTGCATTGGTTAATCTGCAGAGTGATGATTTGATTATGTTGAAGAGAGCTTGTATTACCCTGGTTTTTGGATCACGTTAACTCTAGTCCTAAGAATTGGTTGAAGAGTCTTAGTTTTGGAAGTCATCCAAGTCTTAAAGGTAATTAGATCCTAAAAGTAGCATTTTAGACACATGTTGTCTTAGCTTTGGAACATGGTAGTCTAAACTGTGAAATGTATGGTGTTTGAAGGTTTTAGTCGAGTATGACATACCCTTGAGACAGGATCAAGTTCAACCCACAATAAATTTGTTTTTATGAACGAGTGCAAGCTAATAGTAATTATTAATTTTTTTTCAGTCATTTATCAACGTGAGCTATTAGTTATTAAAATCTAAAATATCTTAGTTTAGCATTAAAATATATTTACTCTTTTGAATAGTCAATTCACAATTTAGAAATCTGAGTTCAAATAGTGATCTCCTTTAGTAGTTTGAATACTTAATCTGTGAAATTTCTTATCGATCCTTGTGGTATGGACTTATAATCCACTTTATTACTTGTTGACTGTGCACTTAAGTCAAACCAGGACAAGTTGTAGTTAAATAGTTTAAAATAAGAGAAGAGTAACTGCTTGGATCCAATCAAGTTTTGATAGTAATCAGGGGACTTAACAAATCCACAGTTTGTAGATGTAGAAATATTAATTGAAATATAAGCAGCTATGACCATGCATCTAAGGACGTGGTTCAATTTCAACATTTTACCTTTTCTTGAGTTATTTGATTTAGATTATCGATTACTATTCTTGAAATTTCCTTTAGCCCAGTGTTACTTTGCTTTCTCTAGAGCCCCTTGGTTTTTGCCAAGTTGCAAGATTTAGGCTTGAAGAGTTTTATTAAGTTTTACTGCATCAATCCAATTTTCATATAGCACTTATATTCTTCATCAGGGTTGTTAGGAAAAATGCGTATGTTATAAAATGATTATGATTGATAAATGCATATCACAAATAATCACGCAAATGCACACATTGTAATAAGTAATAAAGTGATGAATAGAGTATCTTTCCCACGAGGATGATTGTGCTATTAAGTACCGATTCTAATCTAGTCTTAATTCTATTTGGATGAACCAAAGAAGGATTGAAAATCAAAATATAAACATCAAGCAGGCAAAGATTAACCTAAACTATCGACAAGGACTCAAAATAAATAAAGAAAATGTAGGGTTACAATTTCACCTAAACCAATCTCAATGGAAGGGTTTAACCTAATCCAAATACATTAAATTATCATATTGATGGCAGATTTAGAAATATAAATACTAATCTTTCTCAAGTATCAACACCCTATTCTATAAAGCAGATCATATTGCATCTCTACCTTAAACCCTAGATTTAGAGAATGCCTTAAGCTAAAAAATCCAATAAACCACATGTAACCCATAAATATCTCTATCCTATGATAATTACATGGCGTTTCAATCATGGTTTAATTCAATAATCACTTCTTAGTCTCATATTGAATCACAAATCATGCAAATAGTGGCCAACTACTCACAAGCATTAGAGAAGATTGAAATACTCAATATATAAGAGTTTAAACATCAAAAGATTACAAACCAAAACCTGAATCCATTGTTCATGGTTAAGAAGCTGTCATAACCTAGAAAAAAACTAAAACATCCTAAAATCAAATAAATACATGCATGAAAATAGAGTTATAGAGAGAGAAAAAAAAAACTAGAGTAAGAGCGTGGAATCTTCAATATTCTTCTTTTCTTCTCTTCTCTTCTCTTGTTTCTCCCTTCTTCCAAGAGATACTTAAGGTGTCTCCACACCCTAAAGAACTTATTTGAAACCCTAAAAATGTTCCTTAAATAATATCCTTCGAATTTGGGCTCAAATGGGCTAAAAATCATCTCTACGCAACTGCGTAGTTAAGGATGTGGATGATGAACATGCTACCATGCATTTGTGTAGAGCTCTACACAGTTGCGTACCATAATTTTTGCATTACTTATTTTCTCTTTTATGCTCCATTTTTTCTCTAGTTTCACCCGATTAGCTCCAAGGAAGACCTAAACATAAAAATTAGAATTTAAATCCTTGAAACACTTATAATTATCATTAAAAACAATCAAAATGCATTGAAAACAATATGATAATTTGGTGTGGAACATTGAACAAAGATTTCATTCTTTCTTCATCGTACCATTGAGAGTCAAGGCATCCTAAGGACTACAAAAGCGTGTTGGATGAGTGCGAGACATCTGTTGAGCCTTATTCTGGAACTTCCTGCTTTTGACCTCTTCTTGATGTGTTTTTCAAGAGGGAGATGAGTGCAGTTGGTTCACTGATGTGGTCTTCCCCTTCCTTGTTTCCTTCGTGGATTACTTACAATGTGTCCTAAGCTTCATTTAGATACAACGATTGTGATGAACTAAACTATCTAGAATCCACACCATATTAGATAACATTGAGGCTTGATCGATTGGTAGTTCTTGATTTAATACATGTTAGTCCCTTTATAACTAGTCTTGACCACCATTTTTCCATTATCATCTATCATGGTTGAAGGACACCATCCTGTCAATATCGATCTCCAGGCTTTCATATCAAGAGATTTAAAACAAACATGCATCCAAAATTTCCAATATCTATAGTTTGTCCTATCAAGTAGGGGAGGACGACTTGTAGATTCACCTTCCTTTAACAAATCCATCTCAAACTCACACATAAACCATTAGATTAAACACAAATCTCACTCAGTAACTTAGAGTGACTTGCTCTAATACCAATTGACATATATATGCGCGAGTTCTTGTCCATAGTTCTTAGTGTTGGACTATGGCAGTTCAAACTTTGTGCGGTGAGTCTGAACTGTTCTTTAGGGCTATGAGTGCCTGAGCGGATAATATGTCTGATAAAAACTCACACAATGTGATTTACAGGTTGTTATTTGTCTATGTTTGTGAGGTTGTGCCTATTCAAGGATTTCCACTATTATGAGTTAAGGTTACGATTAGGAGTCCTTATATAGTGCGAGACTCCCTCTGCATAAGATCTTTTTTAAACAATCCTTCTAGTGGAATTCAAAATAAACTCCCTTCATTCCCCTCTCTACAACATCGCTATGCCCACATTACATTGATAAGATGAAAAATCATAAAGCATCAACTTTCATCAAAATTTAGAAAGGCTTTTACTTGATGCAATACACCTCTTCTAAGTATTTGCCTCTACGCTCTTCAACACATCAGGACTTAAGCATTCTTCTTCAAGCTACTCTAAAATCGGTGATAAGTAACTCAAACCCACAGTTTATAGCCCTTGTAATTCAGTCTTGGAAGTCTTGATAAAGTTAGATCATTATCCTAATATGACTCCACACATTACCTTCTATTTTTTTTAACTTTCCTTTAAGCTATCCCCAGCAGAATAAGGAAACTTGGTACCCAAGTATCCTCCTTAGAATAGAAACCTGATTTGTTTCTAATTCTAGTTTGATAACTTGGAATTGTCCCTTTGAAGGACTTTCCATTTTTGTAGACGCGAATAAGTCCTAGTTCATGTTGCCACTTCTTTGAAAGTCATGAGTCGAAAGGTCCTAATGCAGTAGAGTCTACTCGGTCGGATTTGGATCAGGCGAATCTTGTTCAAAGTAGAACATCCTTCACCCATCATGATTCTTGTTGCATCAAACCACTTGCGAGGTCTGAACTGATATCTCCTTCTTGTTGCACATATCACATGACTTAAGCATTAATAAGCCTCACATTATCTCATTGTAATTTCAAGCATTATCTATTTCACGAAATTATTTTAAAGAAGGTGTCATATGATTATAGAGACTTAGGCAACAACAAAATCCTTTTTAAGTGGAGTTCTACTTGTGTTCAGGGCTTAACTCAAGTGATAAAGGGGGATGGGAGAACTCAGGGATCCAAGTTCAGAAATCTACGTGTAATAACATAATAGCTGGCCTAATATGCAAGAAATAGATGTCAAAAAAGAAAAAAGAAAAAGAAAGGACTTATTTTGCTTGACTGGTGTCATTTTCGTGAAGCAAAAGCCACAAACTAAGCATTAGATATGATGAAAAATCTTAACTTTGAGAAGAAACTCCTTTTCTTACCATTTCGCTTTTATCGTTATCTAAAGTAAAACATCGCATAAGTGTTAAAACTTAATTATCATGATACCTAATTTTGCATAAAAATTAGCTAACAACTAGTTTAATTATATTACGAATCATCCTCTTGAGGTGATAACTAAATTATAAGTTACCTAAACTCCATATTGAATATTTTGTAATATTATCTAGAGCGAGAATATACACCAATGATGAAGATATATTTTCCCCTCCCAGACACACTGATATGAGATTATAATAAATTTATTGTATCATACAAAAATTAGTAGTTTATAATATAAATAATATTTCTATACCTTGACATATCTTTTATTATATTCTTTTATCGCCCTAATTATTGTGCGTTTATTAGCTGAACAGAAATAAAAACACATAGTAAATCTAATCTTTTCAATTCAATGAACTAACATCAACCAAACCTTTGTTTAAAATATTTTCTGTCATTGAATTTCATTTGAATAAACATATTATAGCTTTAATACTAAATATATATATATTTTAATTATATATATTATTATCAATGTAATAAGTTTGTGTTGAATAACATTAAATTTACACTAACAAAATCATATTTTTTAATAAATATAATAATATATATATATATATATATATATATATATATATATATATGTATATATATATATATATATATGTATGTATGTATTCCACGTAACACTTTAAATTAATATAACATAAAATTATTGTCTTTATATTACTAGATTAAATGTGTAGAATTAAAGGAAGTGGATAAGAGATTGGGTTGGAATAGGGAAGGAGGTCCCAGGTATGAGTAAAAGACATAATACTGAGATATATTGTAAAGTTAATAGGTAATAATTTTTTCAAATTGTAAAAATAAAAATATGAAAGGAACTTAAGATAATATTTTACAAAATTAATGAATATTATCCTTCCCTATAATATATCAAATTATCAATTGTACTTACAAAATAATTTTAATTTACGAATTTTTATTTAGTTATTCTATATATTTTCATGAATTTTGAATTATTTTGTATCATTTATATTTTATCAAAATATTTATCCTTGTGCCATTATATTCATAAATCAGCGACATTCACATTCTTCCTTTTGTTTACAGGCTTGAGCCCATCAGATACATGAGCCCACCGGTTCTTGTTTAGAAAATTGACACTTCACTAATTGAGTAGCTGCCTTGGAAAAAATAATAATATGTAAAATAAAAATAATAGCTAATAATAAGAAGAAAGAAAACCTCCACGACCCAACTCCTCAAAAACACCCATTCCAGAATCCTAAACACCAGAAAATTTCCCAACGTTAATCATCTATACAATTTGTACTTCTCCATAAAATTTTCTTTGAACATATAGGTTACTTGTAATGTAGGTTTTTCGCGTGAGAAAAAAAAAATTCAAATACTCGTATTTGACGATGATGCAAATACAAGGATAGACTTAGTTCTTAGAAAATTTCAGAAAAAACTATAAAAAAAAAAAAGGCAAAAGACTAAAACAAGATAACAAAATGAATTTAAAAATAACTAATTATTTTCAAAATTATTCCTTTAAACTTATTCCAATTTTTTCTATTATAGAACAATTAAATAATTTTAAAATATATAAATTCTTAATCAGTTCTGAAAAAATAGAGACCGACTTTCAACGTTAATCATACGATCTGTACTTCTCCATAAAATTTCTTTGAACATATAGGTTACTTGTAATGTAGGTTTTTCGCGTGAGAAAAAAAAAAATTCAAACGACGATGCAAATACAAGGATAGACTTAGTTCACCTGAGAGGAAATTTGAAAAAAGAAGAAAAACTATTAAACCACTTCTGCCTTCTAAAAAAAAAAAAGGTAAGACCTTCTAAAAGCTAAGATACAACAAAATGAATTTTTTTTTAATATATAATTGTTAATTAATTTTAAAGAACCATTCTTTAAACTTATTCCAATTTTTTCTATTATATAACAATTAAATAATTTTAAAATATATAAATTCTTAATGGGTTATGGAAAAATAGAGACCGTTTACATTGCCTTGATCTTTCATTGGGATTACACATCAGTGGTAAGACAACACATCATAAGTAAGGCAAGTAACCCTTTTATGATGAGCAGTGTGAAGGTTTAAGAAGTGTACAAGTAGTAAGATAAAAATGTTAGATGAAAGATTATACACACATACACATAGAGGGAAATAGGGATTGGTTACTCGGTTCGGCAATTGTCTACATCCGTTGGACTTAGCTCAGATGTAGATATAAGGTGTTTCACTATTTATGAATCAGATTACAAGTTGGACTTAAGTGAGACAAGACTCTCCATTTCTCACAATTGTCTTCTCCTAACTATCCCATAGAGATATATTAAAATGAGCTCCCCTTATTTTCTATACGCATCTGGGTCCATTGATGCCCAATCACTCCATCCCAAGTGGAGTAAGCATATTACTCACATTAAGGTTTCAAGTAGTAATTATAGATGCTCTTTCTCTTAATAACAACTCCTCCAGAAAACCTTCTTTTTGTGTGCTTAATTGATGATTTGCAAATGCCTCTTCTCTTCCTATTTAAACATGAAGATGGGATATTTCCATATTGGCCAAATTCGTGAACAGCTCCTGTATATGATTGCATTTCTTGATTTGATTTCCTTCCTTGCCTTTTCGACCTGTATTTTCCTTTTCCAACTAGGTTTCCTATGGTTGAGATTTCCCACAGTGAATATTTTCATAATCAGAAAAGATTCGATTTTCCTTTTATGCTTCATCCTCCAATGCATATAGAATAATACCAAATCTTCTAAATCTTCTTACCTAATGTGATGGAGAATCATGCCAACGCAGTTGATATCCAACTAGGGGAGGATCCACCTTTCCTTATATTTTGTTCGCAAAAGACATACCCCGACTCTAGTTAAGAATGATATACAATTTGCTGTGCCATCCATTGTGTCATCAGGCTAGTCACTTCACGATTTTATTTTTGTAAAACACTTTGCCAATAATGATACGCCAACAAGTTCTAATAATATTTGATTTTTACTCTTTGAAGCATAATTAAATGTGAAAGCTATCTTTTTAGAAGAATAAAAATAACTTAAATTTATGGTCATTGAAGAAACAAATGATGAATTAAAAGCGAGTTGTTCTAAATATTAATTAATTTTATTAAGAAATATGCTTTAAGATTAAGTATAATGAATTCTTGTGTTCACATTTCAACGGCTGAACTTCGGGTGTCCGTTGACTACGAATCAACCGCGAAATACTGTTTGTCTCGTATCGCGAGGCAGCATCACTAAAAGTAAAAATGGCCGCAGGCCCTGCATCAATCACTCATCGAAACATGTACTGACTATATTCCAATAGTGAGGATTATTTTATTACTCTTAATACAAATACATATTAAATCTACAGATTCTAATACATATTATCCAAAACATCAAGCCACAACCGACTTTCTTAATCGGTCTCACAAATGAGTCGTCTTACCAGCTGTGCACGAAAAAATGTTCCTCGACGGGGTGAGCTATCGCCGTGGTGGAATCATACTAAATGGGTTCTTCTTTAGTATATATGCAATGCTCCAAATAAACACTTGTCAAGTAAATGTGCAGATTCGCGAATGTCTACACCACCATTCCCATATCTGAGAGTCCTCATTGGACTCACTCACACTTACTGAGCCATGTATGAGAAAATAATCATTTTCAAACAAAACATTTGTTCTTGAAATATCTCTAAATCTTCGGTAAATGTGGGACTACCCTCTGAGGCGAATTGGTTGGTGAGCTTCCAGGAGAAAGTTGTGATATAAGTAAATGATACATTTGTAGTCTCGACCCGATTTTCGGAAAATCATCTCGTGAAATTCTTTTGCAACCATGTTCGTTTTTTCGGAAAATTCATGTCATGCACTAACACTAATCTCTTGATTACCCGATTTTTATGAAAATACATTATATAATTTCAATAAATTTTATACAATATATCAAATATATCGTATCACACAACATTCTGATTTGCCTCACAACACATGTCATTCGATAGTGATCAGCCATCACTTAATTTTGCTCACTTGACGATTTACAATATCATCTCAGTGATACTGGCGATTATATTAAGCATAATTATATCTTATGTTAACTGCAATTAAAAAAAAATGGTATATGCTTCTCCCATTCATTTGATCCACGAGCTAAAGCCATTCCCATTTCATCAATTTCAGCGCCCCCAACACATGGGCGTTTTTGGTCGATTTTCACAAACGACAGTCCCAATGAGCAAGTAAGAATTTGTTGTGGACAGCCACTCATCGACAACGTTCTCTTGGTGGAAACGAATTATACTAGTTCGTATCTCTTCATTAATGCGATTTATTATATAAATTTATGATCATAAATACCCAAATCGATTACCTCATTTGATACGGATGACCCAGTGTCTGAATTTTCGGCTTTGGTTAGAGATTTAGACCGTCAGTCATAGCTCGCGGCCTCAAGCCGCGTAGCGTTTACAAAACACTTAAACAATGGGTCAAAACCATTAGGATAAAGCGCATTTGCGGGTTTGTCGAAGTCGCCAGCGGATTTGTCGCGTCAATTACGCCGATGAGTGACACTTTGTGGCGAATTAGAAGAAATCAGGCCAATCCGATTTCCATAAATCTGAGAAAGAAACAAAGAAAAGAAAAATAAAATCCTCTTTTTTTTTTCCTCCTCCACGCTCCCTTTCTTTTTTTTTTTTCTTTTCTTTTCTTTCTTCCTTATCCCAAGGCCAGTTTCCTGGAAGTTTATCTTCTCTTTCTAAGATATTTGCATTTAATATCACTTAATTACATTTTATGATATTTGTTTCCAAAAATATCTTCAAATCATGATGCCAATTCCACTTCCTCTATTACGTGACACAAGGATTCACATGCCCAACCGGCCGTGGTCGGCCTGCGTTATGAAGGTCAGATAACGGCTGTACGTGTCGAGCGTGTGGTCCTTTCGTTCTGTGGCGTGAAATTCCATTCTGCCGAGTCCGATGAAGTTAATGATCATTTAAATTCGAGATGATTTAATGGAGAAATCAGTTTTGTCATCCGAGATACAGAAAATTTCGGATTTTACGAAATTAAATTTCTGGTTTCAGGAAAAATTGGATTTTCGGGGTTTCACAACATTACTTTTTAAAGTGTAGGCATCCAACAACTAGTTTGTACACTTATGAAAAATAAAGGGTAAAAATTTTAAAGTAATATATAATTTTATTTATCTATTAATTTTATGGACTCGTTTATTTATGTTTATTTTATTATATCAGAAATGTTTAGATATGTTTAAAATATTAGAGAAATCTTAATTATATATTAAATGTATATAAAAAATCATACATAAAACTTTTCTTTTTCTTTTTTATATCTTTGAAGAACTAGTGATTAGTAAAAGTTGGTTTGATGGTGAGATTTCTGTTTTTTGTTTCTTGTGGATGGAGAAGATCTAGAAAAGAATGGCTCCACAAAGTTGCTTAATGTTCATTCCATGATATTTTTTGAGACTGAAAGCTTCTGTATTCTCAGAGAGATCGGAGGGGCTGGGAGAGAAGGACAAGTCAGAATTTAGGATCTGATTTTTCTCCTCCACGTTTCGTCTTTGTTGTTATTTTTTATGTACACTGTTCAAAGTATGTTTTAAAGATTTAATATAAATAAATTCTCTATTCTAGACTTTGCTTTGGAAGAATTATAATATGCAACAACATATATAGTTTTTCTACACGTAAAATCATTCTGTTTCTCTCTCTCTCTCTATATATATATATATATTTATGTTCTTCTCATCAATACTGAATCTGTTTATAAATTTTCTCCTGCTATTTTATATCTTTTTGAAGAACCGAACACAGGCCAGATAAAAATTCAGAGAATAGAGGTGGATCCCATTTTGTTCAATGGATTATCAGGTCCATTCTGACGATAATTTTGAATAGGAACGATCTAGAAAGAATAGAATGACTGCTAGAGGTACCCAATGAAATTCGTGACCTCCTTTTATTTGATAAACTTCCACTTGTTCTCTAGGAAACTTCCACTTCTTTCCACGTCTCATCGCACTGTTTCTATAATGTTAGTCAGTGAAGTCTTGGGGCCCCATTAGTTGAATATTAGCACTAAATAAGATTAATATTAAATCAAATCAAAAAATATTATAGAGAATCATAGGTGGGTTTAATTGCATGAATTATTATAATTATAGTTTTGGTCATTGTCTCACGACCAAAAGGAGTCTTTCGTGTAGCAATTCAGCCACTGACAAATGAATGACTGCCTGGGTCTGACGCTCAGTAGGATGGGGCATAGGAAAGTAATCTCGTAACCATGACCAGAAGCTAGATTCGTAATAGGCGCCAGTGCCATATCAATAGAGGAGAAAACCAAAAACCGAAACATAAATACTCAGGAGGCGTGGTTTGCTGGGCGTTAAGCGTGGAAAGGTGAGAGATTCATGGGTGGCGTCGTTGGGACATCATGGTCAACTTTGTAGACTTATCCAGCCATGACTAAGCACCCTTTTGTTTTTTGTACTTTGTGGTCAAGAATATTCTTTCCCGAATTACCAGTCCCTGAGATTTGCCAAAGACAACCATCTGACATACCTGTTGTGGCATATGCTGTCATGTGAAAACATGATTCAGACCTGTAGTAATATGTGATGGTTTGCATTTGTTGGGTCGTGAACACAACTAAAGTGAGACTTGTTAGAGTGTCAAGAAGATGAAGTTCAGGAGAGGTTCATATTTTTGAATGGTGCCGGAATAATAAGGCAACGCTGGCAAATGGATTTGAATTTTCTCAAGATGCAACTAGAAGAAATCCAGCAGTTTTAATGCAAGGGGAGGCCGGCTCCTTGGTGGAAACGAAGTCGACGCTGTACAGGAAGCTTTCAGTGGTTTGATTCCGAGGACTGAGAGTCACTGCATAACCCTAGAGCCTGAGCTCTCGCCGAGGACAGGAGAGCCAAAGTCATTCTAGTAATTGAATTCTAGTGGCTCAAGATGAAGCTCCTAGGATATTAGAGACTAGGTTCTGTCTTGATGTCGGAGGAAGAAGGAGGAGAGTAAGGCTGGTGTTTTCAGGAAGGCTGGATGATGAGTTCAATAAGTTAATAAGTTTCCCCAGAGTCCATAAGGTGGATGAGGTCATTACAGAAGGGAGGGGCTGACGTACTTTGACCAAACAAATGAATGCCTTGATTGCTTTCCGGATAAAAGTGGAGAATCCAAATGGTTGGCCTGGATAGGTCGAATGATATTAATCGCCTTTAAGTCCCAGTCTTTGCAGGCGTGCATGGGCTGCTTTGTGCCATCTGCTCCTTGGATGGGTGACTGGTAGTATTTAACAAACAACTTCGCCATGCAAATGAAACGTTTGGATGGATTTCTTATACTCTCTTTAATACAAGGAGGTTTTAGGGACTTTCTTTGAATGTTTAGAACCCACACTGCAGGAAGCCTTTGCCAGATGGTTCCATGGAGAATGGGGAGGATAGTAATCAGTGTGAACGTTGAAGAAAAAGCCAAAATCAACCTGGGGCAAACTAGACCAGCATAAGCTACAAGTTGCTCGACCGTTTGAAAATCCAACAATACTCTCAGGGGCGCCTCTAGTCATTATTAAGGCTTCCTCAATGTTCCCAAATAGGACTTCAGAGCCGAGGCACTAATAAAGAGAGTCTGAAGAAAGTGGAAGAGAACGGCCAGCAGGCTTTGGTTTAGTAATTTATCTGTTTCATTTGCAGAAACTCTGAAGAGCTTCTGGGTGATGAATCTTTAATCTCTGTTAAGAGAAATTACATTCTGGTGTTTATTTCTTTCTGTCTTTACTTTGATTAGAAGTAGTGTGGAAGAATCTGAGTTTAACACAAGATGTCAAGAATCTGGGCTCAATAGAAGAATCAGTGATATAGAGTGGTCGAACAAGGAGGTTAACCTGGAAAATTCATTGAGAAATTACTTAGAAAATATATAAACAAATAAAAATAATGCCTTCCAGCATGAGTCTTTTACAGAATCCTGTGGAAGTTTTACGGCATCAGGGTGCATAAGTTAAACATCATAAATTTAGGCACTAAATCATAGATTCTTCATATGTTCAAATATCATCGGATCTTCTCTTAAGGGTAAAAATTTAATATTTCTCTTCCCAATAGTGTTTTGACCAGGGTGTATAGATAAATAAATGGGTTGTAAATAGAATTTCTCCTCTGTTAATCCGGTCGGCCTCCCTTGATTCCTTCGATTTCTTGCTAATATTTTCTCTTTTCACAAGTGAATAAAGCAACTGCCGAACACCTTGGCATTTTCAAAAGATCATGATGAGCAAAATTATGTTACCTATCCCCTTGTCTGTCGAAGGATTTAGTTTTTTGGTTCCAAGTCTTCTCGTGATTCAGGTTCTCTTGTTTCATAGGCATGTGGTTGGCTATTAGACTATGCTCATGTATTAATGTTTATATGCCTTGTTGCCCATAGATCACGTCAAAGGAAGATGCATCAAAACTTACTTGAAAATGGTGGATAACTGCGCTGTGACTAGTAGATCAGAGGTGGGCTTTTCATAATACTGACCATAGATCGATATTAACAAATTTAACTGGCAAAGAAATTGCGTTGCAGCACTATTGAAAAAAATTAGGTTTATTAAGGCACTTGTTTAAGTAGGTGAAGATTTTGTTTGTATTTGAGCTTTTAAAAGAAATAAGGCTTGCGTTTAGCATTCACAGAGAATCAGAGACAAAACAAATTTACAAGCAATGGAAAGTGGATTGCATTATTTTCAAACATTTTATATGAATCGAGAAAAGCTGTATTATTTGTTTCATTGTTTTGGTCGTCAAAACAACGGGATTCAATAGCTATTTCTTCTTTTGCTTCCACACTTTACGTCTTCCATGATTTTCTTCTCTTATTGCTTACAGAAAATAAAGTGAGATTGTGAATAATGTCTGGCATTTCATGGCACCAGTTGTTTTGAATTAAGCTTGTTTTAAGAAAATGGTTTTAACGGCTGATTTTCTTGTGCTATTTTCAACCAAATTCAGTATAAGCGTATTTTAAAATGAAAACTAAAGGTGCTCAATAAAATTGAAAAATTCCATCCCCCAATTAGATGGTGCAAGTGCTCGTGAGCTAAGCAGGCGTATGTATAAAAAATGTTTTATAGATGATGCTAAAGCTAATTAGGCATATGAAACGAAATTAAGTGGCGGATAATGGGCAGAGTGGATACAGAATTGTCTGACATTTCTCAAATGGAGACATGATAAAGGCATGAGGATATTAGGGACCGAGAAGAAACGGCGTGGAGGTGGCCTTTTTTTCTTAGTGTTTTATTACCTTCAACATTTATGTCCTTTGTACATGAAAGGATATTAAGAGATTTCCAAATACTTTGCTTTCCAATAAAATAATTTCTTTCAAAAATATATTTAAAATATTAAATTAAATTCTTTCAGTGCAGTAACTTTAAAATTCACTTTAATCGCTTCTATTTTGTTTTGATTTAAATTAACCACAATAAATTTTTAAAAGTAAGAACATACATAGAGAGGGGATGGAAAAGGTGAGAGGAGAAGATTAAAGAAGAACTGAATGAACAAATTAAGTATTTTGATGGAGTCGTTTGAGTAATAAGGAAATAAAGTGGAATGAGACGGGGTTGAAGAGAATTTTTTTGTGTTTATTTAAAAATTAAAAATTGGTAAGAAGAGTAAGAGGTGTGGTTTGGAATCTTTCATACAGACCTATAAGCCAATCATCTAGTTAACAGTTCATGGAAGAGTACTAGTTTCTTTGGTGGGTGCTGGTAAACAGACCTGACAACTGTTTTTGATGGCACAGTCTTTTGAACCTCCTCGATAAACCAGAGGCAACCAGTACCTGGAAACCATGTTCCCCCTTTACAGGTGCGGGGTGTCAAGCTTATTATACACAATAAGGTACGTTGATATTTCCTAGCCAAAAAAAAACCTTATCATTCAATTTGTTGTTTGGTGTAAATCATTTGAGTCATACAATCAATTAGTAGGACCCGGTCATTTTTGGTTGCCGGGGAGGAAAGTTTTATAAAAATATCGATTTTCATAGGGATATCGATCATTGAATTTTTATGGATATATCGGATATATAAATAAATATGTCCCGGTGTTATAAATTATTAAAGACCCCGATATGTCCATTCATTCATGTAGCTAAAAATTGATTTTATATTGAGTAGCTTTGTTTCGTTTTCTCTTATCTACTACGTCTTGGTTTTTATAAATTTTAATAATAATTAATGATACAAATTAGTGATAGAAGATATAAAAGAATTACCATGTCTCATGATCTTATTACATTTCCTCAGACAAGCTTTTCATTTCTCTTCACGATCTTCTTGTTTCTTAATTTTAATTTGTTATAGTATGGACGATATTAGCTGATGTTGTTTTTGAAGTTTTCATCAAAAGAACCACACCGACTAGCCGATATATGTCCGGCATTTTGTAGCCGATATACTCGGCTGATAAATGCCGATACTCAAATAATGACAAATCTTGCGTCTTGACCAGTTTGTGGTTTTTTGTTTTCCACAAGCAGCATGTAAATTTTTGTGTTCGGTTGTTTCGGATATCTCCGGTGGTACACCGTCTCGATGTGAGCGGTGGTTATGATTTTCCAAAAATGAATTCTTGCGAATCGTGGCAAGGATCGACGACTTTAACGATATCTCATGATGGTGATCATTGGACAATTTTTAACCTGGGGAAAATTGGCTCTTTAAAATAGTGAGCCATACTTTTTAACCTCTCAAATTCGTAGTGGGGTAATCTGCAATTGTGAGTGTTTATATGACACAGGTCTGATTTGTTTAAAATACCTTTTCAAAACCCAATTTTGAAAAATTTGATTCATATTAGTTATTGACCTGATTTAAAATAATAGTTTTCTTGTTCTTGCAAGTCAGAACAAATACATAGAAATAAAAATAACAATTTTTTCCAAAATAGATTATTTTCAAGAAAAAATATGTAAATAGATTGTTGATGAATTTTGTCTAGTATTTATTTTACAATTTTATTTTAGCCTGTTTGGATTTGTGGTTCCTGCACATGCTTATGTATGCGGAATAATTTCGCTGGACGTGATTCTAGAGTAGTTGTATTTGGGTTAAACAAAGGAACAGAATTGGGCTACCAGGAGGTTCATTGTCATGATAAGCTTTATAGGCTCTCTATTTAACTGTTGTGGTCATCCAAACCTTGACGTGGAGTGGACTGAATGAGGATACAAAGTTGACTAGAACTTATCCCTTTGAAACTAGTTGGTGATATACTTAAACTGATTACTAGTTCCTTTGGGCCCTTGCTGAATTCATGGAATGCAGTAGCAACCACGATTCCTCCTTGTTCTTTATGTATATTATTTTACATCATAATTCATGCCACCTTCAAACATCATCTATCACGCTCCAAGTCGATTTCTTCTTCCTCACATGTAATTTCATAACCTCTGTGCTCCTCTTTATAAGGTAAGTGAAAAATTATGGCTGATCTGATCAGGGGATGAAAATATCGGTTTGTGAATGCTCCTCCAGTGGCAGTTTACGGATAATATCGGATATATCGGGTGAATATTTTCTGTGATATCGATGTCGAGAATTAAATGATGTGATCGTCATCAGCAGTTGGATCAGTCGGGATTTGAATCTTACCGCAGGCTACAGAAATATGTCTGCATTATGTCGATATATCAATATGTCATGGAAATGTATCCGAATGTCTTTGGATGTTTCTGAAAAAATTCATTTATAACAGTGGCGGTATCATAACGAATCGGATAATTTGCAGCGATGTAAATTAGAAGGCAAATATGTCAGGTCGTCGTCGATCTGTCTTCGAAACATGGCGATAAACCGGAGATATAATCGACCGGACCTCTCGGATAATTTTAATTCGCAAGCAATAATCAAATAAAGGTAAAGAAATGAATTCGAAACGATGGGTTTTGGCATGTCGTTATTTTATGTGGATTTGCCTCCCAGATTTCTTCTTGGCAGATCAACTCACTAGCCAGGTGCCATGTGCGGTAGGCTATCTTCAGCATGGTTGACCTAAAACATTTTGTTCTGATAGAGTAACAACTCTGTCAGAATGGGATTGTCTGTGTTTTGTAGTTGCAATCCTTTAGGAGCCTGGAGTTCTATGTTGCTGCTATGGAGTGGGAGACTAGAACCTCAGACAGGGCCTTTTTTAAGCACTATTGATGTCTTTAGAACCCTTCTCTTTGTTTGTTGCTTGCTTAATTCACTTTTGGTGTCGCCTCATTTCAGTATGCTTCAAAATTAATTATGTAATAAGGGGTCAATTTTTGTTTTACAATCGTTTTTTGACTATATGTGTTTTTTTTGGCATATAATCATAACTATACTTAAATGTGACAAAACAGATTTGGAAAACACCTGCGGTGTTATACATGCTTTAAAAACTATTATCAATAACAGTTTTTAAAAACAATTTGGGTTATCGATGGAATGGAATTATGAGGATATCCTTTACAGGAAGAAAATCTTGGAGGGTTTGAATCGCACAAATCATTAGAGTAGCCAAGCATACTTTATAAAGCAAATGATTCTGAACCCATTATATATGGTCTAGCTTTTTTTTATATTCTTTAATGATTATTTGTTTCATAATCAACCATTGATGTGTTTTAGATTTTCTCATTATCTACTATAATATTTATAATAATAACGAGAAACAAATAAATATCATCTTTAACATATTAATATCTGAATAATATATTAAATATGTTTATATTTAATTTAATAATTACTAATCATTTGATTTAATACACTTGTGAATTACAAGATATGAATGTTTATATTAAATAAATATCGAATTAAAATATAAAAAATTTTAAATGGAGACAATATTTTGTAAAAGTATCACGATATTTTATGTGATCAATTATGGGATATATCAGGTGTTCTAGATCTTTGATCATTTATCTATACCATTTTAGTTGAATATTGAATAAAAAAGAAAAAAGAATGTAACCCCTCGGGGAGAAGAAGAAGATTGATGTATTTATATTTGTTTGGTGTAGTAAGAAAATTTATTTTCTCTGTTAAACTTACCCAAAGCAAGGAAAACAGCGTTTGATTCGCGAAGATTAGACAACAAATTTGAAAACGAAAATGAATTCCTTTATTTGGCGTTTTATATATGAATCGAGAAAAGCTATTTCTCTTGTTTTCGTACATTTTCAAGATTAGATACGAAAACAGGGATTTATTTTCAATTGATTTTATAGAGCATTTCGAGAAAAATGGTTTCTAAAAACAGGGTTACTAACCCAAATGCTTTATTTAGATGATTCAATTGTATTTTCTAAAAATGAAAAATAAATATTATGTACCAATTGAAAATTTTAAAATAATGCAATTTTGGATAGGAATTAGAAAATTTTGAAATCCAAATATAAATAGTGGCCCATATTTTATTGATATATCTATGATTGGAACATGACAGGGGATGGCATTGTGCGCAGTGCCATGCAAGAAGACCTGTTGAGGAAAGATGCGAATGGATGCTAAATGCGCTGAAATATTTCTCAGCACTGGTAGCCACATTAGTGTGAGGACAGCTTGATCTTGATAGGAAAAAATAAACTGGAACATGATGGCTTGGTTTTCTCCATCATAAGCAGCAATCTGCCCAATGGTACATACTAGGACCTGTTTACAGCTAGGGCCTTCTACAAAACAATCCAAAACCGTTGGTTGAGACAAACCTCCTCCTCCTTTACAAAAGCATATATTTTGAACAAACATTGAACATTCCTTTTCTTTCAAGAAACATGAATTACGAATTAAAATGTATTGCCTTCAAAATTAAATCAGCCTAACAATCTTGGGAACAAATCATGAACTGTGCACTTGAGCACTGAATGTGTTGTTGAGATTTGCCTAGTTCTGAACAGTGTTGATTTTGGTCTTTCCTACACAAGGGAAGCCATGAGCCTACAATTTTGCCAAGCGCCAGAATCATCCGTCATTTGTGGAATTTCTTCAGGTACTTCAGGTGGGGATATCTTCATAAAGATCGCCTCTCGAAATTCATTTGTCTTGTAGTCTTTGCGAAGCGGGGGATAGAAAATAATATCGGAATATAATCTAGTGATATATCTCGAATAACTAATCAGATGTCGGTGATGTTAAAATCGTTGACGAACGATGTTTTTGGGATATATTGGGATATAATCAGGGATATAGAATATATTAAAATGAATTGATTTGAAATCGCGACGTCACGTGGTTATGGATTGATTCACAATGATTTTAATTTAAATATATGATGTTGCGTAAAAATATCATGATATATCAAAATTACAAGAATCTAATCTGATATGTCATCGAAAGCGGAATGTTTCGTGCGGCGATTGCGAGTGATGTTTACCGTGCAGATAAAAAACACCATTATCTATGGTAATTAAATATTCCATCTGTTTTTTGATGATCGGTGCGGAGAATGAACAGTTTGAGACAGTAATAGTAGAACATACCGGACGACTAGGATAGATTTTGATTGCCCTTCAACTGTGAGGAATGAGGATAAGGATGAGTTAGACTGGAGTTCAGTTCAGGAGTTTTGAGAAAATGGTTTTTAGGCAGATATCATAGGACATTGAAGGTGGAAACAAACATAAAAGTGTCTATTCTTGTAAATATAATTCTACCACTCAATTGAGTTGTAATCATGACTGTTTATTTATTTTAAATACTTTGGGTTCAATGTGTGTTGCCTTTTCTCAAAAGAAAACGGCCGGTTTACAATATTTTCCAATTTCTCTTCAAGTGTACTGGCTTTCCTATGGGGATGCTTCTAAGTGTAAGATCATTTCAAACATTAGAGTTGTGACTTCGAAAAAGGCAAATACTCATTAAGTGAGCAGAGACACAAACCAGGATGACTGAAGAAAGACGATGTGTTGTCTCGTAAAGCACAGGCATTTGTTGGTGACGCAGAAAAACCAAAATACACACTGTTATTTTAGGAGACACAAACCTTGGGATTGTGGGCCGAAAAAAGGCACTTGATCTGTGATGGAACCTAGAAACCCTTAGTATTGTGCCTTAGGGGCGGAATGTTGGTGGTACGGGACACCTCGATGTTTTAGTAACATAGGAATCAAGAAGTAAGAATAGAAAACATGATTTCAAATATAGTAAACTCATAAATTTTAATTTTGTATTTAACATATTGATGTGAAGAGGAAGTAGATAATTTTGTGAGAGCAAAACTAATGCTAGTTAGGTTTGTATTCTTTTAGAAAAATTGAGTTTTGGCTGCTGCAAAAAAGTAATTCAGCTAAACTATTTATTTAGTATTCAAATTTATTTATTTCTTGGAAATAGCTCACTATAAGGACGTAGTAGCAAGGGTCGCCTGTAATAAGCTAATTTTACAGCCTGCTCTTTAGTAGGCTGAGTGGCCTCTTTGCTTTTAGCTACTATGGGATGATTCATTGTGATCAGGCTACTGAAAAATAATAGTAGCTAAAATGAAAGTAAAGTGAGCTAATTTATAATAAAGAAGGACGACTATATAAACCTTGGGGATAGTGACTTCAGAGAAAAGACGACTCTCGTTAATGATGACTAGACCTTGGGATAGTGAAACTGAGCGGCTGATGCGGGTGATTATACTTTAGAGATCACAAATAGGATTTTGTAGACTTAGAAAAACATAAATACACGATTCTTTTACAGGACACAAACCTGTGGGATGGTGACCGAGAAAAAAAGAGCCACATACACATTATGTAAGAGAGGAGACCTGACATGAGTAATTGCAACAATGGGTGATGGATTGACCATGACGCGTGAAGCCTTGACCACTGACGATATCATGATTTTAGGATCGATTCGTGTTGATCGAGTCACAACGTTTAATAAATGAGTAAAATGATAGTGACGTTGATTTCTTTCAACTCATACGAATTTGATCAAGATTGACGCGATTTGTTCGTGTTGATGTTGTGCGTAATTTTATAAGTTATTTGCGTAAATTTACAAATATTGATTATTAATTATAATTATTTTATTAATTTTAAATAATAAGAATTAATAAACATCTTAGAATTTAATAGGTTGTTAATGTAAACATGTGTTAAATGATTAAATTATAATTAACTATTGGTACTAAATGTCCAAGAATTAAATGGAAATTAAGTAATTAGGTATTTGATCTGTCTAGCAACTGGGGAATAAATAAATACAGGATTCTAAGTTTAGATTAAACGAATGTTGGTATGTTTTATTGTTGTGATTTGTGGTTTCAGTTAGCAGATCACATTAGTTAGTATATTCAATATGAACCAGTGAAACAGAGCTAAATGATGTGATTGCTTTGTGTGACAGGAAAAAATGTACATTGTTTTGGAGACTCGAATAGAATTTTCATCTTTATAGAATTAACTAAAATATGAAAAATATGATTTTCAGATAATATTAAACTTATTAATTGTGGTTTTTATATTCATGTAATCTTAGAAAGAGTGGTGTTTTCTGAGTTGAGCCAATACTAGTTGGGGTTTAAAGTAACCATTATTTTCTTCTGTTATTTTCGTTGGGTTTCTCAACAACAAAACAAGAGAACTCAGCTACAATCAGGGCAGGAGCTGCATTGAGGCTTAAGGGACCAAACCACCACGCCACCACCCAAAGGAAGAATATTACACATTATTTTTAGGGACTCTTAAATGACACATGTGTTTTGTGAGATAACTAATATGAAAATATGATTTCGAATATATTAAACTTGGTAATTTGTTTTATGTTTGTTGTAATCTTAGAAAGAGAAATTTGAATGTACATGAACAAACTAATACTAGTTAGGTTTCTGATATATTCATTCATTTTCATTCTTGTTGATAACAGTTTTGGTTTTTCATCAACGTAGACTAAGACCATTACCAAGTCGGGGGCGGAGCCTGTGTGGGGCTTAAGGGGCCATCTGCGCCCACCCCCACGCCCCCGCATAAGAAATTTTAGGAAAAAATCTATTTGCCCTTGACTTAACAGAAAAACTACATTATCTTTAAAAAATAAAAAAAATAAAAAATAAAAACAGAGAAAAACTAGAGTGCAATATGCTAATCATCTAATTCTTACATTATTATTTTACTCCTAAATTAAGTCATGCCCTTGGCTCTTTTTGAAACCATAGTGATTTTCTGATCATTTTGACTCTGTTCTAAAAGAGAGAATAAATACAGACCTTTTTGATGATATTTATTATGAACCTTTAGACTTTTCTGTTTTTCATTAACACAAGTTTAGGTCTGTATCTAAACTTCTGGAAGAAAAAATGTGGAAACTTCAGAGTAGTCTGCATGATGGACATTAATACTTTTACATTTGGAGAGATGACTAAATAAATAGAAAGGGCAGAGCCATAGCCAATATTTAGTGAGGGAACCAATAATATTATTTCCCACTAGTTTATGAAATAAATATAAAGTTAAGAGAAAAATTAGAGAAACTTCATAAAATAGAGAGATTCTTAATAGTGAAAGGATATACCGTTACATAATATATCATAAAATATAAAATGATATAAGATTAATTAAGGTTATACAATATTAAACTAGTATTAAAGTAAAGGATTGTGATGAAGAGGAGAACTTCACTACCTAAACCTGTACCCAGCAAGGAAAAGAATATTTTGGTTGTCACCTATATATATCATATAATCATGCTAATTTAATTAGCACAAATATATGGAAAATTGAGATATGTTTTATCAATATGGATTTACAATTTAATTTTTATGAGGATTGAAACCAAGTGTAAGTTAATTAAGATATGTTTTATCAATATGATTCTAATTAATTTTTTTTTTATGAGGGATGGGAAACCAAGTGTAAGTTAACTCATTTAAAAATAATTCTTATTAGGTGTTTTGTTTTGAGGGATAGAATTCATGTTCCAAAGATGTCCTTTTTGGCAACAGTTAGAAAACCCCAAAAAAAAAGGAAAGATTTGTTTTTAAATAATAGATTTTGAAATATTCTATAAAGGATTAGTTTCCTATTAAGAGATTCAAAACAAATAGATTTTGAAATTATATGATGCTGTCTCATAAAAAAAACAAAAAACAAACAAACAAACAAACTTGTACGTGATAAGTGTGAATTTTGTTAACATTTGTGATTACTACCCAAAAAGTGTTGTTTTATAACAGCTGGCTAATCCTTACAATTTATTGATTGGCATATTAGGACCTAGTAAAATTTGCTAATCGAATGTTGTAAAACAGTTTTGTTGTTTTTGTGAGTTAATTTATACCATAGATAGAATTAGGCTTAGTGTGGAAGAATCAATTGGAATCAGCGAAGCGAAAAAATGAAGCCAATAACAACCATAGACCAGGAGAGATGCAGGCGGCTTGTGGCATGATTATGTAGGGTTGAAATTTCATGACCCTGAAAGTTTCATGCATTGTTCATTACTGCTTTTGACTTTTGACTTTTTGTCCTTTTGGATTCTTCCTATTTGTCCCCTATGTGTTTATTTGTTTTTTGACATTTGTGATGGTTTCTTTTATAGCGTGAAGTGTTGTGAGGCTTTGTTTTGTTTGCCATTTTGGGAGGAAACGCTGGCATTTTCCATTTTCCTATCTTTATAAGCGCATGGTGTTTTCTCACTTCTTTGGGCGCCTCTCTGAGACAGTGACTCGAGGATGGTAACTAAGCCCGCCTCCTTAGTAGAAGCCAATGTGCAGGGGATCACAGGGGCGGTGAGAGGTTCCATGTTTTCTTCACCTTGAGAGGTGCTCATTGTCATTGCATTTATCCGCACTAACTTCAGTTTTGGTCAGGTGAATGGTTTTGTTGATAGCTTTTTGGGCTCATTGGATGCTTAATGTTAGATCCGGTGATGTTCATTAGTTCCTATCATTTGTGACCGTTGGAGGGTTGAGTGAGAAATGACACCCAATGTTTTAACAGTGGGAAGCGATGGCGTGGTGTATTGCTGAATCGTTGGAAGATGGTTCTGTGTTTTAGTGAAGATCAGGTTTGGGAGATAACTATAGGTCATCCTCTGAGGGAAATGTTTAAAAACCTTAAGTTGCCCTAGGAGACTGTTTGATGACCTAACAGCAGAGGAAATTCTCTTTTACATTTTGTTATTTTCAGTTTGCAACCATTCTGATCCATTGCGATTCATAAACGAAATCAGAGAATAAATTCACCAATTTGAGCTTCTAACATAGGTCGTTTGTCTGGAGCTACGTCCTGCATTGGACGATCTCGATCCAAACTATCTAGGTAGCAGTAACATGTGGTAGGGTATTGGGTGTAAGTGTTTTGATTGGATAACATTATGATTACGAATAAATTCATGGTGTTTTCAAGCTGGTTTTATGTCTTCAATCTTCTCATCTCATAACTATTTAACATGAATATGATTGAATCATTCAACTTTTGGTTATTTTTGTGGTTTTTTGTGACGTGAGGCAAGCAGTGAAATAGTGGAAAGAAGCAAAGGAGTTTATTAGAACTCCTCCAAGTTTAGCTGTCCTTAATCTGAACCATCCTTCACTCAGGAACCGAGAGTCATGTTTGTGGCGTGAAGGGGAGGATCCGTGTAAGACTGGGTTGTTGATGACTGTGAGTGATTAGAAATGGACGCTACTGGGTTTAAATGGCGCTTGAATAACCCCACACTTCATCACAGCCAAGCCCGACCTAACCGCTATGAGCAGAAGATGGAAACATTAAAGCGGGCGATCCCATCAATCAAATCATGAATTCCAATGCTATAAAATGGGATTGCCCCAGAACAAGATGAGGTTCGGGGACTTTGTAGAGGTCATGCATGAAAAAGGGGAGAATGAAGCGGGGAAAGATTAGCATCTCACAGCTTGGAATATTCGGTAGTCAAGAAGAAGCAGTGATAAGCACCTCAAAGTACTAGTATTTTACCTCCGTTTTTCTCTATATTACAAGCTTTCTTCTTACTGTTTTGCCCAACATATTCAAAATCACGTCTAAAGTAGTTTTAATTTCACGAGGGGATGTGGTAGGAAACAGAAAGAAGGAAGGAAGAATCCATATGAAGTGAAATTTTCATTTCTTGCGATTTTCATAAAGCTACAAACGGAGGGTCAATAACATTTTTAGCTAGGAAGTGAGCCTGCCCAGTGGGAGGATCGCTGGTGTTCAGGAGGAGACAAATAGGTGAACCTCCAGAGCTTACTCTGGCCAGCTGGAAGCGTCCTGAAGGGGTTTGACATGTCAATGATTGCGGCTATAGTGGAAGATGGTCTGGCTCTCATTTAGTAAGCAGGGAGGGCTGCTCACAGTTGAGGCCTGCACTACTCATTGTGGCGGAGATGGGAAAGGAGCTGACTTCTTTGCGATCGTGAACACAGTTGGAATTCCAAGGGAGGATAATAAAAGAATACTTGAACACAACAGGGGAGGGGTTGGTCGGGAGAGAGACAACGGACAGGGTGCACGAGGAACACCTGGAGGACAGTGATTGGGAAGGAAGGAGATTATGATGAAGTGCTTGGATCGAAAACATAGTGGTACTTTTGGTTTCTTTGTTGATTTCTTTCTCTAAACATTTGTGATTTTATTCCTTTGACTTATACGGACATGCTAACCCATAGATTTTTGTTTTTTGCTGGTTTGTGGCCTTGCTACATAGAAGAAATGAGATTAAGTGTTAATTTTGTTTTTCATTTAATTATCTACATTTATTTCATCTGAAAGCTGGCTCCTATTTATATACGTGGTGTGATTTCATTTAATAGATTTTCATGTTTCAACTAGATGAAACTTGAGAGAGATGATGACCCTTCGAGGATATTGTAAATAGAATAACACTTGGTCAATATATTGAATAAGTATCTTGGTTTAATTGATGTGAAGTATTCTACTTGCGTTCCAAAACAAATTAAGTGTTTTCATAAGTCAGAGTTGGGGGTAGAGATGCAATATACCCCCTTCATACGTGATAAAGCAGGTTATTTTCTCGAGGGAATAATATCTTGTGAGGCATGATCAAACACAAAGCGGCATGAATCTATTAGTATAATTGAATGGACCATCCTGTGAGTTACAATCCATATCGAGTCTAGCAAGCGGTGACAAAAATCACTGATTCGATAATTAGTTGTTTCATAACGGCTTTTAGGATTAGTTTTTAACATTTAACTGATCGGATTCATTCGTTTTGGATCTGAATAATTAAAAGCGCGTTAGCCGATAATCATTTTGCGCTGTGTGTACTGGGGATGACATGAATAATAATTTCACACCATGTTCGATGCATATGCTTGCAGGGAATGAGCAGCTTGTTTTCATTGTTCGCTTGCCATATAATTTGGCATTTCGTCAAGTTTTTGAGCACCGTTCTTAGGGAGAAATGGTGTGTTGATATTGAAAACATCAACTGTATTCATTTTTGGATCATTCTTTTCTTTTATTAAATTTTATTTACATTAAGTGCTTGCTGACTTGGTCTTCTCTTACATTACCATTTTGTTTATGTATGTTTCCAGGGGTTCATCTGATGTAAAATACGAAGGAACATTGGTCAAAGTGAGCTAGTTCATACTGATCAGGTACTGAGGAGAGAATGTGAAATAGACTGCCTTATGAAGCGAGAGGCTGGTGAGGACGTCAGTGCCTCTGATGGGGAGATCTGGATGTGTTTGGGAATGACGCACGGGGAGGGAGACAATGGATATAAGTGACAGACATTGTGGTAGGAACAATGCCTCCCATGCATAAATTTGCATCTGATGTGGATGACCCTCACCATATGTTTCTTGAAGGTTAGCTACCTTGACGATTGATTCAATGCGCTTATAAGAATAAAGCCATTCGAGCGGTTTGGATTTGAACTGGGTGACTCTTGGGGATACTTCGAACAATTCATTCACGGGTTATAAGTAGAACCCAAATGCATGTGACTGTGGAGATTGTGGCTGTGATGGGATTGTATTGGGTGATGGAGATGAAGCTCTTAGATTGAGGTTGTTCTCATTATCATTGTAATAGGAGCTAAAAGCATTGGTTGTGAACCAACCAAGACTCCATCCTTACCATGGAATAGTTGGTATAAGTTTAGGACCAGATTGTTTTCCTTCATCAGCTGCTTTCAGTGCGGGGAGTTAACACCTTCAAGCAAATGGAAGGGGAGAATTTAGTTGAAGCTTGGGAGAGGTTTCACAAGTTGTTGAGGAGATGCACACGCCCACGAGTTGACCTTAAATTGGATGCAAGTGTGTGTTTTATGTACGGACCTGGTGATTTCTTTTTAGAGCAGGTTGTAGATGCTTCAAGTTAGGGATTGCGTGATGGGCGGACCCTGTGGACACGCGGTCTATGGTCTTGTGAGACACTCATGTAGCTTAGATATCCAAATGGTCGAGACAAGAGTGTGTAGAAAATGGGGAAAGAGGCCTTGGGGAGGGCGCTGGTTCTTTGTTTGCAGCTGGCACCTAAGTCTCTTCACTCCCTTCATGGGTTGTGGAAACATAAGGGGCGGTGAATGCTAATTAAATGAACCCTTGAATGTCCTTGATTTCCTCGGGGACATCGCAGTAATGTTGTGGAATCTCGATGCGGGGCCGGATAGGCCTGCATAAATGAAGCCTTGATGTTTGGGTGTAACCAAACAGATAACATGGGGCCAGCTGTGAGCAATGGTTTGCCTGGGAACCTTAAGGGCAGGGATGGGAATATTCGAGAGCCTATGGACGGGAGGAAATAATGAAATAATATACTTTTCCGCCTAGCGGGCAAAGAATACTTAGAAAGAAAGTGGTGATTTGGAAGAAACACTAGATTAGGTCTCCACTTCATCTGACATTTTATGAATGAAACTAAGGCAAATAATTCAGAACCTAGTAGCCCATTTCTTAATAATCAACAGCTGGATGAAGAGTTTAGAGAGTGTGGAGATAGAGGCGGATGAAACTGTTGGTGGGGACAGGGTTCTGCCACGACTAGTGGAAGTGAATCAGAAGGAGTAAGAGAGCATCGTAGGCTATCACTTTGAAGTAGGTAGAGAATTAGTGCTTGTCGGACCGCCACCAATGGGGACAAAGGAAGGAGTTGAGTGAAACGAGTATGGATGAGGCATGGCTCGAAGGGGAGTAGTCCAGAGGAATTAGATGAAGAAGAAAGAGAAGAAGGAAGAATGAGAATGGGTGGGCATGGATGAATGACCACCAATCTTGTATCCTCTGACATACAGAAGAAAGAATAAGCTATGGATAGTGGTTTACTTAAGTTTATTAGTGTTCCAAAAACTACACATCAATGTTCATTTGGATTATGATTGATGGAATGCGATTATGAAGGAATTAAATGAAGGACATGTCGAAGAGATTGTGGGACATCTTTCAAGTAAGCCTTACGAGATGCAGGCACTTCATTCATCAGAGAGGAAGCTACACGTAAGCCTGGGGATCTGGCGGTTCTGATCAGTGAAGAATAGAACCTGATTACAGAGATAGTGTTGTCATGACTTGAGCGCATTAATCAATCCTTGCCCTTATCATAATTTAAGCGATTGGGGGCTGGGTGAGCTCCAACCTACATTACCATCCCATCTTTAATTGGCAGACAGAATCATTAAAGCATCCAGGGTTTGAAGATGTACTGATCGGGGTGGACAAGTTCATCTTTCTATGGTTGATTTTCTGATCATTGGACTTGGAGAAAAGACAGAGAGATACCTATCATATTAGGCGGATTTGTTTTTGAAATTGGACGAACCATGATTGATGTATAGTGGGGCTGGCGAGGTTCCAAGATGATGAGGCAGGAGTTCGGCGTGTTTGATTCCATATGACACCGTGAGAGTGATTCATGTTTCATGGTTGAAACGATGGAGTCAATGTCTAGTAAGCGGTATAAGTAGATCCAGCACAGGAATAGCCTTGTGTGGGTGGTGTAGTTGAGTGTGGAAGCAGGGATATGTGAAATGGATGGAATTTTTTAACCAAATAGATGAAAATACTATGAACCCTTGGGAGAGAATACACTAAGATCAGAGCCCTTATTTGAAAAACCACCACGCAATTGAAGCAGCATCGCATTACTTGACCGTTTGGTTGTGGGATGTATAGAAATCCTCAAACTTTCTTAATCAGTTATCTCGCATCTTCTTGATGATGGAAGAGGATAAATTATTGGAAATTACTTGGGTTGAAGATATCTGTTGGTTGGATATTATGGGTTTGGAGGATAGTGCAAAATGGCAGTACATCGGGATTTTGTTGGAAGATGGTGAAGCCGGGGTGGGAAGCATGAAAGGAGACGGTTAAACAACAGAAGGAGGTGGTAGGAAAGGAAGTAGTAAAGTGGCTAGATGCAGAGTAATCTAACTGTGTGCGATAGTTCTTGGTGAGTCTAAGTGTGAAGTGTTATGCTGTAGAAAGGAAGGACTGTTGATGAGGCGGATAACTGACGCATTGATCCCTTATAAGCAAGTGAGCCTGGAGTGAGAATCTATAGATTATCGAGAGGTTGAATAAGGCAGCAGGAAAGAATCACTTCCATGTTAATGGATCAGATGTTAGACCAGAAATTTGGCGGGGCATAGAGTTTACTATTTCATGGTGGTTGTGTTTTGGAGTTATAACTAGATTACCACTGCTTAACTGAGGAGCCGGGGAGGAAAACCCTTTCCACATTCCCCTCTTGATACACACATTTTTCTTTTTAGGCGGATGCCATTTGGGCTGGCACATTCCAAAGATCTTTGTGGTGATAGCTAATTTTTTTGGACATATAGTGAAAAAGACCATTAAAATGGGTTCATGGATGACTTGTAAAGTTTTGGGGAAATCTTTTTAGAAGTAATTGTCTAAAGATGAGAGATGCTTTGAATGAAATGTTGAAGGAAACCAACACAGTGATAGAGAATTTTGGAAAAGTTTATATTCGTTTAACAGAAGGAAGTATAAAGTACTTGGGCACAGATTTGCGAGAAGGTGAGAGGTAGATAAACGAGGTGAAACGATACCCCCGTATTATTGAAAGGGATAAAGAGCTTTTCTGCCAGGGCATGCATGGTTCTATGGGAGATTCATCGAGGACTTCTCCAAATAGCCAGCCTTTATCACTGATCTGTTTAAAGTCAGGAATAACTTTGAATTTGACAAATGCGGTCTTTCCGATTCTGAAGGGGTGCTTTGTTGACATCTGATTGGTAACTGGGTTAACGTATCTGGTGTGTGGTGTGAGACTATACGTGACATTGGGCTAAGAAAGGAGGAGGAGAGAATATTTCAAAGTCATCCTATTACAAGGCGGAACCTTAAATGAAGAACAATTGAATTATAGACAACATAAAGAGCTTTTGTATTGAGTTTGTTTGACAAGTTGGTCAACATGATATTGTTAAACAAAGTAATAGTGCATCACAGCCAGGCCATAGCTATAAAGTACCATGCCAGGCCCAGCGATGCCTCTTAAGGCCAGAAAGTTAGATAGGTACTACTATTGCAAGAGTTTGATATGGAGATAAAGGATAAGAAAGGGACCAAAAAGCTTAGTAGTGAGGCAAAATGTTTCATGTTTTGGGAAGGACCTGCCTAGGGGTTCAGGTAATCAATGAAAGTGATTTTCCAGATGGAACAACTCACTAATAAGTAATTGAGGATGTTGAAGCCGGTGCCATGGTTCTTTGGTCATGGTGCTTGGTGACAAAAGTGATCCATGAACTCGACTATTAGTAGAAGGAGGTTCTTTGCCGCGGTTTAGGCACTTCATCTATTTGGAGGAGCCTGTTCTATATAAGCATTATGTTGTCGAGGAGTAATTTCAGGTTAATGCAGGAAGTGGAGGTGTATGACCGTTCACTCGTGGAGGACAGCTAGGTCGGAGGAATGAATGCAAAATTACCTCAGTCAGGGTTCACTCACCAGAAGTTGTTCAAGGGCGACTTACCAAAATTACGTATCTACTTGTGAAAATGTGAAATGAATGGGGGAATATATAAAAATAGGATGAGCAACCCTTTATAAGATGTCTTTGTAATTTGGGTTGTTACCCAGATAAATAAGGGAATGGACTTATAGGACCTTTCCCACATCAGTGATGGGCCAATAGTGTATTGGGTGACAGTGAGAAGTAGGCGGCTATAGATTTGGTATGTTTCAAAATGGAGGTGGGAAGCAATACCAACTCATCTGAATAGATGGCACAAGTAAGTGTGGGTTGTTTGCAAACCATATCTTCACAAGGTTTGACAGCTCCATGAGCTTTGATCACATATGGGGACCGCTGTGTAAGGTTGGTGACGATGTCCTGAGAAAATGCAGGGTGTTGGGGCATGATACGTCACTAGCCTACCATCTGTAGACTAACGGACAAGTCGAGGTGTCTAATCGAGAAATAAAGTCTATATTGGAGAAAACATTTAATAGTTCCAAAAAGGACTGGGCTAGAAAGTCATCGAGTAGTGTCTGACTCCTCTACAAGGCCTATGGAGCTATGTTTTAAGACACCGCTGGGAATGTCACCAGCCAGGATTAGTTATGGAAGGGCTTGTCTTTATACTTGTGGAGTTAGAACATCAAAGCATATTGACTAAGCAGGTTGAATAATAAGATGATAAAGTGAAGAAATTTGGTGAAACGGCTGTTGCGACTCTTTGAGTTGGAAGGAGTTTTGAATGATATAAAGGATGCTAGGTAACAGAAGAAGGAATGAAAGCTTATGGCTGATGGCTGGTGTGGGGGAGGAGTTTGGTGGTCGACAAGTTCTTGATTAAATTCTAGACTCCCAGCTCTTTTGAAGTGCGGTCAAGATGGTCGGGACCCTTTCAGTTAATCGAGATTTTTCCACTTGAGTGGAGATCATGCATCACAGAAAGGATGTTTTGAAATTAGATCATTGTTTTATGACTGCCTTTGGAGGACTTTCAAACTACAAAAATCATCTATCCCATTGAGCATGCGGGAGAAGTGGGACAATAAACAAGAAATAGTGGGTCTCTTGCTGAGATTCATTGAGGTCTGAGGGTTGTCCAAGAGCTAATGACGACAAACAAAAGAGTTGCTTAGAATTGAGCCAAGGAGGTGAAGTGTCTTCATGAATTCATATCTTTTTTGTTTTTATTTTGGTTGCTATCATATTTTATCTTGTTAGACAAATTCCATCTATCTGTGGCAATCGTGGAGAGGGTTTTTCTTTGAGTGTAAGGTTGGTGGTGTGTTTCCAGTAGGTTGAAACGAGAGAAGTCATTAGAAAATCCATAATAAGGGTTGGGCTTCGTTACGAAATGGTTCTGTAACATGTGACAGTGTGTAGTTAGTGTTATTAAACCAGCTTCTGAGTTTGATGGGTTTCTTCATTTCATCTGAGCCATCGGCCCATGGCGGATCCCATTCCACTATCGGGTATCAAACAAACGTGCCACATCATGAGTTGACCGTTGCGGCGGATGGCGTTGGAAACACATCCACGCTCATGATGGTTCCAGGACACTTTCAAATGCCCATACCTCTGCTGATAAACTATTTATTCATGAAATAGTGGTTTTCTTATTTACCTACAGCATCTAACCACCCACCCAAACGGTGCCTCTTGCCTTTCTAAGACAAGAACCCTCCACATTCCTCATTGATTTCACATTCATTCACCATAAGTATTCTACCCCTTCGTCTTCTCATATCCTATCTCATTTGCCTGATACTTGTTTCATCCAAACCAGCTAACCTTCCTTTAAAATGTATATTAAAAAGATTGTCAAAAAACAGCAAGAGCAGCTTCACAGAGGAGCGCTGAGGTGTGGAGATGTGGAAGGATCGTCATGGGGGCAAGACTAGTATAGAGGCAGTTTATCGACTTCTACTGATGGCGTTGTTCAATAAGATCCTTTGAAGAGAAGAGTCTGACTATTAGAAAATAGGTTCTATTGAAAGAATGATTTACAAGCGAAGGGGTGGGGAGAAATTTGCAAGTCATCCTCACAGGAAGGAATTCTAGGCACAGTAGTGGGGAATTATAATGCTAAGTCCTTCATCATGCACAGATGTGCCTTTGAACAACTCTATAAATCACCCATTTAGCATGACCCATGTGTAGTTGGTCTATTGATAAGTCAAGGTCGTCACCTATAGGTTTTTTGATTGTCAACTACAAGAACAATTTACCCTAATATTAATTCTGGTCTAATCTCAGCATAGGCTATAGATTCTCACTAAGTAATTTTAGCTACAGACATTTATATGATTTGTATTCATTTTAATTAAATTTAAATAATCATAGGGGTTTTGGCTTCACCAAATCCACGGTTGATGGATATTTAGCTATACCTTTCAGTTATATCACTTTCATTTATTGATGGCTAGTTGATGTTTATGTCACATCAATCTCCATGACGTTATGAACACCTATCTATATTGGGGTTGTAGTGCATCTCTTATTACTCGAAACCTAAAGACTATTGGTGTTATTGAAGACCAAACCCTTATTGCCATAACCATATGACATTAGTATCTGTCTGTAGTTGATTATCGATATCTTGTTCCATGTCCTTAGGGTTTATCATCTCTCAGAATATCAGAAAACCTAAGCGAGAGCATACCTATCTGTTGATAAGTTTACAAGTGAATTTCAAAACATAGAATCAAGACTGAATAAATAATTACAAGGAATAAACCAGAATATATAAATTAATACTAATCCATCAATTTGAGATTGAGGTTACATCCATTTTATTATAGATTGGTTCATAATCGATAAATAGTACATAAATGTTTTGAGATCCATGCATATTATAAACCGAAAGACTGGAAAAGAGTAAATTAAACAAAGACTTTATAAGTGCGATCGGGGTCTTAAGCCTCTCTCCTCTTGCCTCATGTCAAGTGGTTGCAGTGCATCCCATATCCTCCATATCATGATTTTAGCATAAATTCCATATAAATTTTGGCAAGACGTAGGATGGTGAAGACTAGTCAAACGTCGCTGCACGTCACGACGTTGGAGTCAGATTCTACATTCCTCCATCTCTAAGTCTCCACTTGTCTCCAACTGCACCATTTTACCTGAAACACCAAAGATAAAACCAAATATTATATATGAAGAAAAAACACCACCTATTTAGGTGTAAACTAGATCTTAAACACACTAAAATAAAGGGATATAATGAGTGTTTTGGACACTCATCACACCCCTAAACTTAGCTTCTTGCTTGTCCCCAAGCAAGAGACTAACTTAAAATAAAACACACTAAAAAATATCACACTAAAACACCAATGAAATGAGTATGATACACATGATGCTTAAAGGAAGGACCAAAATGAACACAACTTGACAATGCTAGCCTTTTCAGGCATAATTTAAGATCCTTAGGGTTTTAAAATTTCTAAAGAACATAGCTAAGAAAAGAATGGTTGACCTAGCAAATCGACCCCCCAAATTCTCAATGACCTTTCCCAAGGAATCTAAGTGCAGTTGAATCATGATCTCCAATGTATATCAAGGTTATTACACCCCCAAACTTAAGCTTAACTCACCTATTTGGAAGATTCTAACTAGGAAAGCATGAGAACGCACCCGATTTTATTCACATTAAACTACCTAAAATGAAAGAAAACTACTGCCTATAAGTTTTAGCTGAGTGTCCCTATAGTGGGGATTAATCGAAACTCCCACCGCCGGGTTAAGGGCACCGCATTTAGTCCCTCAACTTCATCCCGAACACTCAACCAAACCTAAAAGCCCCGGGCTGGATGGATCCATCTTGTCCCAAGTAATGGGCAAAGGAAGTCAATGACTACTACCACCGTCGGGGTGGCATTGAAGCCAGTGCGACCTCGCACCGTGCCTCCTGGGATTCCAATTGGAGGATCCCACTTATTCTATTCACAAGCAACTTTTTGACATATTTCTTTTCTTTTACTTTATATCTTTATTTTTCACTATTTCTTATGCTTTTGTATTTTTCTCCTTTTGGTTGGGGCTCAACGATAATCCTCTTTTGCGAAGGTGTCCAATCACTTAGGTGGTTAGAATCCCCCAAGGCTAGTGGATTTCAAGTGAAAAGGGCTCGAAACCACGGTATACACAAGAGATCAAACGTGTGTTAAGACTCCTTGAGAAATAGCCTTTTGAAACACAAGGGGAGTGACTAAGTTAAGTCACTCCAATATTTCAAGCCTACAAATCCAAATCATTTAAAACTTAAGGATCCACTTCCATTTTACACTTGGAATTTTTGAAAAAATTGTGTTCAAGTGTTCAAAATGACCTTCTATTAGCAACTATGGCATCAAACTCACACACGACACCCTAAACACACCTAGAAACATGCACACAATCATAGACATGCACATTATCCTAAAAACATAAAAACTACACTACATTACACCAACAAAGCTTCAAGGCCTCCTGCTAGACCAAATAAGCAAATTAAAGCACAAAATTACTCAAATAGACCATCCACAAACCCAAACAAGCATACATTATTGCACATAAGACGCCAAACCAATCACCCACACCCCCCAATTAGAAGTGGACATTGTCCGCAATGACATAAAGGGTAAAAAGAGGGTGCAGAATACTCCCTTAATGATCTCACGGATCACTGTGGTGGTGGTGGTGGAATATGATACCTGAGGATCTGAGCAAGCTGCTGCTTAATGAATTCTTGGTTGCTTAGCATTGTGTTCATATGATCTTTTAGCTTCTCCATTTCCTAGCTCATTGAGACATGATACTTTTGGGTTTAATTCCAAAATGCACCGAACCTCATGGTGAGGTCGTGAACTTGGTCCTCGATGGGTTGAGAAGGGCTGGAATCATCCTTCTCATGAGATGTAGGTGGTAGAGGTAGAGGTTGGGTAGTCGACCGACCTACGTCTCTTTTTTCATCCTCATTCCAAACCTAGTTTGGTATGCCCTAAGCTCTTCCTCGTTCGAGGGTTCATTCCTAGAATCATAAACCTCTTCCGTCCTCGGTACACCCGACTTATTTTTCTTTACTACAATCACCTTAATCGGGTGTATCTAAGTCTTGTTGCTTTCCAAGGGCACCTCGACTTTCTTACATAATCTATAAATTAAGAAAAGGTGCCCAAGGTTCAGATCCTTGTTATAGAGGATAGCATCCCCATAACTCGCCTGCATCAAATGCGATGTCTTGAATGATCGCATAGTTCAACAAAGCCCGCTTAGCTGTCACTTCACACACATTAGTTGTGGGAATGAGGTGGGATGATGAAGCAATGCCATACTTAGGATGTAGGCCAAATGTTTGGCCTCATGTACCTAGTGATGGTCTTCATTGCTAACTTTCCACTCCCTCGACCATCGTAAGCATTCTAAGGACCTTAGGGTAGTAGGGTTTTTTAGCTCATCATAGGCTTTCGCTAGTAACCGGTCTAGGTCAGAAACTCATTGATAGATTTTGAATTGAAATTTGCCAACACCCTTCTTACCTAGACCTTTTTAAACACACCAGCTGCTAGGTTGGAGTAGAATTCTCGCACTAACATTGTGGCAGTTAGTGTTGGGGCTTGGCAAAGTGCCCTCCACCCTTTACTTGCGATGGTTTTGCGAAAGAAGTCCTCGAGATGGTAGAAATGTTTTTCCTTAATGAATGATCTATTTTTCAAAATGAGGCCGAACTTCTCGGCTGCTCCCACATTCACAAACTTCTCATGATTGTAATCATGAGATGGTTCTTCCACTTTTCGGCTCTTCCTTGAGCTCAATTTTTGTCTTTTGGATGACATGGTTACTCTAGGTAGGCCATGGTTAAAGATAGGTATTCAATGTGTGTCTAATCACACCAAACAATCACCCAACCTCCTAATGTGCTCAACCCACTCTTTAGTAGCAAAACAAGTGAAAAAATTTCACCTAGGCAATTTATCGAACACTTGGTGGGTGTTTTGCTAATCACAGTTCCTCATACGAAACATAAAATCCTATAACCTCAATACACCCACACTATTCTATTTTCACCGTAAATCAAAGCTTAAGAAGTTCATAATCTCAATTGAATACCTTGTAATGCTGGAAATCCGCAAAAACTCTAACAACCAAAATACCTTTGGCGGATGGAAGACCCTTAGTGATTTTCAATCCGATGATGTTCTTAAGCAATCTAGGGCACTTGAAATCAGTTTAGGGAGCCTTAGGGATACCGTTAATGGATGAATTTGCAAGAGCACATGAGAGAGTTAGGGTTGCAAATGATGAGTGTTAAAAAATATGACCATTCTTGATCTTAAAACATGTCAATGTCACGACGTTCAGGCCAATGTCACAACGTTCTAGAGAGTGGCCCTAAAAAAATTTAAGCCAACGTTGCGACGTTGAAACTCAACGTCCCGACATTCCAGAGGAGGTAATATCCAATGTCGTGACGTTGATAGCCAATGTGGCGACGTTCCAGAGAAGTTAAAATCCAATGTCACGACGTTGAAACACAACGTTGCGACATTGAAACACAATGTCTCGACTTTCCAGAGGCATGTATTTTTGTTTTTCTACTGACCTCGTGACGTTGAGACGTCGTGACATTGGAACGTCGTGATGTTCCAAAGAGCTTCAAAACATGGAATTTGGAAAAAAATTTCTAAGTGTTAGAAAACTTCTTACATGAATTTCCACACTTTTCCAAGCCTGTAATAGGCTTCTCAAGCTACCTCTCATTCCTCACTTCAACCTCAGAACCTAAAGACGCAACAAAGAGAAAACACGCTTAGGTTATAGTCTATGAACTCCGAGAAAACTTAAATTTAAAAAATCATAACAAAAACACTGCTTAAAAACACTTAAGATTGAAGTAAAGAAAGAAAAACTTCAAAATGCTTGAGTTGCCTCCCAAGTAGCGCCATAATGTCGCAATTTCAACCAAGCTGTGTCTCAATGGTGGTTTAAAAAAAAATGACTGAAATTCTCACAAATTCAAGATAGCTGTTCCAAAAAGATCGCTTCACTGAGGATGGAATATATTGTCTCCCACACCATCAACCTTCGTGTTTTCTATACTGCACTAAGCATATCCTTACACTTTACCAAGTTTCCATGCATGATCTCCTTGTTGCAAAATTCCATGATGTCGTCATTAGGGTCCTCATCAGGATGATTCATAGCTCATAATACATGGAACGTAACCTCATCTCCTTGCACTCTCAATTTTAGCTCACCCTCTTGAACGTTAATTTGAGCTTTTCTCGTAGCTAAGTGTTGTTGACCAAATATGATGAGTGTGTGTGTGTGCCAAATTTATGTCACTGCTACTAGAGACTGATTGACCAGTCCCTGAAAACGGCGCCAAAAACTTGTTGAAGACCATATATGAGATATTAAATTCTAAAACACTACTACCAAGGACTAAATTCAATCCCTAGTAGTAATTCCAAAAACTTGATTGAGACCAAATGTGATGTAAAAACTGTTTTCTACTCTGTTTATGATATTATGTAATTAAAACTAGTTTTGGTCTAAATCACTACAAGTGCATAGGTCATATAAGTAATGAAGTCGATTATAAGTCCAGATATCGTTCCCATAGGGTTTGATGAGAAAAATCTAAAGATCAACTACCCTTTACTACTCAAGAAAATCACTATTTGAACTACTGTTTCCTATGATTTGTAAAATAAATAATAAAACTGTATTGAAAATGCTTTTTATAAAATTTTCTTTAATCGAAGAAGGTCTAAACAAAGAATCGTAGATTCATCAGTAGAAATAACACGGGAATAAAATTGTTATAAATATCGGTCATAAAGAGTTAAACAACAAGTACTGTGAAGGATATGAATCCTGGATTTGTCCAAGAGCAGAGTAGTGTAGCCTTGGAATACCTTATGACACTACACATTTCACTGTTTAGCTTACCATATTCCTAAACCAGGTCAATGGGTCTAAATAGCTAATTTTAGGAATTGATGCTCTTTAAGATTTGACTATTTTTCCTAAACCAGTACTTCATAGCCATTTCTTAGGATTGAAAACTCCTTATCCCCATAGACAAGGTAACACAAGCCTTTTTCGCAATTGGTATCTTAGCCATCAATTCAAATAAAAATCTCTTTCTCCTTTATTAGAATCTTAGCTAACAAATGATCAAGATCATTCTACTGGATTGAGATGAAACATCTAAGGATTAAACTAATTTCTCAACAAATAGTCCTTGTTCCTCGGGAACACACTTCTGCTGTCACCTAGAAGGGAACCTTGAAGTTAGAGGTTAGAACATTATGCACTAGAGTGATACTTAGAGTGCATTAGTTCAATGAATATCAGTGCAATATACCCCTAAGTTACTACTCTTTGCTCTCAAGTCGTCCATCCCTGTGTCACTCAGAGGGACCCTGGAAATCAGAGCACAGATATACCTCTTTCTAGGTACAGAACATTAATATTCAGAACAACTCAAAACAAGAGCAATGCCAATTATATCAATCCAGTTTTCATACCCAAAACATCATTTAATACCACAAACAACCATCAAAACATAAAATTCCTTCCTAGAGGGAGCTCATCCTTCCATAACTTGATCACAAATGATAATGACTAGTCGATCAAACAAATTCATTGAAATTGTAAGAAAACTGAATAAACTGGATTCCAGAAAAATTCCCAAATTCCACTTGCATTCAGATAGAAATGAAAGTCAATATACAATGATCTCAACTCCACATTTCCGCTCGGATCGACTACTCTAATCCTAAAATAAATATAGAAAAGAAAATAAAAATAAAAATATATACAAAAGAGACTTCATCTCATACCAAAAAAGCTAAGGTTTAATCAGTTATGTAAATAATTGGATTCAAGATGTCTTCTCTACCATAACTCTTTCTATTTATAAGGCCCTATAAATGTCATGCAGAATTTTGTAGCTGAAATCATGATTCTTTAAATGCAGTCTACTGATGTCTTAGTCACGACAAAGTTGGTTTATGTCACGACATTGCACCTTACTTGTGTGTCTTCAAGCTTTGTTGCGGGCTTGTTGCGACATTTTTTATATGTCTTCAGTTTCTTGCCCTTGAATAGTTTGTCGCGACAAAGTTCATACATGTCGCAACATTTCAAAGTAAATGCCTTCTATGTCTTAACTCTTCATTGCGACTTCGCTGCGTTCTTGCGGAGTGAAATTTTTCTGCAGGATTATCATGACAAAAATATTTACTGGTCGCGACAAATCCTCTTCGCCTTTGTTCCTTCTTTTGTTATGACAAAGCTGTGAAATGTCACAACAAACTTCTATTAACACAGTTTGGTAATTGTCATGACAAAGCTTTGCTTGTCACTTATTCTTTACTGGCTTCAGGTTATCGATGTCTGTATGGTTCGTCACTTACATGGAATCCATCACGCAATAAACTCCTAGCTGAACTCGGGTGTTGTTTGTGTCGTGACAATTCGCTATGTCAATGAGACATTCTTTCTTAGTTTGTCTTGTGTCGCCATGGAATTTGTTTATCACTGAAGATCCCGAACATCCGACCTGATAAGCTCAGAGTAAGCGCCACAACACACTCCCGCTAACTTCCACTTTACGACCTGCCTTTCTGGCCGAGATCGGCGACACCGAAAAGCGCACACCAATGCAAAATTAAGGACACCGTATAACTTACGAAAACTGTGACCGGGGAACTAAACCAAAGCAAAGCTCAATGATTCTCAAGAGTGGTCCGTACAACCCACGCCTTCAAGCAAAGGTGTCTCCTTTTCACAAGTGGATCGCACTCTAACCCGCGCCACTAACAAAAAAGTAACGCCTTCCAAAATTCGAGGCGCACTGAGATCCGAGATGATCGAGGAGCGCCGCACGCTAGATAGATAAAGAAAGCCCTCAACCCGCCTCCTCTCACACTAAAGAGGTCCAGAATCGTAGCCATACTAGGAACACCCAAGCCCTTATCCTTAAAGAAAACCAATGTACCTAATCGAATACCCCAAAATCACGAAAAGTCGTAGAGGGCGCATATCAAATGCGTTGCAAAAGCACTTTTTATAAAGGGGTGTAGGGAGGGGAAACGTAAGGCCATTGTCGAAGGCCACCAAAAGCACACCATCTGGGGCACTCGACAACGTAGGACGTCAAAACGTCTGGGAGCACTGAAACCTGACACCAAACTGGGGCCTATAACGCCCATGAAAGTTTCCCATATAGCGCTTAACTCGTTAGTCCCACCGCAGCATTTCAGACGTGGACTTCAGATATTCAATTCCCACCGGCATTTAATCTCGTCAATTTACTCCTCGCTTCTTTACCCAAGGGGCAGAGGCTCTCGGCATCTCGAAGAGCGACCACAGCTAAATGATCGGATTCACCACCTGTCCGCCCTGAATCGGGTACTGTAGAGGAGTCACCTCTTATACGCAAAGAAAAGGAACGATCCGGACCCATGGGAGTATCAGATAGTAAGAACAAGACCTAACCAAGCTAGCCCTAGCGCCTTGCTATATTACTCTAAGAGACATAGAAGGAAGAAAGATGCACCGATCCTAGGAACAAAACGAAAAGGACGACCCTAGGCAAGGTGTCACAAAACGCAAAAAGGGATTCTGAACAAAAGGTTAGACGAATGTTAAGAAAAAGGAAGCCCGAACTCGCAGAGAAGTAAAAAAGCTTCAATATCAGGGGAACACAATGTGCTAATCTGCTAGAGGATGTTCGAAGAAACCTACAAACTAGGAGGAAACGAGCGCCGAAAGTCGAAAAATCATTATTATCACAGACATCTGACTCCACGACAAAGCCCTAATCAAACCAGCCCTGAACGACCACGTGGAAGTCGCACCCACCTCGGGAGAAACGATACTCCTCGCCCACGCCAGAACCAAAGGCCGGGAGGCAACTAATCGATTAAAAACAGCGTGCGCGCCCACCTCACTGCCCTGAAGCAGGTGCTTAAAAGCAAGATGACGTTGCGATCAAATACGACACGCAGGCGGCTCCCCGCACTGTACTTCAAAACTAGAGCTCTTTGGGCCATTCGCCTCCCCATATTAATAACACCACCGCCTAAAGAGCCCATATCCTGTAAATCAAATCAAATCTCATCTCACTAATAAGGGAAGTAAGATAATTCTCAATAACTGCTCCCTAATTATCCCTTATTTATCTAACAGCGATAAGGGCAGAAAATCCCTCATCTAATAAGAGGGAATCCTTACCATCATCAAATTGGGAAAAACATTTACTATAAATACCAGGCCACCACATCGGCAAGGCACGCGACTTACGTTAATTCAATACTTCATTCCTGGCGCTTGATATTCTCTCCGCGAAGAAAATCGACTTGTGGTATCGGAATCCAAGAACGGCTTGCGCCCCGCCGATCCTTTGTTTCTCGCTTCGCAGCGAAATTCAACGCCAAGAGCCAACGGGCCGGCCCAAATGGCGCCTGGGCCGCACAAAGAATTCCAACACGCTCCAGCCCAATTTCGATTGAAAAAGGCATCATCAACTATATTACCTAGGGCATTGTTTGTTGTAGAATTAATGTATGATGAGGAGTGGAGAGGCTCAGCAAAGCCTTGAATGGAGGCGTAGGATGCAGTAAATTAAGGCATGTAAATTAAGTTGAGTGACTTACTTGTTTATCTATAGATTCTTTCTTTTCTACACAATATTTGTACATATATATTCAGTACTGCATAGGAAGTAGGGTGACTAATGCATCATAGTTCAAGAAGGACAAGGACAACACTTCATTAAATAATTGTAGGGTAATTAAATGAAGCCATGCATGGCTAATGGCCCCACCAAAGTACAATAACTACAAACATGCATGCATGCTTCTCCACGTCAACCTCCCAAAAGTTGATAATGATCAATTTGATGTTTGGAAAGATTTCAATTCTCGTGGGGTAAGTACCCTGCAATTAATTACAAACTTGCACCCAATGGATTAAAAACCAAACCAAACATTGAATCAAAAAAATTATCGATTCACAGCTCATTAATCAAATCGGTGATTGAATCACAATCAAACTAATGATATAATAAATATATAATTTATTTAAATTTAAAATATATAATTAATAATATTTAAGATATTATTTATTTCATTTTATATAAATAAATTAGTATTTTAAAATTTATTTAAAAAATTGTATAATATTAAATATAAAAATATTTTAAAAATAGAAGAAAACTTATTTATATAAATATAATTTATCTAATACAATATATTAAGTTTTTTTGGGAAGATTTGACATAACCGAAATGTTAGTGAGGTGATAAAGTGTTAAACTTGTAAATACATGGTCAGTGATTCCAACCAAGCCTTTGTATACTTTTTCGAATTTAGTTTTTCTTATGTCTTAATACAATCCCACATCGAAAGTTAATGGGAAAATAAAATGGTTTATAAACAATTTTTAGAACATTATGTTTACATCAAGCTACACACGTTGAGCTTATTGCCTTGCTGGCTACCGTCTTAAGGGCTTTGTTTATCTCTTTTCAAGAGGGCATTAATTGTTAATTTTTTCAGAAATTTAAAGCACCATTGAATCATTCGATTCTTCACAAACCATTCGGTTTGAGTGGTTCATCGGCTCGACCGACGGTTTGGATGGTTCATATCCGCTTTAATAAGTAGGCGGTCCATGGCATGGACCAGACCGTATTGACAGTTGAACCGGGCCGATCGGCCGTTCTGACTCGGCTTTTAAATCATTGATTTTTTTTTTTATCAAAGAAGCAACTATAAGTTTATTAACCATTGTGCTATAATTTCTCCCTTGAGTATTTTTATGTCTCTCCTGACTTTATTTCCTAGGTTTGCCACTGTTCATGATGACCGTTGTATCTTAGGAGAAGAACACTGATCAACTCTATGAAGAAGAGGGTTTATTTTCCCTATGGAGAGAGCTGACTGACCATTGTGCCATAATTTCTCCCTTGAGTATTTTTATGCCTCTCCTTACTTTATTTCCTAGATCCGCTACTATTCATGATGACCGTTGTATCTTAGGAGCATAACACTAATCAACTCTGTGAAGAAGAGGGTTTATTTTCCCTTTGGAGAGAGCTGACTGCATGCCTCGATCAAGCTACTTCTAATCCTTATCCTTTATGATTAACATATTGTTCCGATTATTATAATTATTATTCTTTGTATTATTATTTCTTTGATAGGAATTTAATTGAGTTCGAGCTCCTTTATTCTCGCCATTTTAAAGAAAATAATTTTTAATATTTATCTCCAACACCCAGAGAAAATATCGGGCTTCAAGGGAAATTCGATTCAGAGCGTAAAATTCTTCTCGATCGACTTCAAGCATCAATAACAACAAATGAGATTTCGTCGACAACCTTAGGTTTATATTTGTAAACTCGAGAAAATTTGAATTTTCCAAAAATGGCAAACTAAGAAATTATCGCTAGCGCATAAGCTTGAAAAACCGTGAAGTCGGTAGATCTCGAATGACGAACTGGACTCTCACCGCTAGATTCGCCTCGCAATCTAGTTACCTGCATCGACCCGCAAATTCTTATATAAGAAGATTTCACGATTTTCTGATGCAGCTGACACCCGGGCGGGACTCAAAAACGGGATTTTTGAGAAAAATTTTGAAAGAAAAAAATAAATTAAGTTCATTTAAAATAAATTGAACTTGAACCGGGACAAAATAAATTGGAGAAAAAAAAACATAATAGCTCATTTTTTTTGGACAGTACGTGAGAGAGAGGAAGAGATGAGAGAGAGGCTCCAACTTCTCTCTACAATCTATCGAGATCGGGTGGTCGGAATTCGTCGGGCTAAGAACGAAAGTTCATATACTCGACGAGGGTTACACGTGGGTACCAAAAATAAGGGATTTCACCAAAGATCTAAAGGAATAAAAGCCAGAAATCAAATTTTTCTAGATTAAGGTGTTCTCGGGACTCCTTCTAAGCTTACCCTCCAAGAGGTAGGAATTCTTCCTATTTTGGTTTATTTTCCATTCTAGGAGCTGTTTGGTTGAGTTTTAATGCCATAATTGGCCCTTTTTGCCCTAAGGGGCTGTTTAGCAAAATAATGGGTTATGGGAATAGTATCCTGTTTTGACCCTATATGATGTCCAATTTTTGGGGCTGATTTTCAGTTAGAAAAAGAGGGCATTTGGGCTAGTGTTCTTCATGACAATTGTAGTTGAAGTTGTGAACTTGAGGTTAGGCTTTTGAATTACCTAAATTGGACCTCTATAGCTCAAGTTATGGTCCATTTAATTTCCGAAATTGTCATACTAGTCGTTAACCCGCTTGTGCTCCAGTATTGAGACTCGATTTTGGTTAGGAAAAAGAGGAAATTTGGACTAGTGTCCTTCATGAAAATTGTAGCTGAAGTTGTGAACTTGAGTTTGGGATTTGAATTACCTATATTGATCTCTATATCTAGCGTATGGTTCATTTAATTTTTGGAATTGTCACAGCTTAGGCTATTAACTATTTGTGTCCAGGTTTTGGGACTGATTTTTGGTTGGGAAAAAGTGAGAATTTGGACTAGTATCCTTCAAGGAAATTTTAGCTCTATCTGAGAACTTAATGTTAAGCTTTTGAATCACCCAAATGATACCTCTATAGCTCAAGTTATTATCTGTTTTCGGGGATTGCCATAGGGCTGACTGAGCTTTTTGCATAACCTACCCGTCCGCATTTTTAATCGATTCTCTTGCTATGGTAGCGCAGACTCTAATTAAGATCCTTCAAGGAAATTGTGATCTATCTGAGAACTTGATGTTAGGTTTTTAATCACCTAAATCGGGACTTATAACTCAAGTTATGGTCCGATGTGACTACTACAGCCTTTTTAGGGCCGTTTAATGGCTCAGGTCCGCATTTCGGGGACTATTAGGGGGCTAGTTTTCTGAACTGAGTTCAGAAATATCTTATGGTATGTTATGGCTTGTTGCGTGGAATGTTTTGTGGGCATATCTATGCCACAATTGGTCTTGAAGGATGAGGTTGTCATTACTTGAGTTTGAATCACATGCTTTGTAGTAATTGATTGGATGTCAATGTGTATCCTAATGTATTGACATGTGGAGAGTATGTATGTGTGTATGAATATGTTGACATGATTTGTGTGATTTATTTGAAAATTGTATGTTGATTGATATAATTTTCCAAATGATGCATGGGTGTAATGCATGAATGAAATTGTCCATATAGCATCCATATATATGTGTGACATGGCATAAGCATGAAATGGCATAATTGCATTTCATATGCACGGGGACATTGCATGAAATGTTTTTTGTCATTCACCATTCTTGGTGAATGGGTGGGGGACTCAGTACCTTGGACGACGTCCAATAGAGTTCCACAGTTTGCATGGTTGTAAATTAACACTGCGTTTGGTGTTGATCAGTATGGCTCTTTAAATGGAACAACGTCCAAATTGAGTCGCACGATTTGAAAATGGAAAATGAGATTATGTGGTGGGTGAAAGATCCGTTATCTTTTTGGTTATACATATGGATCTATCGGTAAAAGCCCGTAAAAGTTTGGAAAGATTTGTGAAGCTTGCGGTGGGACCCTGGAAAATTTGTCACCCATAAAAGACAAATGGATTTTTGAAAACAAATGATCATTGAGGTGAACATCCAAAAAGCTTTTGGTTTGAAAACAAATGAAGTTTGTTTTATAAAATGATCATTGGATGTAATCCAAGAATGATGGATTTTATCACATATGGGTTTCAAAGCACTGTGTGATAAGAGTCACTTAGACTCTGCTCTCATGGAGCCGGTGGAGGACTCCTGCGACATGGGACATGGTGAGTCGCATCTCATTCATGGCCTGTAGAATTCCATTTTAGGTTTGCATAATCTTGATTGGAATGTGTTTTTTTGGTGACATGATCATTGTATGTGCACTTAGATGGGGAGTAGCCTCTGTAGGATTTTACTCTACTGGGTATTGCTCACCCCGACATGAGACCCCTTTTCAGGTACAGGGAGTGTACAGGGAGACGACACTCACTCAAGGCCGCCATTGTGAAGAAAGCCGGGTTGTGGCTTTGATTCTTACTTTTGTAAAATATATTAGAATAAACTGTTTTGATATATGTTTTTGTGTAAAGAGTATTGTAATTAAACTCTTAAGGACTATGGTATTATAAATTATGCATTATGTTTTGAGTATGATAAATGGACCTATGTGGTCATTTTTACTCGAGACTTAATCTCGAAGACGCCATGATATGATATTTCGGGGCCCTGACGGGCTGTGGCTATTATCTGTTGTACAAGTTGTATTTTGGGTAGAGCTTCCCGTACAAAGAAGACTCTCTCTGATTTTTGTTAAATTATGAGTCCCGATAAAGGGGGCAATAACAAAGGTGGTATCTAAGTTACTAAACATCCATTAAGTTTTCCCCTACGGTCGACGGTCGGGTCAACTGAATCTAGGTTTCAGCCACAATATTCAATAATTTGTAATTCTCCATGTGAAAAGGAAAAAGAGAAAATATCATAAAATTTAGGAGCTTCCTCATCGTCTGAAGGAGTGGAAACCTCAGCTAAGTCTGGTACTTCCGATTTTGATGGAAAAGAATACTCATGCCACTAAGAGATTTTAAATGCACATTCGATAATATTTACAATATTTTTTGTCATACAAGAAAATCAAGAGAGCTATGGAATGCCTTAGATATCAAATACGGGTTTGAGGATGTGGAACTTAAGAGATACCATGTAGAAAAAATTTTAGATTTTAAAATGGTTGATGAAAAGACTGATGGAACAGATTGATATGTTCCAAAATATTGTTTATGACTTTAGAAGCAAAAGTGTCAATATAGATGATACTCTTGTAGTTGCTTCTTTGATAAAAAAATCTGCCACCCTCTTGGTCCGATCTTGGTAGAGTGTTAAAACAAAAACCAACGGATGTTTCATTAGATGAATTACTCATTGCTCTTAGGATTGAGGAAAAACATCGTGAAAATTTGAATTTTTGAATATCAGGCTAAAGCTCATGGTGTTGAAAATCCGAGTAAGCCAAAGTCAAAGTTTTTCAAGAAAAATAAGTATAATAAACCAAATTTTATTAATCCAGAGTCAAAGGTTTGGATATGATCCTTGTTGGGTTTGTGGGAAGACGAATTATAAAGCAAAAGATTGCTTCCATAAAAAAGGTCAAGCTCCTAAACCTCAAGCTAAGAGCTTCTCCAGTAGTTAACAAAAATTCTCAACATCTAAAGCTATCTTTTGCTCCAAAAAGCAACTTTCGAAAGATTTAATTAAGTTTCAAAAGGTATGAAGTCTTAACAAAGGACCATCTAAAACTTTAGCTATTCTAAATCTATTCCAATTTACTCTCCTTTTCTTCCTTAATAATTACATCATATACCCTTCATTCATCTATATCACCTATTAATTATAAATTTTATTTAAAAAATAAAAATAAAATAAAAATAAATATTTAATTAAAATAAAATAAAATAAATATTTAATTACTAATTTTAGTAGTTGAAAATTATTTTTATTACAAATATTAAATACCCTTTAAAATTTTTGTAATTTTATAAAAATAATGAAAAATGAATAATTTGTCAAATATAGGATCAAAAATAAATGTGTTGAGATTAATAGAAAAATCTGATCCTATGTAGCTGATAAAGATTTTGCTGATTTCTCAAATCACACTAAGGTTGTAAAAAGCTGATAAATCTTATCCGACCGTAAATGGCCTCATCCCAGTCCGACCAACCATTTTCCTCATTGTGATTGTCCATGCCATTCCGATCGGCAATGGCATCGGTGCAAGGTACACAATACCGAAAGCCCCAATTTTTTTTAATTCATGCAATAATATCACTACTAGACTGTTTGTGGAAAATACTGGATTGTTTGTGTGTTTGCGGAATATTTTTTTTTTATATTGATTTTTGTGTTTGGTTGCCAAGAAAGTGCTGAGAAAATGCATAGAAACACTTCTCCAATGGTCATATTGCTGAGGGAAAAATGGAATTTTCCATCCTTCAATCCAGACACGGGCCGGGCCGAGAAAGTGTTGAGAAAATGCCTAGAAACACTTCTCCAACAGTCATATTGCTAAGGGCAAAATAGAATTTTCCATCCTTCAATCCAAGATTGCTGGTGAACAGTTCCCAGCAATATTTGCCCAAATATTGATGGCAACTGTTCACTAGCAATCCTTTTGCTTGAAGGATTGCTCCACTGTTGGAGAAGGTTTTTTTTCAAGTGAACATCTATAATTTTACTTTTGCTCTACTGTTGTAGATGCTCTAAAATATTTGGGCAAATATTGTTGGGAACTGTTCACCAGCAATCTTGGATTGAAGGATGGAAAATTCCATTTTGCCCTCAACAATATGACCGTTGGAGAAGTGTTTCTAGGCATTTTCTCAGCACTATCTCGGCAACCAAACACAAAATCAATATAAAAAAATATTCAAGAGCCACACAAACATTCCACAAACAATCCAGTATTTGCCACAAACAGTCCAATAGTGATCCTATTGCATGAATAAAAAAAAATTGTAGAAAATCGGGCTAAGATTGTGTACCTTGCGCCACATGCCACGTCGACGGAATGGCATGGACAATCACGATGAGGAAAAGGGTTGGCCGGACTGGGATGAGGCCATTTACAACTGGAGAAGATTTATCAACTGTTTACAACCCCAGTGTGACTTGAGAAATCAGCAAAATCTTTATCAGCTACATCGGATCATATTTTTCTATTAATCCCAACACATTTATTTTTAATCCTATATTTGACAAATTATTTATTTTTCATTATTTTTTATAAGAAGTACAAAAATTTTAAAAATTATTTAATATTTGTAATAAAAATAATTTTCAACTACTAAAATTATTAATTAAATATTTATATTTATATTTATTTTTAATTAAATATTTATTTATTTATATTTATATTTTTAAATAAAATTTATAGTGTATGAAGTGATATAGATGAATGAAGGGTATATGATGTAATTATTAAGGAAGAGAAAGGATAAAATTGGAATAGATTTAGGATAACTAAAGCTTTAGATAGTCACTGTTGGAGCTCACATCCTTTTAGTTTTAAGCTAAATCTCAAAAAGTTACTTTTTGGAGTAAAAGATAGCTTTACATGCTAAGAATTTTTGCTAACTACTGGAGATGCTCTAATATAATATCTATCGGGTCAACTCTTCAATCCCTCCGTGAAGGTATTATGTGAATGGCTCTAAGTTAAATGTTGTTTGCAATTCAAATAATCGGCGGAGTGACTATGGTGCTAACATTCACGTGTGTGTTGATAAAAGTTTATTTTCTAATTATCAGTAATCACACACAAGTACTGTAAGCATGGGAAATGGAAGTTTGGCCAAGGTACTAAGCACAGGACAAATTAACTTGAAACTTACTTCCAGGAAAACTCTCACCTTAGGAGTCTTAACATGTCCCAGGTATTAGAAATAATTTAATTAGTACTTCTCTTTTAGTTTAACATGGTTTTAATTTAGTTTTTGAGTCTAATAAAGTTGTAATTACCAAAAACAATAGTTTTATTGGTAAAAGTTACTTATGTGATGGATTATTTGTTTTGAACATAGTAAATTCTCCTTTAGTTAAATGTGATTTATCCTCCTCTTCAGTTTCAAATATTGATTTATCTTATGTGTGGCATGGTGGATTAGGACATGTAAATTTGGAAACCATAGAGTGGATGATGAATTTAGATCTTATCTCGGAGTTTGAAATTAATTCTAAAGCATAATGTGAAATTTGTGTACAAGCTAAGCAACCTAAAAAACCTTTAAATCTATTGAAAGAAAAACTAAATTGTTAAAAATAATTCATAGTGATTTATATGATTTAAATAATGTTATGACTCGGTGAGAAAAAAGATATTTTGTTACTTCTATTGATAAATTTTCTAAATATTGTTATATTTATCTTATCAACTCTAAAAATGAATTATATAATACATTTAAAATATATAAAATTTTGGTAGAAAATCAATTAGATAATAAAATTAAAAGTTTAAGATCGGATAGAGGGGGTGAATATATCTCCAAAAAGATGTAATGGGCGTGAATATATCTCACAGATGTCTCGACTTTGTGACACTCCGGATAATTCATTAAACACCGCACCTATTCACCTCACCCACTAGTTGCCAAAGAAAAAATAGAACCTTATTAGACATGATAAATGTTATGTTGACTAGTTAAGGTTTTCCAAATAATTTGTGGGGTGAAGCCTTATACTCACCTTGTCATATTCTTAATAGAGTTCCTTATAAATGATCAGATAAAATACCTTATGAAATTTGAAAAAATCGGAAACCTAATTTAAAATATTTAAAAGTATGGAGGTGTCTAGATAAAGTAAATACTCCAATAATAAAAAGAGAAAATTAGGTCCCAAAACTATGAAGGAAAAACACACAGCGGAAGCATGGATCTAGCAATATGATTAAACATGCAACTGTATCTAAAATTCAATATTAAATAAAATTACCTATGTAGATTTGCAGATCCGCCAACTGCACTCTAGGATCAGCCACCAACCAAAGAATCTACACCGCCGATCTTACAAAGAATGAAGACGCAACCAACGATCTACACTCCTGGCCCAATCTACACGCCACCCACCGTCCATCTTTCCGTGATCTATCCCTCGTGGGTGGTAATATGATAAATGGGCAGCAAGACAATTAATCGACGTGAACTCACCTTAGAACACTTAGAGAAAAAAACCAAAGAATAGAAAAATTCTTTCTTTTCTCTTGTTCTGTATTCTCAAAAATGTATGAAAAAAAAACTCAAAAAGAAAACCTTAAAAACCCATTACATCAAGGAATAACTGTTCATATAATAAATTTACTTATTATAAATAACCTGCTCATATAATAAATTATATTTATTATAAATACCGCTCATATAATAAATTATATTTATTATAAAACCGTCTATATAATAAATTATATTTATTATAAATTTATAATTTATACATATATTTGAGAATACTATGGGACCCAAGAGCACATAATTGCTAACAATCTCCCACTTGCTCTTTGAGTACAAACTCGAGCATGCCCCCAAAACCACGTAACCTCAACTTTCAGGTTCTATAGTTCCATTACCGCATATGAGCCCGCCACTTTCCCGAGCCAGCCCTCGGGGATCCAATCTAAGGCTATTATTAATTAAGGCTCCTTATAATTGAAAAGCAATTATCTAATCCGTACACTCCATAATTAAAGGCCCGTAGTTGAACTCCAAAATTAATAATAATATTGATATATATATTAATTTCCTCCATTGTGTAATAAATATCGATAATTAATTGATTATATTTTCATCACTAATTATTTTAATCTTCTGATTTAAATAGCTTTCTAATGGATCAAATGCACTGGCCAGTGACTTCATTACATCCAAGTACCGAAACATATCAAGAGGATATTTCATAATTTCATTTTTGTTTATTTCATAAATACCGGTAATTAAACAATCTGTAATGCTCCCAAATCATCTGTATTGGCCACAAAATAGCCTCTCACATATTGACAATTCAAAGACCGATAATTATTCAATTACCTATTTAAAATAAACTCGATTGAGAGAAAATAATAATCAAATATCACTTGAGATTTAATTTTCACGTAAATTTAACTTTAATTAAATCTTTCTTTGATCCTATCAATGCAACATGCTTGGACTGCACTTCAATATTTATAATAACTAAGATACAGATTATTTCATAAAATATTGCGCCTAAATAAAGCGCCCAACTTTATTCAATAATCATGGATCTTATTCATTAATTATGAGAACTTATGATCATGTCTTCCATGGACGTATCCATATGACCATATACCGCATAATTAACTGGACTCCACTGTACCGAAAAATACTAGTGCAATACAGAAATTAATACCTCATCAAATTTTATTAACACGTAAAAATACAATAATTTTATTTGTTCATACAAAAGCTCAAATAAAAACTCCCACTAGTCCTAAAATAAGTCCGTAATCTCCCTAACACCCATAGAATCTACATGTCTTCAAAAACTCGGAATTGTGTAGAGCCTGCGGAATGGGTCCGCTACTTTCCTCTGACGCGATTTTGGTAACTACCGCGCCTCCTCGCCTCAATGATGTCTCTCGATCAAGTGGTACTTCCTCTCAATGTGTTTTGTTTCAGGATACTGTTCTTCGGGATCGTGCTGACGGTCCCACCTGCGGTCACGCCAAAGAAAGGGTAATGGGCCGACCTGCACCGGGTATCACCCGAAGATCCATAATGAACTCTTCTCACCACACAGCCTTCCTTAGGCCGCCCTCGTGGCAAAGAATACATTCGCCTTCGTGGTGGAATCTCGCTACACACGCCCGTTTTAATACTCCTCCAAATGCACAGCCCACCATATAGTGTAAACACATAACCAGAGGTAGATTTCCTTGAGTCAATATCCCCTTTGAAGTTCGAGTCCGTGAAAACCAATGGTTTCTAAACTCCCACCGGAATATACTAGCATATAAACTTGCTCTCCTTAGATACTTAAGTATACGCTTATCGCAATCCGAAGGTTCTCAACGATCGACGATACCGCTGATAACTCCCATCGCATATCAGACATCCGTCCGGTACATAACACGGCACAGCATGAGACTACCTACAAACAGGCATAGCGTGATCCATCATATCGCTCTTTCTCCGCCTCGTGGAGTTTTGGTGATTTGCCCCTTTAAAGATGAATTCCACGCCTAAAGGGTAAGGATCCCCCTTTGAATTTTCCATGTTAAACCCGACAAGAATTTTATCAATATAAGAGGCTCGAGATAAGCCAACAACCTATTCTTCCCGGCCTCGTATAAGCTTGATTCCAAGAATATAGTTGGCTTCCTCCCAGTCTTTCATATCAAACTGCTTATGCAACCACCTTACACCCGACAACATTTGCTCACTGCCTGACACAATATGTCATCTACGTAGCTGACTAGAAAAACTAGCCTTCAGGCTTGATTCTTTTTGTAAACACAAGGTTCAATGCGGCTTTCTCTCAAACCAAAAAGAAGTAATGGCCTGATCAAACCTGATGTTCCATGATCCGGATGTCGCTTGGTCCATAAATGGACCTTTGCAACCAGACACATGTGTCTTTTCGCCTTTAGCTTTTGAACCCTTCCTGCTGTCGCGATGTAGATGTCCTCATTTAAATCTGCTATTTAAAAGGTCAAGTTTGACATCCATCTCGCCAAATCTCGTAATCGAGACTACAAATTACGCCTAAAAGAGCAATCCGATAGATTTAAGTACGGCTACTGCGAAAAAGGCAAAGGTTTCTTCATAATCTATCCTCTTGGGTATACTCTTTGCCACCAATCTAGCTTTCAAGGTTTCCACCTTCCCATCTCGATCCTCTTTTTCTCAGGAATCCACTTACACCCTATCGGGTTTTACCCCTTTCGGGTGCCTCTACAAGAGACCGTGACCCAATCGAATACATAGATTCCATTTCACTCTGGCCCACGGCTTTTTGCCACTCCCGTACATCCACATCTTCCAAAGGCTTCCTTTTGTAATTGATGGGATCATCTTCACCGCCAATAAGAATAACTTGGTAAGACTCGCCTAGCAAGACATATCTCGCAGCTTCCGCCTTACTCTCTATCACTACGACGAAGCTCCACCGGTCGCGGGTTCCACATGTATTTGATCTTGTTCCACCGGGGTTTCACTGCGGTTGCTCACCTTCGCACATTTTCCCCTTGAACATGCATAGGAATCGTGGTATTAGAGGCCAAGACACCGGTGGTTCGCTGTTTCGAGCCGAAATGTTCTCAAGAATTATTTTACTGGGTTTGAAATCGCTTATATGGGCCTTCCTCCAAAAAGTCGTGAGTACTCACAATAACCTTTTATCCGAAGGACTATAAAATAGTCCACCTCTGCCTTTAGTGGTAGCCAACAAACATGCAACCTCTCGTACGCGACTCCAACTTATTGGATCCTTTCTTAAGACATGCGCAGAGCACCCCATATTCTGATACGGTTTAAACTAAAGCCATACTCTTTCCACAATTTCCGTGGGTGTCTTGGTGAACCGCTTAAGGAACTAAATTCGTAAGATACATTGCAGCTTCTATGGCATATCCCCAAAACGATATGTAGAGATGAATAACTAAGCATCGACCTCACCATATCCTCGAAGAGTTCTATTTCTTCTTTCCCCGCAACCCACTACTGGGTGTTCCAGTGCCGATAACAGAAACTATCCCCCTGAATAAGTAAGACTTAAACTCCAGAGAGTATTCACCCACTCTCTGGCCGCATCGAAGCTCTTGATATGGAGTCCATCGCTTTTCCGCTCAAAATTTTTATACTGAAATTTAGTGAAAGTATCGACTTTTTGGCGCATTAGGGTAAATATATCCATATCTCGAAAGTAAATAATCAGAAGGTGACAAAATACTCATACCCTCCTCCGGGTTGACATTTATCGGGTCCGCACACACGCAAGATGCACCAATTCCGTTTGATCGCGCGATATCCTTTCGCTTTAAAGGGCCTTTCTGGTCATTTTACCTTCCAAACAAAGGATTCACATACTGGGTATAGTTCAAAGTCTAGGGAAGTTAAGATCCCACTTTTTACCAAACCATGAATCCTATTAGGATTAATATGACCTTAATCGCAATGCCAAAGGTACGCTTCATTTGAAACTTTCCTTTTCGCTAGGTGATCATGCTTATCAACAATTTCAGTAATTAAAACATCATAGGACATAGGACTTAAATAATAAAGACCATCTATCAAATCAATTTAAGATTAAATAACCGGTTGAACTCTTATTGTATTAAAGGAATTAAATTCCACTGTTAAACCTTGTTCAAATAAACAACTAACATAAATTAAATTCCTTTTAAAATCCGGTACATATAAACAGTCTACTAAACATAAAGTCCTATCATTATTGAAAAATAATTCTACTTGTCCTAATGCTTTAACGGAGACATGTTCTCCATTTCCAAGCCTCAAAACCTCTCGTTCCTCGGCCCAACCAAGCTAGTTCATTCGAACCACTCGCAGTTATAAATGCATACGGTTAGTGGCCTCGAATCAATGATCCATTTATCATTATAATTCTCCACTAAACAAGTTTTCAACCACATTTAAATTACCCATACCTTTGCTTTTTGGCAACTGCGGGGCAATTTCGCCTACCGAATCTCTTCTGTCACACTTCAAGCACTCGGCCTTTCTACTCTTCAGCTGGTTTTGGTAACTCGGCACCACCCTCTCTCGCTTGTTCTTATTCTTTTCCCACCCTGCTCCCCTTTGGGCTTGAAAGTAGAACCCCTCATGAACACCGCTCGACTTTCCGAAAGCCCTTTCAAGACTTTCAAGTTCATGCACCAACTCGTAGGAGTTAGGATCCATCTTGTTCCATATTATATCAATCTTTAACGAGTAAACGATCAGGTAGGGATTCAAATATGAAATCACTTGGGACCTTTGCTCCATCTTTCATCCCCAACACTTCGCCTGATCGAGATGTAATATCATTTTTCACAATGATCCTCACACTTCCCCTAGCTTCATTCTAAGCAATTCATTATGTGCTCTAACTCCGCAGCCCCTCGCCTTAAAGAACTTGTTGATTGTGCAGAACATTCATCGAGAGTCTGGATCATTTCTGCTCCACTCTCGAGATGAGATATCCCGTCTCCTTCAAATGACTAGCAACACCGGGTAAGAATATGCTAGCCGAACCGATATACTCGCTTCGCCCCAGCTCATAGTCTTTTCTCGACGCATATCGATGCATTTGCCGGGCTCATTGGGCTTTGGGTGGTTAGGACAAACTTCCGCTTCAAAATCCGTAACAATGTACAAAAAGTTGGTTTTCCATTCACTATAATTATTTCCATCCATGTGCCTTGACTCAAAAATCATCGCAAGTGGGTTAAATCATGCCATTTTCAAAAAATACACACTAGTATTAAAACGTAATATCTACAATAAACATAATCTTAAAATTTAGTTAATCCCAAAAACTATTTTCCTCGTTTATTGTAAACAATTATTCGTTTCCATTATAAACACTTACGCTGGGCAAGATATTTATAACAAACTACTTGATCATGAAATGATTAGTATCCTACTAAGTCAAGTTCCGTGAAAGATGGGGAGTCACTGCTGACTACTTAAATCCCACCTTCTGCATTTAACTTTCCGATAATACATAATCATTTCACTCTAATTGTTTCAAAACTTTCAAGCACTTAATAAAAAAATATCATAGCCTCGCTGGAGGGTAATAATTAAATTAAGTTTGAATGTTATTAACCATTGTTTTACTTAAAATTATCTTTAATATCCAAGATTGCCGACGCTGGGTCGATCAATCTTATTAAAATTTTGAAACCCTAATTGAGGTCTAATCAATAAAATCCAACCATGTTTATCCGCCGGGGCACACATGATCATTTTATTATTGCACCCATTAACGAGCCCTTTAGGTTTAAAAAATTAATTAAATTAATTAAAACTCACCATTCAATATTTTAAATAATAGATTTTCTAAAATTATTTCAAAAAATAAAATAATTTTCCATAATAATTATTAACTAGATAATAGAATCATAATAATTATGCACATGTAATTATCATCATGCAAATTTATATGGCACCACCTATTCTATATGGCATGTTATCACATAAAACATGTTATAAGCATATAATTTAAACCATTCACAAAAGCATTAATTAAATAACCCTAATCCATGGTTTTCCTAAAATTAAAATCGGGCCTATTACAAAATATCCTAAGGCCTCAGTCTAATGCCTATTTTAGTTTACAAAGGCATAAAGGCCCAAAACTAAAATAAATTAAAACCCCAAAACCCTAACATGTTCTTAATTTGAAGGGTAGTAGGTCCCACTGGTCCACCAAATCAAACCGCCTGTGGGAAGAACCACCACCGCACGACGAGCGCCCACTAAGTAGCCGCCAAAAACGACCAAGACGCGCCCTACGCCCAAAGACTATCACGAGCGAGACCACGCCGTAAACTTCCACCCACTGCAGCGCTGGACGACGCTTTCTCGCACCGCGATCCCGTCCGACGCGTCTCCTCCTCCTCAAACGTTTCACTGGTCACCATCTGAGATGGTGTCCAGATCTTCTCCGCTTCCAAATAATGAAGGGTGTACATTTACAGGATTTGAAATTTAAAATTACAACTATTTTTAATTAAAAAAATGTAAATAATAAATAAACTGTGAAGGAAACTCCGATCTTACGACACTCCTCATATAAACCCAAAAATTAATACAATCAAAAATCTACCATGAATCTAGGCAAAACCATTAAAATAATACATCCATTCAGAACAAAAATCATAAAATTAATGTATCTAATCATGCGCGATCTAACAACAAATAGAACCTAGGTGCCATATACTAAATCAACATCAAAATTACATGCATCATTGAATACCTAGATACACATATCTAATCATAGCATGCTCCATACCACAATCAAGGAAAAACACACAAGCCGGACGCAAACTAACGATCTACACTGGCCCACCCACAGATCGCTAATTCCGTGACCGTCCGATCTTCCAGATTCATCCTCGTGGGTGGTATGGGATGTGTGTGGGTACAATGAATCGACGTAGAACTCGAATCTTAGAACACTTAGAGAAAAACCAAAGAATAGAAAAATTCTTTCTTTCTCTGCTCAGATTCTCAAAAAATGTACAATGAAAAAAAACTCAAAAGAAAAACCTTAAAAAACCCATTACATCACAATAACCTGCTCATATAATAAATTATATTTATTATAAATAACTGCTCATATAATAAATTATATTTATTATAAATAACCGCTCATATAATAAATTATATTTATTATAAAAAACCGTTCATATAATAAATTATATTTATTATAAATTTATAATTTATACATATATTTGAGAATACTAAGTGGGACCCAAGAGCACATAATTGCTAACAAACTATACATTGCATATTTATAGGATATTCATTAAATATTGTGACTTATAGATTTTTGATAAATTCTAAAATTTCAAATAATTCCATTTTAGAGTCATGTGATGTTACATTTTTTGAACATATCTTTACTATGAAAAACAAATGATCCAATTCTGTAGGAGACTCGCATTTTGACTATAATGTAGAAAGTAGTTCAAATTTAAATTTAGAAAATCAAGAAAATTTTGAACTTAGAAGAAGTAAAAGAGGAAGAATCGAAAAAGATTTTGGTGCTGATTATTTCACATATTTAGTGGAAGATGATCCTAAGACATATGATGAAGCGATAAATTCCAAAGATGCTTCTTCTCGGAGAGAAAATGTAAATAGAGAAATAGATTCCATTTTGAGTAATAAAACTTTGTTTTTAGCTGATCTTCCACATGCTTGTAAAACAATTGGATATATGTACATGGATTTTTAGGGAAAAAAATAAGAACATATGAAACTATAGAAAAATTTAAAGCTAGACTTATTGCTAAGGGCATTTAACAAAAGAAGGAGTAGATTTATTTGACACTTACTCACCTGTAACTAGGATTACAACTATTAGAATGTTAATTGCATTAGTTTCTATTTTTAAATTAGAAATACATCAAATGGATATAAAAACAACATTTTTGAATGATGAATTGAATAAAGAAATTTATATGGATTAGCTTGAAGGGTTTGTTGTTCTTGAGCAAGAAAAGAAAGTTCAGAGATCTGCCAAATCTTTATGGATTAAACAAGCATCTAAACAATGACATAAAAATTGACAAAGTGATCAAATCTAATGGATTTCTAATTAATGAAATCGACAAAGTGTTTATATCTTAAGGCTTTTAATGATGCATGTGTAATACTTTGTTTATATGTTGATGATATCCTCATTTTTGGAACACATTTAGAAGTTTTTAAAGAAACAAAAATATTTTTGTACAGTAATTTTGATATGAAACACTTAAGAGTAGCCGATGTCGTATTAGGTATTAAGTTGATAAAATCTCATAATGAGTTGATCCTAACTCAATCACTGTAAGACCCGAGAAATTCCAATTTCTGGAAAAATGGCAAAAATCGTACTCGACATAAAATTGCTATTTCTCAAGTTAAAAATCGAAATTTATTCTCTTCTAGATCTCGTATGAAAAACGGATTGCACTGGCTGGGAATCGCCTCGCGAAACGTACTAGCACGTAAAATTTCGTCGACTCGAGATATTCGTAATTTACATCGCCAAGGCATCGCTGCTTCCGGTGCCGTAAAACAATATCCGATATGACAAAAGTCACATATAACACGTACTCATGTGCCATGAGTGGCATGAGTAGAAAAATTATGAAAATGGACGGCCGAGATAGGGCCGAGTGTCAAAACTGGGAAAAGAAGGACATAAATATAATTTTTGGAATTGTTTTAAGTTAGAAAAGGACAAAAGATGAATAGTATCATCCTCTTCAAAAAGCAAAAAGGGAGAAAAAACGTGAGGGGCAAGGGAGTCTTACACAGGAAGCTTGGATCTCATTTTCTAGAGAGAGAGTGTCTTCCTTCTCTCTAGGTTTCTAAACGATCCAACCGTCGGCAATCTTCGGGACAAGAAGGAAAGCTGCTCTACGCGGAGAGGGCTTCGCGTGGGTACCGGATTTAGGGAGTTTCCTCAAACTCCGAGAGGTAGGGGTTTCTCCCTACTTGGGTTTATTCTTTGTTGAAGAACTATGTTGATGTTTGAGTCAGGGTCGAGGCCGCAGGCCGCCTTCGACGGGGCTCCAAAACTCGGGACCGAATTGTTTGGATTTATGGAACCCAAATTTATAGTCTGATCGTCACCAATCAAGCCATGGCTAATGGTGATTCATATGGATTGAATTTTGATGTGCATGAGGTCGAATCTAGCCGAGAAATACTCTGAGTTCACCAAGTGAACCGACACTCAGGCTTCAAAGGAACAAATGATCGGCGCTTTGATCGTTCAAACAATGTTTCAAACATATTTTTGTGAAAATATGTGTGGTCGAGTGATTTAAATTAAATTGCTCTTGTTTGATCATTAGCCCAAGTGAGCTAATTTTTATGTATGAAATGAGAATTTACATGGCATGATTGTGTGAATTGATTTTTTTGTAAATATATGCATGTTTATATATTTACATGTGAATTAGACTGTAATGGAATTGGCATACATAAGATTCCATATGCACCTGAACACCCTAGGACTATAGGAGTGAGTGCATGAGATGAGTCTAGAGAAAAACTAGCTCTGAGGGTTATCTAAAAATATTAATTATCTAGAGGGTAGTCCAAATTAAAAAATATCAATCGTCTGAGCTACCTGATTTGATATTCATCTCCGAGGGTAATCCACAAACAAATAATATATCAATCGTCTGAGCTTTTACCCAATTGATATATACACATTCGAGGGGTCATTCACAAACAAACAAAATACAATAATTTCCTACAAGGCTTAGGCTTGAGCTTGAGAGAGCTCTGAGGACTCCTGGATCCTGAAGATTGCGTAGACATTCAAGTAGATCATGCATTTGCTTGAATGTGCTTATTTTGAACATTGCACCGCACTCTAGGTGAGTAGCCCACTTGTGGCGATTCCACTATCGAGCATTAGCTCACCCTATCGAGGGATATTATTTCATGTACAGGAGGCGCAGGCGAGAGGGACTCTCGTCCTAGAGGCCGAAGCTTAGAAGAAAAGCTCTGTCAGGGCTTTGATGATCTTGTACATGTATTAGAATTCTAGTATTTTAATATATGTAACAGATAAGAGTAAAACATTTGAACTTCTGTGAACTATCGGATATACGATTCATAACAGCATGCTTTTATGAGTATTATTTATGGGCCCAAGGCCGTTTACCATGTTGTGATTTATCGCACCTAAGCTAGACAAGTATGCAGAGTTGTACTGGGTAGAGCTCTCCGCACAAGGGCACCCCGCCCAATTCTCCTAAGTGGCATGCCTGCACCCGACATCCACTTCATTCTACGTCGACGGTAGTCAACCCGACCCCTGATTGGGGTGTCACAAACCTGGCATCAGAGCTTAGGCATACGATACCTAGGAGCCTCCTAAGCTGGGGGTATCCATCACCACTGGGTGGCTCACGGGAGTTAGGTATGAGATTACCTAGGAAATCACGGGACAAAACTAGGACACTGCATGCACGTGTTTGGTGTGTTTTGTGTGATTTGATGAAATGTTGTGTGAATGTTTGATGAATGGTATGTATACCATGTTATGAGTTGTGAAATGTTGTGTGCTTAGTGATTAGCACATAGGAAAACTTTTGGGAGTTTTACAGTGAGTAAAACTAGAAGAATAAAAATAAAAGAAATAAATTTTTAGAAATTTATTTGGTTTATTGGATAATGAAATGAAACTGTAATAAATTTTATTTGGTTAGTGTTAGATCATGAAGTTTTGGGAAAATTTTGGGACAACATGGTCCAAAATAAAATAAAATAAAATAAAATAAATTTTATAAATTTATTTGGTCATGAGGTGAAGAAAATAATTTTCTAAGGTTTTACAGTGTAAAACTGAAGAAAATTGAATAAAATAATTTTTATAAATATTTGAAGTTGTATGGATGGCAAAGTAGCAAAACTATCAGATTTGATGAAAGGTGAAAGCTACCGGAGGACGGAAAAAAAAAAAAAAAGAGAGAAAGAGAGAGGGAGGTCGTTGCATAATAGGATCGATTTGAGGTCGCGACATCGATCTGAGGTCGCGACCTGGTTTGTTTGTGCATGAGGTCGCTGATCAGAAGTGGCGTCGCTAATTCGGGCCGGATAGCCAGCAGTTCGCTCGCGACCGTTGCATCGCAGGGGGCATCAACTTCGTGTCGCGACATCAATTTGATGTCGCCAATTCGGATTCGCTAAATTCTATGAAATGGTGTCGCACCCCATTTGGCTCAGGTCGACCGCGCGCTTTGGTCATGTAAGGAGTTCTCGACACGGGATTGACGCTGCGACTCGGGCTTAGTTGTCCGTGAGGTCGCGGACTTCCAGATTTTTGGTGTCGCTAATTTCCAGAAATCCCATCGTAAGGTAAACGAGGTCGCGACATGAACTTGATGTCGAGACATAGGTTAGCCTCCAAGAGGGTCGCGACCGTTTCTGCGGTCGCGGACCGCTCGGGTCGGGCAGAGAAACGTGGTCGCGCTCCATTTTGAGGTCGCGACCGGACCGGGCTCCTGGCCGGGCAAGGGAAGGAGGTCGCGACTAAGACGCCGAGCGCCGCGATTACGCGCCTAACGCCATCAGGCGAAAGCATCAACGCCACTTACTCCGGGCACCGCTACCGCAGCGCACACACCCTCGGCTTCGGGTGTAGCGACCGTGCACACAACCCGCTTTTGTGACAAAGGTAATCGTTTAGGGTCACCGTTTGGACAATCGTCTACTACACCGCTCATGTGGCAAAAAAAAAAAAAAAGAGTACAAAAATTTTTAAAAATTTTCAGGTATGATTTAATATATAAAATATTTATATTAAAGTTACTATAAATGCATCGACGGCAAGGTGAAAATTTTTCCGTGTATGAATAGTGTCTTCAAATGTGGTTTGAGCCTAGAGATACCGCATCGACATTTCATCTACCATTAACTCGTAGATGGTTAGTAGAGGGCGAGGACGAGAGACGTCCACTGGGCATCGGGTCGACACCACCGACATTCGACCTCAAATTAACGGCATTTGATTAGCGTGCCTCACGAGGCCGCAGGTGCTGCAAAGGGGGTCGCATTGCACGTGCCAGCACTACAGGTAGTCGTGGAGTTCCTAAGCAACCTCCAAAGGTTTAGAGCGCATCATCCTCCAAGCATTCAATGTGGGGAGGAGACCCGAAGGTGGCAAACCATTGGTTTATGCGCACGAGACGTACCCGAGGCTACGAGATCACCTCCCCGATACGACCAGATCAAAGTTAGCCGCATTCCGCCTGTAGGCGAGGCCCTGGGCATGGTGGAGATGGGATTGTGACTTCAGAGACCCTTAAAGGTTGCGACATGGGCAGCTCGTGAGTCAAGCTCATGGGTAAGTATTTTCCGTGAGACTCCGGTGAGGGCATGCGAAGGCTCGGGAGTTCCTAGAGTCGGGCAGTATGGCGGATCGTGATGGACCACGTGGTTAGATTCACAGAAAGGCCCGATTTGGTGTATGTGATTACGTGGCCACAGACATGTCCAAGGTTAGGAGATTCGAGAATGGATCGAGGTTGTCCATTTGCCGGATTGTAGACTTCGCCACAGATATGGATTCCATAGTCGGGACAAATCGACCATGATGAGGATGCGCGAGCACTCGATGCGAGTGTTAGTAGCAAGAGGAAGGACAATTACCTTCTTCCAGCTTCAGAAAGAGGCGTAAAGCTTCTAGCTGGGCGAGGGTTCCAGAGTCGCGCCATCCCGCCAAGATGATGAGAGTCGCCGACAAAGTGACGATGGTATGCTACCATTGTCGCACAGCTCGACACTACGAGGAGGATCGCCCTAGAGACAGTGGATCCCGTGGTTTTGGGACAAAGACAAATTCCAAATGAGCGGTGACAGAGGAGGATACGCACGCTCCTCCACAACACAGATGTGCCGTAGAGGCCGCCCCGCTTCGTGGAGCACGCGGCACCTCACATTCACAGCAGCCCTGCAGGCCGTAGTGATGGGTAGAGGCGTAGGACGAGCCCTACAGTGTGGACATCGTGGGTCCAGGGCGTGTCTACGCCGTCACACCGCAGCCAGCCGCCAGATCGCCCGCCATAGCTGTGGTACGTTTTCGCTTATCTCGCCTCATGGGCAAGAGTGTTATTTGATTCTCGTGCTCAACATCACGACGCCGTACGCTCGTGATAGAGTCAGCTTAGAGGCCGAGACCTTAGAAGAGCCTTTGTACGCAAGTTCTCCCCTAGGGATTACGGCCAGAATAGGGATGATATGCTCAGCCAAGTAGCCGGAGATCTCGGGGACTCTACTCACAGTAGACTTGAGGATCATGGACATGTCGAAGTCTCGATGTCATCCTGGGGATGGATCAGTCGACACCTTACAGGTCGTTATCATCAGAGCGTAGAGGTTACCGCCACACGCAGAGGATCTGCACTGTGGTGGTATTTCCTCAGGGGGACAAGCATGATATTTCGCCCCATACAAAGATACAAGTCCAGTGTCGTGACGAAGCATGTTGGCTAGCGAGCCCACCCTGGGAGTAAGAGGAGAGGCCGTGACTTGGGGATCTACCTCTGCAAAGGTGCGAGCATGTGGATGTTTTTCCGTGATGAGCTACCCGACTACCCCACAAAGGGTTGTAGACTTCAGATCGAAAGCCACACCCCCAGACTTTACCCATCTCTATGACTCCGCACAGATGGCACCAAATGGGAAATAGAACTCGCAGTCCAAAGCATCGACAAGGGGTTCATTAGACCGGCACTTCACTCATGGGGCGCTCCTGTCATTTGCAAAGAAGAAGGACAAGACCCTTCGACCGTGCATTGACTACGCATAGCTTGAACCTGTTACGACGGGCAAACGCACCAGCCAATGGTGATCGACGATTTGTCTTCCGACGCCGAGGAGCGAGTTTACTCCCAAGATGCACCTTCGCGACCGGTTACCATCAATCGAGGTTGTGTGGATACGTATATCCCTAAGACGCCTAGGACGCCGCTATGCACTTTGAGTTTACTTCGTGATGCCTTTTCGATTGACGAATGTTTACAAAGATTCATGGATCTCATGCATAGGATATTCCAACCCTATTTAGATCGGGCTTGTCGTAGCTTCTCGCGATGACATTCGATCTACTCCTACGAGCGGCGCGAGCATCACTGAGGATCGCTTTATAGCGTGCTGAGAGACCATCACCGTGACGCCAAGCCCGCAAGTGAGTTCCGCTTACCGAGGTGAGATGTTCGGGACACGTGGTGTCGCGATCGTGATGCGTCGCAATGACCTAGAGAAGGTCGAGGCGCGATGAGTCGAGAGGCCGGCCGTACCGAGACACGAAGGTCTCTCGGGATCACCGGGTATTACAGAGATTCATTGAAGATTTCTCCGTGATAGCAAAGATCTATGACTAGGTCAATCCTGAAGGAGGTCAAGTTTGATCGATGACCGATGCAGGAGGCATTCCAGAGTTGAAGAGGAGACTTACTTCCCTCAGCTCCCATCTTGATAGTCCCTGACAGGGACAGGGGTACACAAGATATTGTGATGCTGCCTCGAGGGCCTGATCGGGGATGTGTTTTGATGCGCCGGAGAGTAGTAGCTTACTGCCTCGTCACTGGAAGAATCATGAGCTGCACTACCCCCACCACACGACACAGTCATACCGTAGTCTTCGCCAAGGATTCAAGGCGCCCACTACTTATACTACGAGGGAGTTCGAGGTGTACTCGCACCATAAAAGTCTGGAAGTATATTTTCACGCAATGGGACCTCAATGAGGCAACACGTATGGATGGAGTTCCGAGGATTATGACTTCACTTTATTACTATCCCTGGGTAAGGCAAATGTGGTGGCCGATGCACTCAAATGTGGTCACGGCGGCCGCTAGTAAAGCTTCTCGAGCCGTGTGGATGCTCGAGACCTGTGGGACACCTGGGGCTACTGCGACAACGAGCGCACTGTGTACCTTAGGAGTTTAGTGGCTACACCGCTCTATCGAAAGCGCAGTGAATGAGTCCTAGTGGCGTAACGCGTAGATAGTGTCCATCGTGTGATGAGTACAATCGTGCACGGCATGAATGGACTGGCTCATGCAAGATGGTAGTCTTCGATATAGGGATTCGTAGTGGTTCCCGCCTGGACCGACTTCTGGAGAGGAGATTCTCGTGGAGTTTCACCGCTTCGATTTTCCGTGTAAGAATCCGTGTGGCACGTAAGATGCATCACCAGATCTTCGCCGCTGCACTATCGAGGGATTTAAGAGACATGTGTGGGACTTTGTTTCGACGACGCCTTACATGTCACAGGTTAAGGCCGAGCACCGTAGTCAGCGTGTGGCTACTTCAGCCATCGAGGTATTTGAGCGGAGCGGGAGCACGTCACGATGGACTTTGTGACCACTTCGCCACGACGCAGCAGTAAGCATGACGCTGCATGGGGTGATACGGACCATCACTAAGCTCCAAGACATTTTCTAGCCATGCGGATGACCTTCTTATCGAGAGATTTTGGCTCTATTGTACATTCGAGAGATAGTCCTGGGCTACATGGAGTACCAAGATCCATGGCTCCGGGATAGGATCCGAGGTTTACGGCCAAGACCCGAAGAGTTTCCAAAGGCTACGGGCACGCTACCGACCATGGAGCACAACGCTCACCCTCGTAGCACGGCCGGCCCGAGGACTATATTGCATTGGGAGGACATGCTACGAGCATGCTGCCCCGACCATAAGGGCAGCCGAGGAGCATTTGCCCTTAGTGGAATTCACAACAACAAGCACTGTGCGAGTATACGCATGGCAATCAGATGAGGCATTGTATGGGAGGCCATGTAGATCACTGTTATGTTGGACCGAGGTGGGAGAGAGCTCCATCACTGGTCCTGACTTGATTAGAAACACCTCCGAGAAGGTGAGCTTAATACATTTTCACGGCCAGCCCCGCGCAAGAGCTTTTCTGGCGCGGATGCGACGCCGACCCCAGAGTTCGAGGTCGGGGATCACGCCTTCAAGGTGATTCCTGCAAGAGGGAGCGGTCGTGCCCTAAGAAGCGCAAAGTTATCACCGAGGTTCATCGGACCTTCGAGATACTGAGGGTAGGCACCTGTCAGCAGACCTAAGTATGCTACCACCCAAAGATGTCGTGTGTCCACGAGGTGTTTCACGTCCATGCTCCGGAATATACCCAAATCCAAATTTCATGTGGTGGATTAGTGATGCATTGAGGTCGACACCCGATGGGACCTCTGGTATAGACCAAGTGGTGCATTATTGATAGTTTCAGGATCGTTTTGCGACGCAAAACCGTGAGGCTAGTGTTGGTACTATGGAGACACTATGGAGTAGAGGAGTCCACGTGGAAGTGCGAGGACACGATGCGGGCCACCTATCCCTTCATATTTAGGGATGAAGGTACGTAGTTTAGTCGTTTAAAATTTAAATGGCTAGTTACATGCATGATAGAGTGCGCGTTGCATATGCATGTGAGTGATTGAGGATTGTCCGCACTCGTGATCGAAATTCCTTTTATGAGGGGGAGGAACGAAGACCTCGAGAATTCCAATTTGAAAAAGGGCAAAATCGTATCATTACAAAATTACTATTTCGGTTAAAAATCCTAATTTATTCTCTAGATCTCGATGATGAAATGGATTGCACTGGGTTGAATCGCTCGTGAAATCTAGCTAACACGTAAATTTCGTCGACCTCGGTGACAGTCGACTTACATGTTTTTCAAGGTACGTTGCTTCGTGTCAGAAAACGATATTCGATGTGACAAAAGTCACATATAACACGTACTCATGTGCCATGAGTGACATGAGTAGAGAAATGATGAAAATGGATGGCCGAGATAGGGCCGGGTGTCAAAACTGGGAAAAGAAGGACATAAATGTAATTTTTGGAATTGTTTTAAGTTAGAAAATGACAAAAGAGGAATAGTATCATCCTCTTCAAAAAGAAAAAAGGGAGAAAAAATGTGAGGGGCAAGGGAGTCTTACACAGGAAGCTTGGATCTCATTTTCTAGGGAGAGAGTGTCTTCCTTCTAGGCTTCGAACGATCCGACCGTCTGGGTAGGCCTTTCTGACAAGCACAAAGCCGATCTATGAGGGCTTCGCACTACGGCAGCCTCAACCTCGAGAGCAGGCCTACTTGGGTTTATTCTTTGTTTAAGAACTATGTTACCGCTTTTGGAGCTTGGTCAGAGGCCGTGAGGGGTCGCTTGACTCCGCTCCAAACTTGGGACCGAATTGTTTGGATTTATGGAACCCAAATTTACAGTCCATGACTGCTCACGGACTGTTTGGGTGGCTAATGGTGTGATTCATGCCATGGATTGAATTTTGATGTGCATGAGGCCGAAATCGGCCTAGAAATACGGGTTCACCAAGTGAACCGATAATTTGTGCTTTGAAAGGAACAGTGACCGAGGGTTTTACTATTCCCGAAACAGTGTTCTCAAAACATATTTTTGTGAAAATATGTGTGGTCGAGTGATTTAAATTAAATTGCTCTTGTTTGATCATTAGCCCAAGTGAGCTAATTTTTATGTATGAAATGAGAATTTACATGGCATGATTGTGTGAATTGATTTTTTTGTAAATATATGCATGTTTATATATTTGGCGAATTAGACTGTAATGATCACACATGCATTCCATATGCATCGAACACCTCAGACTATAGGAGTGAGTGCATGAGATGAGTTTAGAGAAAATCTGCCTGAGGGTTATCTAAAATATTAATTATCTGGAGGGTAGTTCCAAATTAAAAATATCAATCGCCTGAGCGTCCAATTAATATTCATCTGAGGGTAGTCCACAAACAAATAATATATCTATCGCCGAGCGCCCAATCGATATATATACACATCTGAGGATGTCCACAAACAAACAAAATAACAATTTCACGAGGCCAAAGGCGAGTGTGAGAGAGTTCATGAGGACTCAGGATCCGAAAGGTCAGGTCATGTAGACATTCAAGTAGGATCATGCATTTGCTTGAATGTGTGTTTATTTTGGAACATCAAGACCGCACTTAGGGGTGGAGAGTAGCTCACTTAGGCTGCTCCAAGCATCGAGCATTTAGCTCACCCTGCCGAGGGATATTATTTCCATGGTATTGTGGAGCTGCATGAGGACTCGCCGTCCCAGAGCCGAGCTTGTGTTAAAAAGTCTGTTGTGGCTTTGATGATCTTATACATGTATTAGAATTCTAGTATTTTAATATATGTGTTGTATAAGAGTAAAACATTTGAACTCTTAGAACTATTGGATATAGTTGGATTCATAGTTGGTATGTTTTTATGAGTATTATTTATGGGCCCAAGTGGCCGTTTTACTCATGTTGTGATTTATTGCACTGTTTGGGACAGGTATGCAGGTATTGTACTTGGGTAGAGCTCTCCGTACAAGGGAGACTCTGGCCAGATTCTAAGTGGCGTTCTGCAACCCGACATCCACTTGTGGCTCCTGGCTGATGGGTAGTCAACGGACCCCCGGGATTGGGGTGTCACAATCACATTATGTTGAAAAGTTAAAAAAATTTAATTATTATGAAGTTAAACCTGTCTCAACGCCTTATGATCCTAACCAACACTTGAAAAACAATCAAGGAGAAAGTGTCTCTCAGCATAAATATTCTTAATTGATAGGATCCTTAATGTTTTTGTCTAACTTTACTAGACCAGATATTTCGTATGCAGTAGGTAAGTTAAGTTGATATACTAGTAACCCTAATTTGGAACATTGGAATGCATTAGAAGGGGTTTTTAAATACCTTAAAGGCACAATAAATTATGAAATTCATTATTATGGATTTCCTTCAGTTTTGGAAGGGTTTAGTGAAGCAAATTGGATCTCGGATTCAAATAAGACTGATGAGTATATTATATGCTCATTTTATCTCCAAGTTTTGGTTAATATTTTATAGTTTTTATGATATTAATAAGTGTTTTGACAACATTTTCATTCCTATTTGCTTTTAGGACCAAATCCAAGGCTTTGAGGCACTATGAAGCGAAAATGAAGCGAAAAAGACCAAAAATCAGCAAACACCACTACAACATGCAACAAACAACTATCAGATTTTGATGTTTCAGTTCTATGATGACTCTTAAAGGCTCTCCTCTTTCTATAAACATATTCTAGACTTTAAGAGCTTCCAACGAACATGTTTGCGCAAATCGTAGTTTGATGACAAATATGGTTTGAAGTTGAAGCAGAATGTGAGTTCAAACACAAAGCACAAAGGTTGATCGATTGCTCAACCGATCGACTAATTTCTTGGGGCCCATTTTTGGGAAGTTTGTTGATAAGCCCATTTTAGGGTCATTTTGGGTATGATTTGAGAGCTATAAAAGCAAAAAAGCCCTAAAAACTTAGGGGAACGAATTTGGGGGTTTCCTAGGGTGACCCTAGGAACCAAGTCTTTTGAAGAGGAGCAACTCAAGGAGAAGATTCAATATAGCAAGGACTTCATCTCCACATTAGTTTTATTTCTTCTCTTCATCTCGATGTTCCTTGTACATCCGTGGTTGTATTTCTTCCAATCAAGGAACTACTCTCGCTTAGGTTTGGCTAGTTTACATTTATGTGTTTGAACTGTAACACCCCAAATTATACCCTAGTAGTTTATTACAGTTTAGAGGTATAATAAAAGTAAAACTTGTATTTTTCTAGAATTTAAGTGCTAAGAGTGAAAAATGATAAACCCGAAATTTATCCAAGAGTCAAGGGTATAATGGTCAATTAAAAAATAAGGACTCAAAGGACATTATGTAAGAAGATTATATACTATTATGGAATAATGATAAGTGACTTGCAAATAGAATGAACTCTGAGGACCAAATAGAAAGGGGAAAACTTAAGCCAAAAATGAGATTTTTTGCCAAACATGGCCTTATAACAAATGAGATAAGACCAAAACTTGTCTTTGAACGGGAGGAGGATTCCATTTGGGCAAAAGTGAGAGCTAGGGGCATCCGTTGGAGGAGAAGTAGCTGCCATTTTTTTTTGGTGTGCTTGTTTTCCATTTCAAGGTTCCACTTGTTCAAATAAAGTGAAGAATAAAGGAAGAAAAAGTGAAGAAGAAGAACCAAGGTTTGGAAAATCCTAACTTCCTCCATCTATGGGTATATTTTGATTTAGGGTTTGAAATTTGGTTAAGGTTTGGGATCTCCTTCTTTTATTTTGTGATTGTTGTGTTGTGCTTTTGTTTTGGATCCTCAATGGAGGAGTTTGGTGTGAAAAATGAGTTAGGTTTTGTATGGCCTGAGGTGCTGTCCCCGTTTTCTTTTCTCGACCCGCTTCTTGTCTCGAAATAACTTGGCCATTAGACCTCCAAATTGAGTGATTCTAGGTTATGATGAAACATGAGACCCGTATCTTGAATTATCTAGAAGAAACCCGGAGCAAAAGGTGACTATAAGAGCTCTGAAATTGGGGTTGAAGTCAGGTGTTATGTTCTGCCCCTGAAATGGGGTATTTCTAAGTGTTTGGGTCATAAGTTGAGTTTTATTCATCCAAATTGAGTGATTCTAATTTTTAGGTAAACTAGACTTCTTTTAAAATAACTTCCATGAAGAAAGTGTTTTCATATCTGGACCACATTGTACCTAGAAATTCATCAAAGTGGAGCTATGTTTTCAGTTAGTTAAGGTTCATCAAGACCAACCTTGTGTGTTTGAGTCATATCTTAGGACAGGTTGATCAAAATGTAGTGATTCAAATTTTTGTGTAATATAGACTTATGGGAGAAAAACTTTCATGAAGAAATTATTGCAAAATTGTGTAGGGACTATCCTTTTCTAAGGACCATTTTGTGTAAAATGGATATGATAGAATTACAGGGGAAGTGTTGTCAAAATTTCCCCATAACCCATTTTCTTGTACTGGCCATAACTTGGCCTCCTGACCTCAAAATTGGATGATTCTAGTTGGGGAATAACCCTAAGAGGTAGACCTAAAAAATATAGAAGGTACTAAGAAGCAATTTTGACTCTAAGTCCCCTGTTTTTTAGACTTAAGTGAAGATATAGGTTTTGATTTCTTAACTTGGGTAGGTTCTGTACTTTGGCCATAAGTTAAGTTATAAAGATCCAAACATTCCAATTTATACTAAAATAGACTTCATATAATTACAACTTTCATGAAATAAGTTTTGGTAAAATATGTCTTATTTGTTCCTTAAAATTGTGCAAGTGAAGGTGAAAACTGTTGGAAGGGGAAGAACATTTCATAATTTGACCTCTTTTCGCTAAAATGCATTGTTAATGCATGATAGTTAAGGACTTGAGCATGTTGATATGCATGAAGGAATAAATTTTGGCCTCTTTGGCAAAATACATCATAATGCATGATAGTAATATGACTTGAACATGTTGATATGCATGAAGAAATTACGGTCATAAGAATTGACTTGGAAAATAATATGAATGAGGTTCGACCTCTTTAAAATGTTCTAAATCACATATAATTGTATACCTACTTAAGACCGGATCATGAATAAATAAGGACTAGTGCTACGACATTCCTGATTAGTGTTACGACACTTCTGATTAGTTCTACGACACTCTTGTTTAGTGCTTCGACACTCTTGATTAGTGCTACGACACTCCTGTTTTGTGCTTCGGCACTCCTGATTAGTGCTATGACACTCATGTTCAATGCTTCGACACTCGCTCAATGCTTCTAAGACTTGCATCAGACCGCATCAGATCAGACTCCATCGGGTACCTCCAGACCGTGCACTGCGATTCATTCTGATCGCCCACGCAGACAAACATTTATATGAAAGTACAGAAATAAGGACCAGTATGCTTATGAAAATAAGAATTTATGATACATCAACATACTTTTGTATCGTACTGTAGTGTACCCTCAGGTACCTTCTGTTCCGAATTGTATGATATGTACTCCTATAGGAGAGATGAATATGATGACCCGCAAAGGATACATACATACATACATATATATATATATATATATATAGTATATATATATGTATATATATATATATATATATATATATATATATATATATATATATATATATGAATCCTGATAAGCATGAAAATGGTTAAAATGTAATTACTTCAGCCACACTGCATGATTGCTTCATCAGATTTGAGAATAGTTATAGGGGGTTTTGTTTTTATGTATTTTCATCACTAAGCTATAAACTTAGCATGGGTGTTTAATCCATGTAGGTGCTAAAGAAGTTGCTAGACACTACCGCCGGGTGCCAACATAAATTTTGAGCCCCTTTAGACCTTATTCTTTTGTAATGTATGGTCAGGTAATTTTTTTGTTTTAGTGAAACTTGTATTGATACAAGTAATTTTTGATACCAAGCATATGTACAGACTTTTTAAACACCACTATGGTGGTAGTTTCATTTGGTTATATTTCTGTAGTCTGAAATTTTATAATCCACTTTTGAAGCAAGATTATGTCATTTTTTTACTTTTGATCGAGTCGTTTCTCACCATATACAAAGGCTAGCTTACGTGTCTCGCCTCTATGTGGTGTCTCCTCACTTTCCATACTATGGGGTAGGGGTGTCACAATTTAGTGGTATCGTGAGCCTGTGTTTAAACGCTTATGGAAACTATTAAAGGTAAGTACCCACGTGACGTGTCGCCTAATGCAGATGTCTTTATTTTGTATATTGTCTATAATGGATCAATCCCAGGAAGCTGTGAAGGAAACAGCTGAAAGCGTCAATCCTATGGATCTTGATCCACCAGTCTCTGGTCCGTCTGACTTGGCTAGAAGTGAACACGTGTCAATCGGGGTTGCAGCAAAATTTCTCGTGATACGGCAAGGGTCTTAGATCAACTCATCGCTCCCAGCTTCGATTGATTCGGGTAAGAAGCATGGAGTAGAAGAATTTTATGGTACAAGTTGGAAGAGTCCGATAAAGCCGAAGTTTTGGCTTGAGAAATCAAAAGGGCTCCAGAGATGAAGTAAAATGTCCACCCGAATTAAACACAAATGTGTCGGGCCTCACTGCTAAAGAAGGTGTGCCTATGATTGGTGGAAATTAGTCTTAAGAAATCCACGTTTCCAGGACCCACTCTCATGGACTTCTTGTCCAAGAGTTTCAGACAAAGTATATCACCGATGACCATAAAGAGACTAAGTGGAAGCAATTCCTAAATATGAAATAGGGGAATCTGACAGTGTCGGAGTATGAGAAAGAATTTAGCCGCCTTAGTAAGGCATGCACCGTAACTAGTTCTTACAAAACTTTCCGATGTAGACAATGGAGGATGGCCTAAAAGAGTCTATAAAAAGGTACCTCACTACTGTTACATCATTTCAAGTGGTGACTTTATCGCCTAGTGCTAGCTATGAAAATTGAGAACCGAAAATGAAGAGTCAGAAAGAAATCGAGAGAAAGTTCTCAGAGGTAGTTCCTCTTCTGCAAAAAAAGGACTAGAGATTCGCGGAATAAGTACATGGTTTTGCTAATGAGGTGAGACAAGGACCATGACATGGTTCCTAGGTACTTTAATCCAGACAAGAGGAAAGACCTGAAATGTCTGCATCGGTCCTAAACATCATCCCGGTACTCGCGACTCCGCTAATCGGGGGTTATTTTGATGTGGGGAGCACCACCATCTGATAGTAAGTTGTCTTTGAGGATTTGGAAGTTCTAGAAATCCTCCAAGTAGTAGAGAAGGATCAAATGTTCCTCCATCGACTCGTGATAGAGGTAGAGGGCGAGGTAGTTCGGGGCAACAAAGAAGAAGTATTGAATCAGAAACAATAAATTGCCCTTCTACTATACTCCCAGGCCGAGCCTATGCTATGAGAGCTCGTGAAGATCAAGACACACCAGGGGTTATAGCGAGTAATTTTACTCTTTATAATAATGAAATGCATGCTTTGGTAGATTCAAGTTCTACACATTCTTATATATGCATTGAACAATTGAGTGATAAATTGCTAGTAGTGTAACCCCAAAGATATGACATGCATGTTACCAGTCCTCTAGGGCATAGTGTTAGAGTCAACCAAGTGTATAAGAACTATCCTCTAAAGGTCCATGATAGATAGTTTTCGGTTGATTTGATTGCTTTTCCTTTTCATGAGTTTAATTTGATTTTGGGGATGGATTGGTTATCCAAACATCGGGTCATAGTTGATTGTAATAAGAGATCGGTAGTGCTTAAATGTTCTGACCAGATGGAAGTGACAGTGAATGGTATTCGAGCTGGTCCATTGTCTGATGTGATTTCAACTATGCAAGCTTGTCAATTTCTAAGAAAATGATGTGAGGTTTTTTTTTTGGCATTGGTGCTTGACTCTAAGTGAGATTAAGTAATTTTGGAAAGTATTTCAATAGTGAAATATTTTTCAGTTGTGTTCCCCGAAGAATTACCGAGTATTCCACCTAAAAGAGAAGTGGATTTATCTATTGAGATTTTACCGAGGACAGCCCTAATCTCCAAGGCACCTTACAGAATAGCCCCGACAGAATTAAAAGAGTTGAAGATTCAACTACAAGAGCTTTTGGATAAAGGATTTATCCGACCTAGTGTTTCTTCTTAGGGTGCACTTGTTCTGTTTGTTAAAAAGAAGGATGGCACCCTAAGGATGTGTATTGATTATGGGAAAATAAATAAGGAGATAATGAAAACAAATATCCATATCACGAGAATTGAAGATCTTTTTTATCACGAAAGGAGCAGGTCTTCTCAAAGATGCACTGCCAATGTGATATTATCAACTCCGAGTAAAGGATTCAAATGTGCTAAAGATAGCATTTAACCCGATATATCATTATGAGCCTCTAAGAATGCCACGGTAATGGTTTCAATGCACCAGCAACATTTTCGATTCGATGAATCGGGTAAGCCACCTTATTTAGATCAAAGGCAGTAGTGTTCATAGACGATATTCTAGTGTATTCCAAGGATGATCAGGAGCACGAACAACATTTGAAGATAGTCTTTCAGACTTTGGGAGAAAGGCAGTTGTATGCTAAGTTGAGCAAGTGTGATTTTTGGCTCAAGGAAGTTTCATTCCTAAGCCATATTGTTTTTGTAGAAGGTATAAGAGTGGATCATGCTAAAGTAGAGGCGATTGTGAATTGGAAACCGCCTCGAAGTGCGATAGAAGTAAGAAGTTTCTTAGGGTTAGCTAGATATTACCTATGATTTGTTAAGGGATTTTCCATTATAGCTTCCCTAGTTACTAAATTACTCCGGAAAGGAATGAGATTTGAATGGAATGATAAATGCCAAGCCATTTTTGAGCAATTGAAGGAAATGCTTGTTGAAGCACCCGTGTTGACTCAACCCACTCCGGGTAATGAGTATGTAATGTATAGTGATGCGTCAAAGAATGGTTTGGTATGTGTATTGATGCAAGATGACAGAGTAGTGGCTTATTCCTCAAGGCAGTTGAAACTGTATGAACAGAATTATCCCACTCGTGATTTAGAATTGGTAGCGATAGTGTTCGCGTTGAAAATATGGTGACACTATTCATATGATGAAAGATGCAGGATATTTACAGATCATAAGAGTCTCAAGTATTTGTTAACTAAGAAGGAGCTTAATTTGAGGCAACGCTCAAGGGTGTTAATTGTTTAAAGATTATGATCGCATCATAGATTACCACCTAAGAAAAGCTAATGAGGTGGTAGATGCCTTAAGCATAAAGACTAGTGTCGCCTTTAGCACTCAGAGTTCGAATAGTTCGGGAGAATAAACATGGAGTGTTATTAGCTCGCTTAAAGGCTCAACCTGCTTTGGAAGCAAAATGATAGTTAATGCACAAAAGGATGATGTCGACCGCGCAAAAGGTACAAACGGTTAGAGAGGGAGTTAAGACTGACTATTCAGTAAAGGAAAATAGGGAAGTGTATTATAATAGCAGATTATGTGTTCCAGATGATAAGGAAGTGAAATATAAGTTGCTATATAAGTTGCTATATGAAGCCCATAATACAGTATTCATCATGCATCCTGGAGGTACCAAGATGTACCAGGATTTGAAACAGTATTATTGGTGGCGAGGAATGAAAAGAGATGTCCAATGTTTAAATATGTCAAGAAGGAAAGTCGAACATCAAGTACCGTCTAGGTTATTAAATCCCATCCCAATTCCACAATGGAAGTAGGACAATATTACTATGGATTTTGTGTCTGGTTTTCCCCTCACCCAAAAGAATCATGATTCAATTTGGGTAATCGTAGACAAACTTACAAAGTCTGCTCACTTTTTACATGTCCAGCTTGACTATTCCAGGAATCGATTATCAGAGTTATATGTGAATGAGAGAGTTCGGTTGCATGGGATTCCACTATCAATAGTTTAACACTCAGAAATATACCCTAGCAGTTTTCGGACATGTTTAGGGTATAATAAAAGTTAAATGAGAATTTTCGGAAATAAAACGATAGACCCGAAAATTAATACGAGAGCAAAGGGTAAATTAGTCATTTACCACTGAAGGATATGAGGAGGCAATCAATAAGTTTATATGTCATTATGGAATTTGAGAAAAGATGGAATAGAAATTAGAAAGAATGGAAGGACCTAAATGCAAAAAATGAGAAAAGATTTAAATGCAAAGGCCAAACATGGCCTTAACTCAAAAAATGGGAAAAAGGGCAAATTGGCATATGCCAACATTGCCTTATTACTAAGGCCAAAATATCTTTGGTCTACAAACAAAGGCGGAGAGCCTAAACGGATAGGAGAAGGGGAGAAGAGAATAGAAGGAAAAAGAAGAAGAAGAAGAGAAGAGAAGAAGGAAGAAGGAAGAGGAGTTCAAGGAAGATTCAAAGGTATGGAATCTAACATTTAGTATGGATTACTTGGATTTTCTTGTATGGATACATGTTTTGAGTTGTGGGATGTAAGAAACCTAACCCTAGAATGAATTCTTATGGAATCAAGAGGCGGAATCCTCCCTTTGAGGCTGGATTCATGGTTTAATCAGCAAAGTAATGGAGTTCAATAGAACAAACCCTAACTAATCCTTGTGTTTGGTTTGTGTATAGGTTATGACCCATATTAGAATTGTTTTGGGAGTAATTCATGAAAGGTTTTTGAAGAAAGATATGTATTGAAAGATGATTTGAGTAGAATAGAGGTTACAAGATGAATATGGAGTGGTTTTGAAGTGTATATTGATTATTGAGTTGATTTGGGCATAAAAATATGGGAAAATGGGAGAAAAACCACCATTTCTGGGAAATTTCGAGGGGTGGTACAGGTATCAAACAGAGTGGTACCGGTACCATAAGTGTTCTGTCCACTGGTACCGGTACAGGTACCCAATGCTCCATTTTGAACCAGTGTTAGTATTTTGGCCATAACTTGGTCATTTCTTATCCGATTGGTTTGATTCAAGTTTCTGGTTAAAATAGACTTCAAGGAAAACAAAATATCTTGAAATAGGTACCTTCAAATTCTGACTCTATGTGGCCCAGAAATTCACTCAAAGGCTATGTTCAGCCACCGGTTCTGCTTTTGAACATAGAGTAGTCCCGGTTGTTTAGGACATATCTTGAGTTTTGGTGCTCCGATTTGGGTGATTCTAGTTGAAGGAGAACCCTTAGCACCTTAGCTTTAAAGGAGTACAAAGAACTATTGTAAAATATGGAGTTAAGACCCTTGAAAATGGGTATTTTAAAATGTCCCTAGTGTAATATGGGCAAAATGACTAGTTTGGCATGAAGATGCCATAACTTGAGTTTGGATGATTCAATTGGAATGATTCCAATTTCTAAGTAAAATCATAGAGGGAAAAGACTACATGAATGATGTGTGAATACATAGGTGTCATACTGTATAAGTATATGAAATGCCATATGCAATAGGCATGAAACAGGAAAAATATAGGAAATGCAATATGTATAGATGTGTTCAAGAAACATGAATATGATATGAAATATGAAAACGAACTGAAACATAAACATGAACATGAAAGGCAATATGAAATGAACACATAATGTGGCTAAGAATGACCCTATTATAAGATAGTAAGTTACTGAACTCATAAAATCAAACTCGCCTAAGACCGCACATGGAATGACAAGACCTCTAATACACGGGCAAGCACGTATAGCACTTCTGACCCGATTAGTGCGACGACACCCTCTCGACCGTGTTTCGCACACATTAGTGCTTCAAGACTCGATTAGTACTTCTAAGACTTTCCGATTAGTGCGACGACACTCGACCGTGCTTCGGCAATAGTACTTTGGTACTTCATTAAGTACTCGATACTCTCTATTAGTGCGACTAAGACTCCGACCGCAGCCGACACATTACTAGTACTCGGGTACTTCGATTAGTGCGACTAAGACTCCTCATCGTTGTTTCGACTCCCATTTCTCAGGCTACTAAGACCAAGATCGCATCAGACCTTCTGGGTACTTATCAGGTCGGTCCTACTCATTTCAGACATCGGCCCAGGCAATCCAACAGTTTATATGATAAGACTCAATAAAGAATAAGAGTAAAGAAATGAATATGGTAAAGATCCGAATGTACCTACCGTACCAGATTCATGATTTAGTACCTACGTACCTCGTGATATGTTCCGTAGTACCTACGTACTTTGCACAAGTAAAATATCCGTAGTACGGCGGGGTACTTCCCGCATCCGTGGCCACAAGTATAAGATCCGTAAGACAAGTATATTGTCCGTAATACAAGTATAAGATCCGTAATACAAGTATAAGATCCGTAATACAAGTATAAGATCCGTAATACAAGTGTAAGATCCGAAATACAAGAATATGATCCGAAATACAAGAATAAGCTCCGTAATACAAGTATAAGATCCGTAAACAAGGATATGCTCCGTAGTACAAGTATAAGATACGAAGTACAAGTATAAGTTTTGTAGTACCTACGAGTACCTCAAGAAAGGTCTAAGCTATGTAACTCTACGAGATCCGACAGGCATCACCGATGCGTAGTCTGCGTAGATGTCCTTTGTGAGATCCATCAATTATAAGTCCGAGACAAGGCAAGAATAAGTCCGGGATATATGTCCTTTCTGGGGAGATCCGAATACGCATACAGCCCGATACAAGTACAAGTATGTGTCTTTCGGGAGAGTCAACAAGTGGTACTTACTGTACTTCCAGATAAGAATAAGTTCCGCAATACCAGATAAGTCTTCAGAATACAAATATTAATTTTATAAGATCACCGGTACCTCCAAACAAGTGTGTAAACATCAGAGTATAAGTATAAGCCCTATAGTATATGTATAAACTTTGTAGTACCTAAGGGTACCAGAGGTTATAAGTTATGTGAACTCCTACTGAGATCCGAGACAGATATATGCGCACGCGTATGGGCACCTCCCGCATAGTTTAAGCTCAGAACTCTTAATGAGATCTAATAAGAATAAGTCCGCCATAAGTGTAAGTTCCTGGTAAGTATGTTGCTCTAAGTACAAGTTCGCACTATACGAGAGATCCAGATAAGTATAAGTTTGTTACAAGGATATGTATGTAAACGTGTTATAAGTGAATTCATGAAGTATTCCGAGATCCGTTATCGTTATATGTTTATTATGATTCAAAGATAAGTGCATGTGTATCTCGTATAAGCCATATGTTTCACTAAGCGAAGCCATGGGGTTTTTAACCCATGCAGGCAATGTACAGAGGACAAGGATAGAGGACAGACATCCCACATCGCCAGAAAGGTGCCAACTCGCAGATAGGTGTCAACGCACGCTCCGCAATCGATGCTCTCAGACAATATACACGTATGTTTTAAACGAGACTCAAGATATGTGTATAGATTTTGATGGACACCACCCAAAGGTAGTTCTTTTCAGATATGTAAATGATTTACATTACAGAAATTATTTGTATACCCACATACAAGTTCACCGAGAAAGAATAGTCAACGTAGTCCCGCTTATAGTCTCACGCCGTGACTTATTTCTCTGACGGCCACTTCTGGCCTGGACCGAATCAGTGACAAATAGTGTCTAACCGCGATCCACTATTTACGTCAAGGTTTTGGAAAGAATTACAGTCAGCCTTGGGTAATCGTCTAAATTTTAGTACAACCTTCCATCCACAAATAGATGGACAATTTGAAAGAGTGAGTCAAGTGTTATAACAAATAAATTATTTTAGTTATATTTTTTAGGAGTGTCGTAGCACTAATCAAGAGTGTCGAAGCAATAAATAGGAGTGTCGTAGCACTAGTCCCTATTTATTCATGATCCAGTCTTAAGCAAGCATACAATTATATGTGATTCAGAACATTTTACAGAGGTCTAACCTGATTCATACAATTTTTTAGGAGTTTCGAAGCACTAAATAGGAGTGTTGTAGCACTAAACATTTTAAAAAACCTATATAAAATAAATTATTTTAGTTATATTTATATAATATTTAAATTTATTTTATTTTATTTTTTTAAAATAGTTATTTGAAAACATTATGATAACTATTCTTGTTTATAAATAATAATTTTTTATTTTCATAACCTGAACAAATAAAAATTCATATTATTTTACAGAGATCTTTTAAATAATTAACTATTTAAAAGAACTTATCCATCATGCCTAGCTGTAGACCCCAAATTTGGGCTCATATTCTCTTCTTATTTATTTTATTTTACTTTATTTTGATTGGATTTTTTTTATTTATTTTATTTTCTTTAATTTTAGGGAAGTTGCATTAACTTTCTCAGGGGTTTAGGCTACATAGAGACGAGGACTCGTGGAAGGAAAGAAAGAAGCTTTAAGGGAACGATAAGAAGAAGAGTACAACTTGGAGCAAAAAGGAGGGAAACAGACAAAGGACTAGAAAGAGGACAGCGGTTATGATCTTGTATTCCTCTAGTGTTTGAATGCGGGCTTTCCTCTTCATCTACATAGATATTGTTGGGTTATCCCACACGGCCAGGAACAGTTTATGATGATTTAATAAGTGCGAGGAAACCTCATCTTATGAGCTAACTCGATCGAGAAGGCTAAGATCACCCAACACTGCGATCGCAGCCCGTGCTATCAAAAAGTCTCGACCTACTGAGAGAAAGTGGGTTGTCGCTCCTTCGACCCAAGGCCTGTGTGTGAGGAGGAGATTGTTGGGTTATCCCACATCGATTGTGGAGGGGGTTGGTGATGAGTTTATAAGTATGAATGAAAACCTCATCTCATGTGAAGGAAAGCCTCATCTCGTGAGCTAACTTTTGGGATTGAGAGGCCTAAGATACCTAATAGATACATCATTTATAGTTATATATTTTTATTTCCTTATGTTCATGGATTAGGGTTCCACGGGCCGGCCTGGGCACCGACCAGAGAAATGAGGCCTTAGGCCCGAAGCCTGCCCGCTTTAGTTCGCTGATCAACAAATGGTTTCCGCTGGATCAAGCTAAGAAATTTTTAAGGCCCAAGGTCACCTCTTCTTCCCTTCTCCCACCCTTCTCCCTTCCTCCAATCGGCCCTTCCTTCCAATCCACATAGACCGCTCGTGGACACCCCACCCCTCTTTCCTAACTGTAATAATTTATTTTCCTCGCTGTCAAATATGGACCGCTGAACCTTCCCACTTTTTTTCACTTCTTTGTTTTTCTTATAAATACTACATGTTGTTTCATTTTTCATCAAATTAGTATTTCAATTTCTCATTTCTTCTCTCACAAGTTCACTCAATTTTCTCACATTCCCTTTAATACTTCATTTTCTTCTATTGTTCTTCATTTCTTCCTATTACATGATATTAATGGTGGTGCAAAATTGCAAATCGCTTACTGGTGACTCCACACCGGATTTTAAAGAATTTTGGCTTCGATCCTCCAATTGAGTAATATTTCTCCACTTTTACTTTTCTTTATTTGTTTGTTACATTTTATTTTGATTCATTTTTTTAGTATAATATTTTATTAATAATTTTAATATGGATAGTGCATGTGCATCATCAAGCAAAAAATTTAGTTCAAATATATAGAATTTTTTTGATAGAATAAAAATAATTTTAGAAAATAATAAAAAAGAAATAAAAACAAAATGTAAAATTTGTAGCAAACTTTAGCGGTGGATCAAATTCGGGCACAAGTCATCTAAAAAGACATAATGAACAGTGTAAAGTTAAGCATAATGTAGATATTAAAAATTATATACAATTAGGTAAAGATAAATGTAGAAATTTTAAAAAAATTTCTTATGATGAGTCTTCGTGTCGTGAAGGAATGATTGATTACATAATAAAGCATTTAACAACCTTTTAATATGATGGTAACTCATGAATATTCAGAAACAATTCAAACATTGATTAATCCTCAATTCAAATGTTGGTCCGGAAATATTGTTAAAAGAGGTATTATGAAAAAATTTCAAACAAAGAGAAAAATTTTAAAAAATATTTTGCAAATTTTGAAGGAAAAATTTGTTTAACATCTTATATTTGGACATCTTTAATGCATAGAGGCTTTTTATGTGTTACTGCTCATTAAATAGATAGTGAATGGATGTTAAATAAAAGAATAATTTTATTTAAAACAATAAATACTCCACATAGTGGTAAAAATATAGCAACTTTAATAAATGATGAAATTATAGATTTAGGGTATTCGTGATAAAATATTTGCAATAACATTAGATAATGCTTTTAATAATGATGCAAAGAATACAAAGATTAAAAAGATTTTATAAATAAAAGAGGATCATGCAAATTATTTCACGTACGTTAACAGTACATATTTTAAATTTAATTGTAAAAGATGGATTAAAACAAGTTGATAGTACATTAGAAAAAATTAGAGACAATGCATATAATATTAATTGTTCCCAAGCAAAACATGAATTATTTTTTGATTGTTGCAAAATTACAAATATGAAAAGAAAAAATATAAGTTTAGATGGAATTCTACTTATCAGCTTTTACAAAATATTACAAAATATAAAAAGGTAGTACAATTATACGAAATGCAACTATCTAATAATAATAACGACGTAGGGATGCTGGATGCTTTAAATGACATGATTAATATAGTACCTTCTACGAGATCTAAAAATTTTGATGTTTCAACAAATATTTTTTGTACTATGTATTATCCAAATTCACATCGGGTCATTATGCAAATAACTAGTATTTATATGGTACTACAAATTATTAAGTTATGAAATTTTTAATGATACAATTCTTGCAATGATAGAAAGATTAAAAATATTGTGAGAAATACCTTGATTTATTATATTGGTTTAATTCAGAATCTATATTAAAATTTGATGCTCTAGATGAATGGTTGCAAGTTATTTACAATGAAGATCAAATAAAAATTGAAGAAATTAAAAATGAAGTAAATTTGTTATTATATATTTTATATAATATTTATAAAGAAAAAATGGAAATTATATTAGTTTGATAAAATCATTATCCACGATAAGCTCCTCATATTTTTATAAAATCCCTTTAGAAATGTTTAAAAGTAGAAAAAATGCAACAATTAGTTCTCCAAATAATACAACTGATATAGATAGATATCTTAGTGTGGAAACAATTTCATTTGAAGACAATGAATATTTTGAAATTTTAGAATGGTGGAAAAAATAACAAATAAAATACCCCGCATCTATTATCAGACGACGCATTAACCGCGCTTATGAAGTACAAAGAGCATCGAAGCCGCTTTTAATGTAGGTGGAATAATGGTTAACAAAAAGCAATGTAATTTGTCACCCAAGCAATCAAGCAAGAGTATGTTTAAAAGACGGAATTTAATGGACAAGAGATTGCACGATCATGTTTGAGAAGCTGCACTAGTGACTGATATAGAGAACTTAAATTTATCAAAACGTGAATGGATCCATGATAATTCCCCGTCACCAGAAAATAGTGATTAAAATATTTCGTTAAATGTATATTATTTGCAACGTATACTGTATTTTTATTTTCTTACACATGAAAATTACAAATGATCGACAAGTGTGTGTCAACCTGGGCTTGAGATGTACTATTTTATAGTGATGTAAACTTTTCATATATTTCCAAATGTAATTATATTCAATGAATAAAATTTTTAAATGAAGTATTTTTTATTTTGAATTGTTTTTAAGCTTAATTTTTATTTTTATTTAACTTTTGAATACAATTTAAATAAAAACCAACTACCCTGAAGGGTTCGACTTTTAGGCTTTATTCTGGCCGCTTTGGGCAGCCTAAAGCCCATGAATCGCCTACCTGGGTCTGGGCCGACGGCCTGTAATCAAGCCCGCGTACTCGCCCTTCATAAACAAAGTTTGCCTGGGCTTTAGCCCGTCTGGTCGCCGACTCGTGATGTAGCCTCGGTCGCTGCTTTTGAAGATCCCTGTTCATGATCCTCGTCTTCACTTGTTTATTTAAAAACAAATTTAGATACGTTTTTGTTTACACCAAAAGGATGATTCGATGATGATGGATTGTGTTTTCCCTTAATTTTACTCCCATTTGCATATCTTATAAAGCCCAGAATACCGTAAACTTATATGTAGAAATCAGCCTCCAAAAAAAACCCCATATCAGGCTTTCTTTATTCTTATTATTTATGATGGATTTATGCATGGGGTACGAGTGCACGGATCGGATGTCGTTGAGTGCATGAGTTCTTTGGAAATGTTCTTTGAAAATGGTGTTTGAAAATGTTCATTTTTTAGTTTTTTTCTACGTATTCCAATTTCACATTTTCTGGGAGAATTCTGTATACTTTAATAATACTTCCATATTCATATTGCATGTATTACATTCCACTTCCATATTCATTTTGAATTTCAAATTATTCCTTTTTTATCAATATTCCTTCCATATTCTTTTTGTATTTCAATGATATTATTAATATTTAATTCCACTATCTTTGCTTCCTTCCGTTTATCTATCATCATTTGGGCCTTTCCTGCACCTCAAAGTCTAATACTCTTTTAGGTCATCTCCTTAAACCAATTAGGTAGGTCCTTTAACCTCTAGCCCATTAGAGACCCACCAACAATATCCAATTAAGTCCAAACTCATTAGCTCATTTAGGTTAATTGATCAAGTCCAACCCACTTTTATAGACTCAACCTATTTGCTTATGTGACACCCCAAATCCGGGGGTCCCATTGACAACCCGTCAACCTGTGAAATTCCTATGGATTTCGGGTTACCGGATAATACATGGTTGTGTCCCATTTATCAGGATCCATATTTCCACAAAAAATCGGGCATAGTCTCCTTTGTTCGGAAAGCTCTACCCAACATACAACCTGTATAACAGTAATCCATAAGAGTTTACTTCAACACTCTTATAATGAACATATATTAAAACTAGCTTGTTCTAATATAGTTTACCTAGCACCACCTCAATACGTCCCTTTACTAGGACTCATCATTCATATTTAAATTAAAAATATGAAATTTAATAGCTTAATGATACCCATAAGAGTCCGGGATCACGACCCTCTACCATAATTACATACCCGAATTATTATATAATAGTCCAAAAGAATTTAATTACAATTCTTTTATATACATCAAGGCCACATGTCGAAATGCCTTCATAATCACCACTTTGCTCTGAGTGTCGCTCGCACACCCCCATACCCGAAAGGTCCCACAATGGGCGAGCAATGCCCAAGAGAAAATTCTCCTACAAGGGCTACCCCCGCTAACGCACACGAATCACAGACATAACACATCAAACCATATTCCATATAAATAATGCAATACTATATGGAATGTTCGCGGTCACGCATTTAGATGAGACTCCTCATGCCCACAACCCGAGTCCTCGACCGACTTCACACCGCAACGCCATGTGAAAACCGATCATCGGGTGTTTCACCCAATGACTTAAACCATTGGACAACCCTTCAATTTTTAAATTTATCAAATCTCGTGTGTTTATTTGGGTTGCAAATTTTCGGGGTCTCACCGCAGGCTTTGCAACGCCTTCCGACACTTTCGCGAACTTTCATTACTAGATCCATTATGTCCTGACTCAAGAACAAAATTCCGTATTTCACCGTGTGGATCTCGCCCCATCTCGTCCCACCCAAACACATGTGATTTATTCTATTATTATTTTATACAACCGTGAGTTCGATTGACGTTGTCCCATTTCTCAGCTCACCACCATTCACAAAGAATGGTGAATAATAAGATTCATGCACCCATACCCGACTCGACGCGATGTGACCGTGCATATGAAATGCATGATGCCAATGCATTCTCCTTCATGTTACATTTATATATGAGTGCTACATGAAACATTAATACACCATGGACAATTATAATTTTTACATATAATTTACATCCATACGATTCACGTTAGTACATCAATTAGCATGCATCAACATAATTCTCACACAATGCATGTTATTCAACCATAACACACAAAATGGCCCAAATCTCGGACTCACATAATACGTGGCACCTTCGTCTTCACTTATCACCGAATTATCGATACCAAAAATACACCACAAAACTAGACATCGGGCCTCGATCAAAACCAAACCCGAACTTAGTCCGAAATTGCTCGAAAACAGTCTTGAAATTTCAGCCTATACTGTCTGAACACAATCCCGAAAATTCAACTAGGACTGTCTAAAAAACAGTCCCGAAATTCAACCCGAACTGTCCGAAAACAGTCCAAAAAATTCCTAAAAATTCCTACACTTAGTCCAAAAAATTGGGAACTGAAATTTACGGCCTTTCATGGCCTCTAAGCCAATCCCAAGCCCTTAAATGGCCTTTAGGCTAAATAGGAGGGAAGAAATTCCCTTTTCGTGGAGTTTGTGAAACTCAATTTTGGTGCTTACTGTGTGGCTCTGATGCGTGGATGAACTACCTTTGCTTTCAGATGAAAACCTACGATCAATTTTCATAGATACGAGAAAAAAAAGCGAAGAAAAATAAAAAAATAAAACTCTCCCCTACGATCTCTCTCTCGAACCCATCCTCCATGTACTTTTGACTTTTTCTATGCTTTCGTTTTTTATCTTTTTATCTTATTATTATTATTATTTTGGATATATGGTTCACATTGCTTTATTTGGGTTCTTTTCTACCCCGAAACAATTTATTTATTTTCAGTTCACTTTATTTTAAATGAACAGCTAAGCCGTTTCGACTTAAGTTAGTCTAGTCTAGTCCCGAAATCACTACGCGACTTATCGCGAAAATCCTAACATATTTTGATTGTCACCGAGTTGTGAAACTTTTACGGGTCACTAGATTCATAAGACAAATTCTTGACACAATCCGTTTCGTCATCCGAGAATCTAAATTTTAGGCTTTTACGAACCGTGCGAAAATTTATTGTATTATTGCTTGACACGATCAGAGTCCGTTGACTACCCGTCGACTGCGAAAACACTAGGTGAATGTGGGTGACCCAGGCATCTCTCACGAAAAATCAGAGCGGGAGTCTCCTTTGTGCGGGAGCTCTACGAAATACATCACACAATCCCGACATCGATCACGTGATACATATATGAATAAAAAAACGACCTCTTAGGCACATAAACTGATACTCATCAAATATACGACTATCTACCATAGTTACAAGAGTTAATAAATTACTCTTATACACAACATATATCAAACTTATAGAGTTCTAATACATGTTTAAAATCATCAAAATAACCCGCAAACTAAACCTTCTTCTAGCTCTACGCCTCTAGAATGGCGGAGTCTCATGATGTATTTTTCTATGCAAAAATGTATTCCTTGGGGTGAGCTAATGTCTTTCGATAGTGGAATCACCACAAGTGGGCTACTCTTCACCCTAAGTGCATGTGCAATGCTCCAAAGTAAGCTCTTGCCCAATTCAAGCGAATGTGATCCTACTTGAATGTCACAACATCAACTCATACCCCAGAGTCCTACCGTCTCTCTCACACTTGCAAGTAATATGAAACATTATTTCTAAACAAAAGATGTTTGTTATTATTTATGGACTACCCTCAATATAAGTAGTGAATGACTCCGATGTTATATTTAGTGGACTACCCTACGAGATATATCAATTGGGCAGTCTCCGACGATTGATATTATGTATGGACTACCCTCGATGTATATGGTGGAAAAACTCAGGCGATTGATATTTTATTTGACTACCCTCAGAAATTCATTGTTTTAGACAACCCTCTGAACCATTCTCTCGAGGTACCTCATGCACTCACTCCTATCGTCTAAGTTTGCAGCAGTGCATATGGAATGCATGATGTAATTCATTTCAATTATAACACATGCAAATATATAATCATGCATATATTCACATAATTTAAATCACACAAACTTATGTCATGTAATTTCTACATCAATTTCATCAAGTGGCACGTGTTAGGCCTGTGAGTCAACAAAAACAGTCGGTTGAATTATCGACAAACACATTATTTCACAAAAATTATTTTTGTGAACAACATTCTCGGGAATAGTGAAACCATAGGTTACTATTCTCGAAAAATCATGATCGGTTCACTTAGTAAGACCGAATTTCCACGACTATTTAGGCCTTTTTCACATCAGCACATTAACACATGATTGCACAACTAGCCAATTCAGCCACGTGGACAGTCACGGACTGTCCCATGGAGTTTCAAAATCAGCACACCTCGATTCCAATTTGGAGATCGATCAAAGCGACCTCAACGACTCATTCAACTCAAACATCAACAAAGTACTTAAACAAAGAGTAAAACCCAAGTAGGGAGAATCCCCTACCTCACGGAGTTTGTCAAAAACTCCTAAAACCAAATTCCACACGTAGGTCTCTCCGCGTAGAGCAGCTTTCCTTCTCATATGAGAAGACTTGACGGTCGGATCTTAGATGTTTAGAGAAGTCAAGTATTTGCATTATCTAAAAACACAATCTACAACTTACTGTAAACTCCCCCCCTTCATATCACCGTTTTGGTCCCTTTTTAATTTGGAGAAGACAAGCACTATACACTCTTTTGTCTTTTTCCACTTAAAACAAATTCAAAATGACCATTATGTCCCTATTTTCCTAGTTTTGACACTCGGCACTATCTCGGCCGTCCATTTTCATCCTTTATCTACTCATGCCACTTATGGCACATGAGAACGTGTTATACGTGACTTTTTTCACATCGAAAATAGTTTCTGGCGCGAACCGCGATGCCTCGCGTGTGAAGTCGGTGTCTCGGGTGTGAAATTTGACGTGCTAGCTAGATTTGCGAGACTATTCAGCAGTACAATCGTTTTGTCATCAGGAATCCTAGAGAATAAATTTTGGATTTTTTACTTAGAATTTAATTTAAATGTCGAAGTAAGATTTGCCATTTTCTAAATTAGAAATTTCTCGGGTCTGCCTAATTATTTTCATTTGCCATTTTGAATAATTTCGTGGTTTTGACTTAGGTCTAGTCACGTTTTTAAGTCCAGCCTGTTTGAGTTAGGCCTAGTCCGCATACCTTAAGCTTCTTTATCATCGGCCCATTACTTAGAGTCCAGCCCACCTACTTGGAGTCTATTGTTTAGACGTTGCCATGTCACCATCACCTCACCTAGGGCCAATGCTATATCACCGCCACGTCATTTAGGACCCATTGCTCCTCAATGCCACATCATCTAGGGCACACACACCCTAAAAATAATATCTCTAATACAACAACATGGGGATTTGAACCAATAATTTATATGTTGTAAGTAAGGCCCTTTAGCCACTTTATCAACCAACAACTTGTGATATACTCCTACTATTTTTAATTCCATTACCAATTTTAACATCTTTGAATATTTAAATTCATAACTACTACAAGTTTAAATTTATATTTATCTTCTATTTCTGTTCCATTGTTAGTCTGACTTCACAAAATCTAGATTTCCATTTTCCTAAATTGTTTTCAAATTATTAATTTCTTTCAGTAAAAAAATCATTTTTCTAAAGCTAACAAACTTAAAGCTTTACTAAGCTTTACGAAAATTTATTAAAAAACAAACTTAAAGCTAACCAAACAAAAAAAAAAAAAACAAAAAAAACAAAAAAAAAAAAAACTAGAAAAGGGAGAAGGAAGCATTTCTAAGCTTGGGTTGCCTCCCACGAAGCTGCTCATTTTTTCTAAAGTCTAGCTTGACTCATCAAACTCGGAAGAATAGTAGAGTTCCTCTTCACCATTCACGAAGAATTGATAGTTATGCTTTAATAGCAATTTAAACACATAGTCATTCTGACATATTTTGAATTTTCTTCTTTTGTTTCACAATGTTAACTTCCATTCTTATTCAGCTGGTGCCTCCTCACCTTGGAGATGAGTTGCATCTCGATTTTCAACTCTTCATACATATCTTATGGAGCCATATAGGAATAGTCTTTAGAACTTCATCTTTTGTTTGTGTCACGGGATTGCAGAGAAGTTGGCTCATCTTTCAGTGACCAAGGCTTTCCAAATCTTGTATCATCATCTCCTCTTGTGAGTTTCTCAGTTCTTTATTCATTTCTTGGTTGATATCTTATTTGTAGTTCAGTCTTCTTCTTCTTCTCTAAACACCTCAAGAATGGATGGAAAGCTCTCATGTTATCCTTCAAAGGACATTTTAACCATGTTCTCTTCCTCATTCATGTGTTTAGCCATTAGTTCTTGTATACTCATTCACTTCTCTTGTAGAGGTTGTTGCTTTCTCTGACCTCGGATTGAGTATAAGATGTGGCCTTTGGAATCATCTCTTCTTTCAAGCGCTTGAGTAGAATGAGCAATTTCGGACATTGTGCTGTCTCTTCCATGAATAATTCCAATTCTAGACTTAGCGATTCAGTTTGACTTTCTCAGTTCAACCATAGTTTGCCTCTAGGTTTGTTATTTTCTCTTGTAGAGGTGGACTCATCTCATTTTAGGCATGAAACCTAAGCAAACCAACTTGAGCATTGTCCATATAAGCCATTGATCTTTAATTTAGCTTGAACCATGGCAAACTCAACTTGAGCCTTCGATTCGGCCGTAGTCTCTTCCTAGACCAGTTTGTGCTCGTGGAGGTTGTGGAGTACTTTGACTTGTCTCACATGAGAGGTTTGGATAATGTTGCCAGCCCGAATTTTATGTTCAAGTATGGTTTACGTGTGAACTTGATCCATAGAAATGTATGAGTTCCAAACTTGACTTCTCGCCCTTTGATGCGGACTATGCGCTAGTTGTTGAGTGAGAGAGCGGTCGGTGATAATTCCATGAAGAATCCGTATGGTTTGCTCCTACATAACAAACACAAAACTCAAAGTAAAATGGAAAAAAGGAAATAGACTAACTATATCCAAAGTAAAGAAGGACTACTTGGTATCAATATTGTAAACGCCTAATCTCCGGCAACGGCGCCAAAAACTTGATCGGCTAGAGCATGTTATATGAAAAATGTGTATGCCTATGTGTACAAGTGCACGTGTCACTTCAAGTTATATAGTGTAAAAAGTAAGAGTATTGTTCCCATAAGGATTAGGTTCCTAACTACTGAAATTAGAATAGTCCAAACTTTATTTGGATTAACACAAAGGTGAAGTTGAAATGGAAAACAAACTAAACTAAATCTAAACTAAACTCTTTAATGACAAAGAAAATGTAAATTACGAAAGCGTAGGGTTTTGATTTCATGTAAAAAATTCTATAGGCGAGAGGCTCTGTGTTCCTAGTGATGCCTAAATCATATATTAATGGCCAATTTACCTAAGCACATGCTATTCTTTCGACAATAACAATGCCCTTGGAAAATGTTATATCGTATCTCTACTTAAAGCCATCATAACCCGATGCATTAAAAATTGAAATCAACAAACCACGTGTAACTCCTGAAATATCTCTATTACATAGTGAAACATTCCATTGTGATCTAACCTAATTATTGTTTCTCAACTTCAAATTAGGGCATAAATCATGTTAATGAAGTGATCATCAACAAGCATGAAAATTAGAATAGAACATTTAATATAATGAGATTTAAGGTTCAAAGATCTACAAATTAAAGCACAACACCATAGTTCATTGTCAAACTACATAAAAAAACCCTAGAAAATAAGATTAGCTCATGGAGAGGAGAAATACAACCAAAGAAAAGAGAGAAAACATAAAGAGGAGGAGAAATAGCCTATATACAAGATAAAATTCTCAATATCCTCTTCAAATCTTCCTCTTCTTCCTTCCCCCAAAGAGAGTTGTGCCTTAGGGTTTAGAAACCCTAGGGGCTTCCTTCTTTACAGCTAAGAGAATCCCTATCTTTGTCTCCATGAACTCCCTTCTCCAAAAGCCTTAATTTCATTCTTTTAAAGCCGAAACCAAGAGAGTAGAAGAGATGGGTGATGAGTGTAGCATCTAAAATACCAGGAATTTTATAATAATTCTATTATATATTCCGAGTATAAATAGAACCAAACTTAGGTTTTTCCGGGAATTTTTTAAATGTTATATGATTGTATGACTAAATGTCAATTAAAAATGATAAATGATTGAATGTGATATACTACATGAGAAATTGATTGAACCCGGAAATAAACTACAAGGTCTTAAAAGCAATTGGAATTTTTTAAAATGAGGACCTAAGGGTCAAGAATAGAATAAGCTTAAATGCTAAAGTGAATGAAATGATAAATGAAAGTGAAATGAAGACCAAAAAGGGGAAAAATGAGAAATGGAATTTGTGTGTAAGCTAAACATGGCCTTACACTTAAATTGAGGAATAAGACCAAATGTGGTCTTAGAAGAGCATGTTTGTTGTGCATTTGGTAGCGATGTTGGGAAACAAAGTGAAGAGAAGGCTAGGGTTGAGGGAGAAATCAAGGTTTTGGTGGGAGATAATCCCATTCCCATGGTTTCCAGTGGTGAAAGAAGAAGAGGCTTAGAGGCGAAAGTTTGAGATTGAGTAAGAACCAAACCACTAGGAATTTCTTTGATGATATTTGGGTTGAAAAACCTAAACAATCCATAGGTTCTGCTTGTGGTTGGTTTAGGATGATATTAGGATGTTGTCGGAGTTATTCCCTTGTTTTGTTTAGATTTTGAGTTATTTGGAGAAAAATGTAAATGTCTGCATTGGAAAATGCGGGCATTAACGCCTCGGGCTCTACGTGCGGCGTAGGGAACCCACACTACGGTGTAGACCTATACCAAGGTGTTGGATACCCTCACCGCGGGGAGGCCAAGGTGCCAAAATGGCGCCCTCGGTCTGGAATCTTGTGCCGCGGCGTGCTCTTTGTTCTGTGGGCAATTTTTTGGATTGTTGTTTGAGTCTAGTTTTTAGTATAGGTGTTGGGGACCTAATAAAATTTTAATGGGGGGTTCATGTAGAGTATACGAAAGAAAGCGTACCATACCTCTCACCGCGAGCGACGGCTTTGCCTCGGCAATATTCGTTTAGTACGGTGGTGTTCAACCACTAAGAGTGGAGAATTTGTATATTTATTCAAAGATGCGGGTGGCGACAGCGACCTAGGACTAAATATCGAAAGAAACGAGGTCGATAAATTGATCATTCTCTGTGACTCAATTCCAATTTCAAGTTCCTATTTATGAAAAGAAAAATTTATATATATATATATATATATATATATATATATATATATATTGAATTAAATGTTTATCGAAATTTGCGTAATGCGCGTTTATTTGAAGTATAAATTGGAATTGTGCGTTCTAGTAAATTGATTTGAAAAGTGTTGTTGATTGACCCGACATGGCGGATTCTGACTAAATCCATCATGGGGTAACCGTGTTGTTCGATGCGAAATCATTTACTGTGGATGACAAAGCGAGGACATGATTCTGGCTGAATCACATGCGTGAATGTCGACTTCTATAGTCATATGTGAGATTGCTTAATATTGAATGTGAAATCACGTACTCTTGAATGACAAAGGACAGGATTCACCAACTGAATTTGTCGTGAATGTCGACTACTATAGTCATATGTGAGATTGTAATATTAAATGTGCAATCACATTGCTACTAATGACAAACAGGATAGGATTCACCAACTGAATCTGTCGTGAATGTTGAATCTATAGTCATATGTGAAATTGCAAACCGATAAGTGAGAATCATATTTAAAAAGTGTATATGTATTTGTATTGATTTGCACCGAACATCGAAAATGGTTAATAAGACATTGTTTTATAACATGCATGATTTAGATGGCGAAATAGAATTAGAAGACGGTATAGAACCACTAGCATGAACATGCTTAGCGTATTTTGTCAATGCGTTAGTGCAGAGTGATAGGTAGTGATTGAAGAGCGGACCAGTGAGGCTGGGAGATCATTGAAAGTTCAGTATGCTCAGGTACATGCATCCTCACCATTTTTAGCATGACATTGTTTGTGTAAAAATTCAACGAAATTATTTTATTTTCTTTCTCCCGAGATACGATTTTGGATATTATGTTGTAAGCAGCATAAAATGCCATTTTTATTCATCATATTTTAGTAAGGAATTGCATTGGTACATAATGTTTATGGGCTTGCCCCAATTGAAGTGTTTCTAAAGATTTGAGAGCAAGCGCATATTGACAAATGTAATTGATAAATGGCTGACCGGTGTCCCGGGTTGGTTGGGATCTCTTAAGATTCGAGCCCAGGCTCGAGTCGCGTGGGTGTGAAACTCATCAATTTTAAGCCATTTTCATGCATATTTGAGTTTGTCGTCAAATTAATTCAAAATTATGGAATCTTCACCCAGATTAGTGTTTTGTAGGGATTTAGAGAAAAAAAGAAAAAAGAGCAAGAAAAGCAATTGAAATGGCCAAGGCAGGAAGTGCAGAATGTCGTGACAATTTTAGTATTGGCCCGACAAAACTCAAGGCATGAAGCAGGAGAAATGTCGTATGATGAAACTATGTCACGACAAAGATTGAGAGGAAATCATTGAGAAGGCAGCAGAAAATTGTTGTGACATTTCAAAGCTTTGTCTCGACACAGTACAAGGTGGACGACAAAGAAAGTTTGTCGTGACATTTCAAACTTTGTCGCGACAATAATGAGAAGAGTACTCGAGAAAACAACATAATATTTGTCGTTACAATGATAAGTTTGTTGCGACAATCATGTAAGAAGAATTTGTTGCAACAATTCAAACATTTTTTGAGACAATGGTAAACTTTGTTGTGACAAACATTTTAAAGGCAAAACTGGAAAACAACAGCAGCGATTGTCTTGATAAAGCCACAACAACGACTGAAGACAAATAAGGATGCTAAATGTCAAGACATCACCCAGTTGGGCTTGCCTTGAAGTCCACAAAATCTGCCTGGAATTCGGGCCCACATTTATTAAGCCTATAAATAGAAAGAGATAGGGCACAGAAAGACATACATCATCGAAGAACATAGATACAAAAAGAGAGAGAGACTAAAGCCTTTGAACATATTTTTAATTTTTAATTTTTCTCTTTATTTTATTTTCTTCTTTTCTTCTTTTCTTCTTTTCTTCTTTTCTTCTTTGATTTTTCATTTTGTTAAGTCGAGTAGTTGATGTTTAATATTGGTGGGATCTTTGAATATCAAGTTCATTTCTGATTAAAAGGAAAAGCGACATTATGGAACCTTTTCTTGGTTTTGAATTCTGAGTTTCAATGAATTTGTTTAATCAACTAGTCATTGTCATCTGTGATCCAGTTATGGAAGGCTAAACTCCTTCTGGGAAGGGATTGGTGTTTTGATTATCATTTTGTAGCATTTTAAATTTAAGTTATGGGTTGAATATTGGATTGATCTAATTGGTACTGTTCTTGTAATAATATGTTCTAAGTATCAGTAAAGTATATCCAAAAAAGAGTTGTATATGTGCTCTGATTTCCAGGATGCCTCTGAGTAACACAGAGAAGGTGTTCTTGAGAGCAAAGAGCAGTAACTTGAGGGTATATTAAATTGATACTCTTAGAACTAATAAACTCTAAGTATCATTATGATTAATCATAGGTGATGTTCTAACTTCTGACTTCAAGGTTCCCTTCTGAGTGTTAGCATAAATTTGTTCCTGAGGCATAAGGACCATCTGGTGATTTGTTAGTTTAATACTTAGAGGTTTCATCTCAGTTTGAAAGAATGTTTGTGCTTTTGGTGTTGGGAGTGATTATTCTGGTCAAATTGAAGAAGAGGTACCAATTACATTGAAAGAGGCATGTGTTACCCTATCTATGGGGGCAAGCTAACTCCAGTCTTAAGAAATGGTTGATTAGTCTTGGTTTGGAAGAGCGACCGATTCTTAAAAGAGAATCAGATCTAAAGTAATTTGTTTAGACACGATGACCTAGTTTAGGAATATGGATTTAAATGGTGAAATGTATAGTGGTTGAAGGTATTTCGAACTATACTATCATGCTCTTGGACAAATCAAGGATTCATACCCATGTATCATAGTTTTGAACAATATGGGGTGATGAGTGGAAACTATGATCAGATTTCCGGTGTTTAATCAGTAACACCCAAAATACCCTAGAATTTTTATAATAATTATATTATATATTTAGGTATAGATGAGCAAACTTAGGTTTTCAGAAATGATAATTATGAATAGTAAAATGAATATGTATATTATATGATTAAATATTTATATACTAAAATGGATATTGATTAAACAAAATAAACCAAGTGAAAAGAAAATTTGGAAATTTGTAAATGAGGACCTAAGATTAAATGTTAGCTTAAATAATCTTAGAGTAAATGATAGTGAATACGAAAATAAGGAGACTAGTAAGCTTTAAGTAGAAAAATAGAGAAAATTGAATTTGTGTGTAAGCCAAACATGGCCTTACACTTAAAATGAAGAATAAGACCAAATATGGTCTTAAAAATCTCCCACTTGTGCAAAAACGTTTTTGAGAGAGTGGAAGAGGAGAAAAGGCTAGGGTTTTGGAAATAGTTGGAGAATGGTGTGAATCTCCATGTTTGTACCAGATTGTTGAAGAGAAAGTTGGACTTCAAGGACAAAGAGATTTCATGGTAGAACCAAATCTAGATTTCTTTAAATGATGTTTGAGTTAGAAAACCCTAATCATCATGGAGTTTTTGCTTTCCATGGATTGTTTAGGATGATATTAGATGTTATTAGGAGTGGTCACATGTTTGTTTTGAGTTTTTGAGGATTTTTGAAGAAAAATGCATGGCAAAAAGGAAACAAAGAGAGAAAATAATAAGGCAAACACGGAGCTCTGGCCGCCCGTGGAACCATAGCGTAGCCTGTAGCGGTGGAGTGCCTGATCGCGACATGGAATGCACCCTCACCGTGTCAGTAGGGGTGCAAAATGGCACCCTCGGTCTGCTCCACGACATAGCTTTGCTATGTCGCGTGACGACTACTGCCGTGACGTAGCTACACTATTCACGAAGAGCGGAATTTTGGATTTTGTTCGAAAGTCTCATTTTCGTACACCGATAGTTTAAGGACCCTAATAAATGATTAATGAGGGTTCAAATAAGGATAAAACTAAATAAAAAATGTACCGTACCTCACCGCCTCGACTTCGTTTTTGGGCAGACTTAGTGTCTTAACCTAAAACTGTTAACGAAGATTAATTGTCATTCACTAAAAATGTATAATAATTGTTTATCCACTAAGAGTGGTGTAATTTTTATTGACTAGGAATGGGTGAGGATCACCTAACCTAGGACCGAGATCGAAGGAAGGAAGCAGTAAACTGACTTCGGTTGTTCAGCGACCCTCTATCCTTATTTCAAGTGTTTTGGTAGTATATCAAATAAATCTAAGAAATGATGATTATATGGAATGAGTACTGTCTTTGATGATATTGCAGTCTGTATGGATTTGAAAATATGATATTTGAAATGTCTGACAATTAATTGCATGTGAGTGATTAATTGAGTTGCAAATGAAATTTTCAATTCTTGACATCTTGAATTGAATCGATATACGTTCGACCAACATGGTAGGATTCACCGTTAGTCAGGTCATGAAAGCGACAAAGAATTGTCCAATGTCCCACTTGGCGGGATGCACCTATCAACATCCGTCATGATGGTGTATGGCATTGAAGAAATGTCCCACTTGTCGGGATGCACCAATCGATAGCATATGACATTTATAAGTACCACATGGTGGGGTGCACCAATCGGCATCCATCATGATGGGAGACCGAAATTGTTAAATGTGTAAGCACATTACCGAATGATAAAATGTGGGATTCATTGAGCGACATCGAGTCATGAATGTAATTATATAGATAAAGTGAAATAACAAACTTGTCGAGTGCAAATGGGATTTGTAAATCAAATACATTCCTTTGGGGAGTATATACTTGAATCTCCATGATTTGAACAAGTAAATTGAAAGCATGTGAAAATGCATATTTTGGGGATATGATCACCAATGACTGTAAAGGAAAGCATGTGAAAAATGAATAAGCATGAGTATAGTTTGATATAAAGACATATTTATGATAAACATGTCATGATAAACCTAAAATTGAATAGGGAATCAGAGAACCACTAAGCATGAAAATGCTTATCGTGTAGTCTTTATCTATGCTATGCTCATAAAATTTCATAGAAAGAAGACAAGATCAAGGCAGAGTCAATAGAGAAAAATTCATAAGATAAGTATATAAATTCCCATTATATGCATATCATTTCTTTTTGAATATGCAACATTTTGTTAACAAAAGAGTTAAACTCCAACTATCGTTTTGTATATCATTTTGTAAAGGCATGATACTTTCATTTTGTAAATGAATTGTATAAGAGAATGTTTCTTGAGTTTACTCATCTGAATACTATGCTTCCTCAGAATTGAAAACCCTAAAAAAATGACATAAATAAAATGTTTTGATAAAATAAAATGAAACGGTTAGAGTAACCTGGTCTGCTTCTGATCCACCCTCTGCCTGGGCTGGGATTCGGTCAACACTTCTTACAAAAACAAATGAAAAAGTAAACAAAAAAGAATTAAACGAGCATCTGAAACCTGCCTCGATCCTCCAACCCAAGTTGGACCAAAAGGTTATAGGGATCTTTGAATATTGAGTTCCATTATTGTCTGAACTTAAAGGAAATATGGAAATATTTATGGAAAACCTTTTTATTCAGTTTTGATTACAGTTTCAATGAATTTTTTGATCAACTAGTCATTTTTACTTGTGATTCAGCCATAAGGCAAAACCCTTCGGCGGAGCTCTTGTGTTTTGATTATCATTTTGTAGTAGCTTTAACCGGCTGTGGGTCAAGAGTGGATTGATCTAGTTGGTATTGTTCTTGTAAGGATATGTTCTAAGTATCAGTAGAGTATACCTAGAAAGGAGTCAGATTGTGCTTTATTCTCAGGACTTCGAGCGACACAAAGAAGTGTGTTCGAGTAAAGAGCAAAGAGCCTCGGGGTATGCTAGATCGATACTTAACTAATAACCATATCACCGTGATAAATCATGGTGATGTTCCCAACTCTGACTTCGTTGTTCTCTCTATGACAATATGTGTCTCGAGGCATCGTGACCGCCTCAATTATGTTAGTTTAATAATATTTAAAGTGTTTCATCTCATCTGTAGAATGCTCAGGCTTATGTAATATGGGAGTGATTATTCGACTAACTCACGATGAGATACCAATTACTTTAAAGGAGGCTCGGTTATCCCTCAGTCTCTCGCAAGTTGATTCTAAGTCCAAGTGAAATGGTTGATTAGTACTAGTTTAGAAATGCAACCACTCTAAAGAGACGATCCTAAAAGTAGTTGTTTATACCCACATCGACCCCGGTTTAGAATATGGTGTTCTAAAATGGTGAAATGTATAGTGTTGGTAGCGTATTTCAAGGCAATACTACTTTGTTTGGACAAATACCTGATTCATACCCATAACTATGCTATTGATTACCTATACGATCCCATTCCCGCTTTTATTAATGCAAAGCCACAGAACCTTCAACCCATACTAATAGATCATAGAATCTCAACTAAAGAAAAATAGACAAAAATACTATTATTTGAGTTTTGTTAGTTAGTTGTACTCGGCTAATAGAGGATCAAATAGCGATGACCTTGAGTAGTAGTGTGACACCCCAAGGGGTCCCATTGACTACCGGGCCAACTCCTCATGGAAACCCGTGTGTCTCATATCATGAGACCTGAGCACATGAGAAACTACTCTAACAAAAAGCCATCATCATACTCTGGCCCATACCAAGCATAAGACCATACATTTATAACCCAAGAAAGCACAGAGCATCACTCCCAATACAAAAACATATATTACTAGTTTGTTCTAATATATACACAAAACAAGAAATCATTACCACGGGGGCTCGCCGCTTCATAATCCCGGCCCTAAGGAGCGCCAAGCTTCGGGCCTCGCACCGTCCCGTACCGAAAGAGGGGTCCCATGACGGGGTACTTTACCGCCCAAGAGAGATAAATCCTATAAGGGCTATTTTCCTACCCAGTGCACATGCAAATGATCATTTCACAGTCAAAACTAACCAATCCGTACGGCATGTTATCCTATCATGGAAAAAAGTCTACATGTACGTATGAGACGACACCGTATACGGCCCAAGTACGGTTAACCCCACCCCACCACCTAACGCAAAGTATGCTAATGGGAAATCGCATCGAGTCAATTCGACCCATCTCGGCTGTAACCTCGTAGTCTATGTGATATCGATTTAAATCGCTTCGCGGTCTTTTCGGCAACATAATCTTTCGAGGTCTCACCACGCGTCTCTATACCCGACATTTTTCAAGCTTTCACCATTGATACGCCGCTCTAATCCGTGTTTTCGTGTTTTTCGTACCAGGGGGTGGCTTCATCCTCTACTTGCTACGCCCACATACATTTCATTTTCCATTTTCGTTTAACACTATAGAACTCAATTTGACTCGTCCCATTCCTAAGCCCACACCGATTCACCAAACAGTGCCAACCAAGCATTCATGTACACATTCTCAAGTGTAATGTGTGGTGTTACTGTCAATCAAATGAATGCGGTAACTTTGTGCCACTCCATTCTGCAAACCCATGACCAATGATGAAAACCCCTTACACGGGATATATTCTACATCAGACAATTATGTGCTGCAAGTTATGAACACTCATGTCTAATTTTACTACAATATTTCATATTTAACATATAAAGCCATGTTAATATTCCACATATTCAAATCATACATCACATAAGCACACCAATCCGATTGTTCCATAAAATTCGCATGGCATTAATTCGGGCAATAATGTCAATCCTTGATTTTCGTCTCCAAACCCGTAAAAACAAGATATGCAATAACATGCAATAACCATATTAGTCTTAAAATTCCGCATGTTAATATTCACAATTCTCGCATGTTATTCATCACCATCGGGCCCATGAAAAATTTCCGTATGTGTTAATATTCATGAAAGCCCATGAAATTTATGTGTTTTTCTGCGCAGACATAATAATACACCAAACTGAGCTTTCTTCTCACCTAAAAACCTAGAACATTCGCACGCGTTAGTCATGCATGAAAGCTCATAAATTTCTGCATGTTTTCATGGCTGCTAATGATACACCAACCGAGTTTTTCTTCTTCTCGCCTAAAAACCTAGAACATTCCCATGTGATGTTAGTCTTGCATATAAGGCCACACCAACCTGAAGCTTTCTGATCTAAAACCCAAAACATTCTCGCGATGTTAGGTCATGCATGAAAGCCTATACCGCATGTTTTTTCATGCATACAATGATACACTAAACTCCAGTTTTCTTCAAATTAAAACTTAAAAATAAAGATGTACAACATCACAATTTCGCCAAACCCAGAAATTCGCAAGTACAACATCGTACCCGGGCCTTAAAACCTAAAATTCAAAGATGGACAACATCACAAATTCGCCTTAAACCTAAAATTCAAGATGGACAACATCACCCCAAAGATGTTTTTCATTCAAACAATCACATAGAAATCAACCACAAAATGTGCTATTTCCATGGCCCCAAACAAGGAAATAACCAAAGAGGAAAGATCCTCACCTCAAGTGTGCAGATCATTCGATCCACCTAAACTGGAAAACAATGGAGAAAAAGCTTCCTCCCCTCCCTTTCTCCCTCTTCTTCGCCTTTCTTCCTTTCTTTCTTTTTCTTCTTTCTTTCTCTCTTTCTTTCTTCTCCTCTCGTTTACGAATTGTTTGCCATCTCTCCTCAAACTACGTTGGTTTACCTAGGGAGTCCACCTAACATCCATTTGTTTGACACTTCGTCAACTCAAGACTGCAAGTGCTCTCTATGCCAAGCAACTTCAACCACTTTCATGCTCATGGCATGAGGGTGGCTTGACATTTGGCTCACCCAACCTCATGCAATCCTAGCATGACACTCGCCCACCCACGTACAAGTGTTCACATGCAGTGCCACATGGCACCATGGTCGCTCCGGCTCATTCTCGAAATACAAAAAACCGACACCTCACCCGACGCAAATGCTTTGTCTAATTGATTTCGCGAGATGATTCTCCTGGGTCAGCCGTGATCCAAGCCACAATCCGAGTCTAGAGAAAGATCTAGGGTTTTGTTTGTACCGTCCCGACATGAATTTACCGATTCACTCATTTTCAGAAGAAAGAAGAGAAAAAGGAAAAAAAAAATACGCTTTTTCCCGGGTTTCACAAGTAGGGGTAATTGATATTTAAATGTTCTTATCAATCTTTATGATAATGATATTCGGGATTTAATCCACTTTTTATTACTTGTTTAATTGCACTTTATAAAGTGATTTAAGACCAAATCAATTTATAAATAGATTATAGTAGATAAAAAGTAGAAAAATTGATAAGAACAAGTTATTGAAATACAGTTACAGGGGACTTTAGTAGTCATTAGCAGTGGTATTACAATACTTGTACTTAGAAAAATTTAGTCTATACAAAATCAATCAATCAATCAATCAATCAACCAATCAATCAATCAATTGGAAGATATTATGATGACCTTTGAGTCTTGAAATGTTCATCCGATTGGGAGAGCTGCTTGGAGTATGTGTGGCACTAAAGGTAAATTGGCTAAAAACTAGAGGTCAGTTTAAGAGAGGGTTTGTTAGGATATTTTAGTATCTAAGTTCTTTGACTTGGTCCATTTTTAGTTGTTTCTTATGTTTCCTAGTTCAGAGGATTTGATTCCTGGGCCAATTTGATTCAATTTTGATTTTTTCTCAGTATCAAACCATATCTTTAGGTTTGTAAACTGGAGAGTTTCAAGCTCAGACATGTTTATAAAATGAGGAAGTCATCACTCACCAATAAAATGTGCTGAGTTTAAAGTACCATAAATCTCCTCAAATCTGTGATTGTAAGCTGTGTTGATGCTAGTTTCTTTGAAGATTCTGGAACTCACGATAAATGAGTTCTCGTTAAATCCTGCATCATTTTGCACAAAAAGTCTCTCGTGATATGAAGGATAGAGGCGGGGAGAAGGATGCTCGCTTGACGTAGTCCATACAAAGCGATCCATGAATCCTTGGGCTTGAAACAAAAGTAAACTCACTTTAATTGATCCTTAGGTGTGGTTGAGCAATTTTTTATGAGATTGGATGATTTATGTAAAACTCAAACTTATTGTGGATGTTGGGTAGAATTATTTTATCATTTTGATTGGGTTTAAAAAATAGGCGTGCAGGCCCACTTCCTAGGCCCAAGAAGCAGGATTAAAAGAAGATTTATGGCAGCATCTGGGTGAACGCCTGGGCTCTCCCGATAATCCCAAAACGTGGAGCCCAAATATCCACCCCAAGGACCGATAACACGTGACAAATTTAAAGAGCCCATATCCGTGAAACTCAAATCACCCACTAATAAGGGAAGTGGTGATAATTTTCTTAACAACTCAAGCCTCTAATTATCCTTTATGTTAATTTTGATAAAGTATAAGGAAAGAAAATTCCCCATCCAATAAGAGAGAATCCTTATCACCACCCAATTGGGAAAAACAACTACTATAAATACCAGGCCACCCCATCGGTGAAAGGCACACAGAAAATTCACTCTCTAAGTGTAATGACCCGTACCAAATAATACAAGTTTGTAACACGTTTGACCAAGTTTGACCAGATTTGACTAGGTTTGACCAACACTTAGTATGTGGAGCAAAGTTGATACCTTTCAAGGATGATTACCCCTAGTTGACTACTAAGGTACCATTTTTAGCCTTGTCGATAATGAAGTTCATATACGGCGAAACGCCAAAAATCCGACTTACGATAAAAGTTAAGTGGCTCGAGAAGTTCAAATATGTTAGCTTTAGCAAAGGTCTAAGTCTGGTCTGGATTTTTACCTCGAAACGACCCTAGGTCTCTATATAAAACATAATCTGGGTTCCAATGAAACCCTAGCCCCCAAAACACCATCTGGAACTCAAAACCCTAGAAAAACTCAAATTCTTCGTGGGAACAATTTTAGCAGGTCGCTTTCTTTACCATTTGCGAGCCGTGGAGTTTTGGACCAAAGGAGGCGACTCCGGCCACCCACCGTGTACAAGAGCCGGCCAGAGAGGTGCACCACCTTCGAACAATCACGCCGGTGAAATTTCACGGCGAGCCGCCGCCGGACGCTCCAGGATTGGGCCGGCGGCGGCCGTCGTGGGTCACCGGAAATTTTCCACTTTTTCGACCATTTAAGGCCATTCCAAGCCAACCCATACCTCCGTCCCGCCATTTTTGGACCCTCTGAACTCATTTCCTTGGTCCCGCAGATTCCTCACCGTTTGAAAGTTACGCCGAAAAACAAAGTCGGGCCGAATCGCCGATCGAAGTTTTCCGCCACCACAGCAACCTTTGACCAAGGTAATGGTAATCGGATGAGTTCCCCGGTCTCGGTCCATTGATATATGGTTTAATTTTGACATCGCTTGGTCGGGTTTTCCATTTTCGGGCTTGGCCCGTAATTACCGAAAAGTTTGGATCAAATCGAAAATTAATTGGTCAAGAGCAAAATTGGAGTTGGATTAGTGAAATTGGATGCTTTACAGAATTACTCGACAATTCACTTCGTGAGAAATTATTCTCGCTAAAAGTTCCCACTCGAGGTATCTGGGTCTATAGGGCACACCATAATTGGGTCTGGTGGGTCAAACAGCTGCCAGAAGTTCAAAAATTACATCGAGGTCTTGGGGGCATCCCAATGTCGTTGGTTCACCTTATTGAGCCTATGGTATTTTATTTATATTACTGCACTCACGCCGATCCTGGGAGACGATCCATGGAGGACAAGCACTGAAAGGTCCGTAGTCGTTGAGTGGTTTATATGCTTTTTTAAAATGGATTGTGGTGGCTATGTTGATATATCTATCAGGATTAAATATTTTATATATATACTGCTTTTGATCAAATGGTTGGTTGTACAAATGTGATTATCGGTCTCATATAAAACAAGTTATCATTTCATGAATTTGTCAAAACATTTTAATCAAGCTATAGTTTGCATCAGTTCGTGATGAGTCTGTGTGGCATTTGAATATTTTGGGTAATGTGGATTGAGGTTGTAAACCCACCCTGGAAAGTCTATTGTTTTAAAATGGATCTTGAGATTTCAGGAATGACTCTCGTACTGTATTGTTGGAAAAGTACATGTGAGCAGTGTGGAACGACGTATTAGCTCGCCATCGCGGATGGTCAGGTTCACCCGAGGTTTATTAGGTGCCACGCGATGAAGGAAGCCATCTGAGGTTTATTAGGTGCCACTTGATGGCCAAGTTTCATCTCTGAGGTTTACAGTAAGGCCACGCCAGATTACTGCGCCAATCTCGGCGCTTATTAAAGGCCACGTGACGGTCGCTTTATCCGAGGCTTATTACCGCCACGTGGATGTACGGCCCAATCTTCCGGGAGGTTTAGTCGCCACGCGATACTTCGTGTAACCACAAGTTCATTAGTTGCCACTTGTCGTGAGGCTTCGTAGCTTACTTTGACGCTTATGATGGGTACAGGGATAGCGCGCCGCTGATCAACATGTTATAACTATTTTAATAATGAGCAGGTTATGGTGCATTTCATGGTTATTTTATTGCTAATGGGTATTAAGGCATGTTTTATGATCGGGCTTTATGTCATGGTACGCGCCTCAGATTATAGTTTTAACATTGTGTCACTAATTGTTAAGCATGATTTCCGGTATATATGTCGGGACTCAGTAAGTCATTTGAAATGTTTCTAAACTGGAACCCTTTTAAAGAGCGAATCCCGAGGTTTTGAGAGAATAAATTTTCAAAAATAAAAATGTTATTTCTCTTATAACTATGCCACCATCGAGATTTATTAACTCACGTTATTGTTTTTAACTGCCTCCCTAGGGTCCGCATGTCAGAGGGCCTACTTCGCGCCATATTCGACACCGCTCTCCCCGCCATAGCCGGCCGTACACCACTGCGATCTATCTCGCTTTGTTTTGTTGTATCGACTTATTCATCTCTACTCAGACCTCTAAACTACAAATACCTTAACGCCTCCGATATTCGTGACGAACTTTTTATGGGTCCTTATCATATATGTAGGGTTTTATACATAATTGGGATATTAAATTAATGCGTTTATTTCCTTGTGCCGGAGTTCCACCGTATCTTCCCTAGGGATTGTACACTGGGACTTCACTAAAGGACTACCCGAAATCCCTGGAGGGTATCCTGCCCTGCCTCGCACTGCATCGAGCTCTAGGTTTCGAAATTCGGGGCCTACATTGCTGTGAACCCATCCAAGCAGTTTTGTATACCTTCCTAACCTTATCCTCGAAATCGATTATGTTTCATTTTTCGAACATAGTTCTTCTTCTCATGGCCCTGGGAGCTGTATATAGACTACGACAATGAATAAGGTCACCATTCAGAATCAATATCCTTGCCTCTGATTGATGACTCATTTGATCGCCTCCAAGGTGCATAAGTGTTCTCTGGGAAGAGTGACTTGAGGTCGTGGTCCCATCGCATGAATACCAGAATCTAATTACCCTAAGACAAGATTCAAGACGATATGGGATGCGTATGAGTTTCTAGTGATGTTCTTCTCGTGACTACCAATGCCCTAACAAATTTTCATGGATGTGGCCGAACCGTCTTCCGCCCATAATTAGATTGGTTGAGCCAATAGTCGGCAAAACCCTGTATTCTTGCTTGGGCGTGTGTTTCGTAAGATGCTTCAAGTTAAATAGAAAGTGGTTTCGGCGTGTGTTTGAGTGTTTAGGCTGTTGAATTGGTCGGGAGTCTCAGGAGAAAGTGGAAAAATCATAAATTCTCGGCATTGCATCGGATTTTTCTGCCTATGGCCGCTAGCATTTTGGCCATAACTTGATCATTTCGCTCCACTAAGTGATTTAAGGGTCAACTAGACTTCATGAAAGACAAGGTAAATATCCTCAAATATGTGTGTCCAAATTCGTAACCCATCGATCCCAAGATTCATTCAAAGTGGGCCATGTTGTGTAGGACACATTCTAGTTTGGGTGTCCCAATTGTTGATTCCAAATGGATAAGAACCCTAAAAGACTTTTATCTTCAAAATGAGTACATGGAGATGTGGAATACAAGAGGTGTTTTATGTTGAGAGCGTTGTTGTAACTCTAATACGCAGTGTTAAATGTCATCCTAGTAAGTATGAGAGAGTGCACTCTCGGGGTTCAAGGTTTGTGTCGAAGGTATATGATTATAGCGAGCTTCCAGTGGTGATAAAGCAATAGACCACTTGAGTTATTTTTATGTGACAGGGATTGTGAGAGAGGCTGTAGCAATCTTATGATTCATGCTGTTATTCACACTTTCATGAGTACTGCTTTACTGGAGACTCGCGACTTTGAATCTATGAAGGTAGTGGGATCTTATAACCTTTTTCGCTTGTACTGTGGTTTGATGTTGTGAATTAAGGCACTAAGTCTATGGTTTTGACTATGTAGATTTTCTAGATACATATAAATGTATATTTTTATATATATGGAAATTCTTTGAATTAATCCGTACTAATATGTTTTTTTTAATATCCATGGTTGAATGTTTGGTGGAACGTTAAAGCACATGATACAGGTAACAGACCGTGGTGAGGTCCTGATTGATGCAAGGGACACGGACGATGACTTAACCTTGTGGTTGTAGTCCCGTGAACTGTCACGGTGATGATACCGATAAGCATATTCTAGGTGGTAGTCCCAAAGAATCGTTGTTGCTCGGGATGATCGGCTATCCCCGGTGAAAGCCTAAAAGAGTCACCGGCGAGGGGCTATAATTTTGGTAGTATTACCCATGTGTTTCCATCATCAACCTATATTATCTATAAAATGCCATGTTTTGAGATATCTTGGAATTATGTATAAATTGAAATGTTTTTTTATGAGTACGGCTCGTTAGGACTACTAATGAAATGTCAACCTACCCTCATTATTTCACTCATAGGTACTAGACCAACCACAAAGAGGCATAGAAAGTTGGACCTCGTAGGTTTTTGATGGTTGGAAAGATTGTACGCCAACCTTAGTCATTGCGGTCGGGAAAGTATACGCTTTGATGAATATTTAGTGTCATGCGATATTCTAAGGATCTTTGAGTACGCGATGTTTAGAAAGATCTTGAGTCGAGGTCGGATTGAGTGCATTCTTCTTAAAACTCTCTCTCTCAAAGGGCGTGGTACGCTTTGGGAAACGGTGAGGGAAGCTAAGTCCTCACTACAGATTCGACCTTTGAGATCGTTTGGTAGTGATGCGTCCAGCCGCTCAGATTAGACTCACGAGTGAGCTTTCAGTCCATAATGTTTTCCACATCTCCGCTGCCACGTTAGCATATCCTCACTTCACGCGCCGAGGCACCGTAGATCGAAATGAGGATGACTTATCCCATGAGGGAACAACCAACGCATGTTCCAGGGCAAGTAAAACATATGTTAGTCCCAACAAGACAGGGTATCCCAGAAAGTCCTTCGAGGAGAACCATCTAGTCACAGGCGATCAGAGCCGAGGACTAAATATGAGCCGCGATCCCATCTCTTCCATGACACACGTACGAATTTTGTGGACTTAAAAATTTTCTTTAAGGGGTGGGACTGTAAATGAATTGCACTAAATAATACAAGTTTGTAACACGTCAATCGCCACTAAGTCACCGCCAGATTTGATAGTTTGACCAACACTTAAGATGCGAGCAAAGTTGACTTTTCAAGGATGATTAATTTTGTTGACTAAGGCACCACTCATAGGCCTCGCCGATAATGAAATCATAGGATTCGCAGACCGCCGTAAATCCGACTTACTGATAAAAAGCTATGGCCTGAGAAGTTCAAATAAAGCAGCGACTTAGCAAGGTCTAAGTCCTGCTCGGGATTTTTAATTTAAAACGACTTAGGCCCTATATAAACATAACTTTTGTCTCCCAAAATGAAACCCCAACTTCTAAAACACCATCTGAGCTCAAAACTCAGAACCCCCCAAATCAGAACACTCCAGTGTGTCGCCAATTTCATTTGGCGGTGTTTGCGGAGTTTTCGACCAGTGAGGCTACCCGCCACCCAATCGCGTACAAGAGTCGCCAGAGGTGCACCACCTTCTGGACAATCACGGTGAATTATCGCGAGTCGCCGACGCCCAGATTGGGCCGCGCGCCGTCGTGGTCACCGGAAATTTTCCAATTTTTCACTATTGGCGTTATTTTCAAAAATAACCCATACCTCCGTCCCGCCTATTTTTGATCTTCACTCATTCGTCCTTTGCAGATACTCTCACGCTTGAAAGTTACTACGAAAAACAAAGTTTGCCGATCGTTGATCGAAGTTTTTCCTACCAATTACAAAGAATCGTTTAATTAAGGTAATGGTACTGATGAGTTCCCGGTCTGGTCTAATGATATATATTTATAATTTTGACATCGCTTATTGGTTTTCCCATTTTTGGTCATTCCCGTAATACCGAAAAGTTTGGACTCCAAATCGAGTACCAATTGGTCAAGTTAGGCAAAATCGAGTCGATTAAATTGGATGCTTTTATGAATTATCGACACCACTTTGAGAAATTAAGCTCCCTGCTTAAAAGCTCTAACTTTATCTGCCCATAAGGTCACCATGTAATTGGGCCTGCAATGTCAAATTTAGCGGGGTTCATAGCCTCTAAAATTACACTCCGGTGCCCAGTGCATCCCAATGTCGTTAGTTCAATTATCGGAGCCTGGTATTTTATTTATATTACGTACCACGCCATTCTGGAGACGATCTCATGAGGACAAGACTCCAGCGCTCAGAGGTCAAAGGAGGGTTTATATGCTTTTTAAATGATTTGGGGTATTATGTTGATATATCTATCGTGATTAAATATTTTACATAAGCAATGGGTTTTGAATTAAAATGGTTGGTTGCATACAAATGATTATCGGTCTCATAAAACAAGCATTCTTGGCGTGAATTTTGTCAACATTTTAACCCGTTTGAAAGTCAGATCGAGTTCGTGGATGAGTCTCGTGGGGGCATTTGAATATTCGGGGTATCGTGATTGAGCGCAAACCACCTGGAGCCTTCATTGTTTTAAAATGGATCTCGAGATTTTGTGAATGACTACCGCATTGTCAGAAAAGTACATGTGAGCAAGGGAATGATTTTATTAGTCGCCACGTGATGGTCGTTCAACGAGGTTTGTCAGTGCCACGTGATGGCTAGGTTTACCCGAGGTTTATTATTAGGTGCCACGCGTACGGCTTTCAAGTTTCATCTGAGGTTTTATGCGAGGTGCCACCGGATGGCCGTGTTTAATCTTGAGGCTTCGCTTAGGTGCCACGGATGGCCAAGTTTATATCCGGAGAGTTTGGCTTAGTTGCCACAAAGCGATTATCAGCCCAAATTTCGAGGTTTATTAGTTGCCACTTGATACCAAAAACTAATAAGCTCATTAGTTGCCACGGTAGAAATAGTGGAGGTCGCCTTACTGACTTCCGCTTATGACGTGGCACATGGATACATACCGCTGGATTTCCGATTATAACTATTTAATACGTATGGTTATGGTGCATTTCATGGTTATTTTATTATGGTGGCTATACATTGTTTTATGCGATTGGTTTTTATGTTGTGTAAGGTCATTATAGTTTTCTTAACATTGTGTCACTAAATTGTTAAGCATGATTTGCCATATGTCGGGACTGGGGTAAAGTCGGGCTTGCGGAATGTTTTCTAAACGGGGAACCCTTTAAAGAGTGAACGGGAGGTTTTGAGAGAAGAAATTTTCAAAAATAAAAATGTTATTTTCCTTATAACTATGCCACTCACTGAGATTTATTATCTCATGTTATTGTTTTTAACTGCTCCCAGTCCGTGATACCGTAGGGCCTACTGCGCCACATATTCACACCGCTTCCCGCCATACCGTCGCATACTCATCGCGATCTATCCGCCTTTGTTTGTCAGACGACTTTATTCATCTCTACTTGTACCTCTAAATTCACAAATACTCTGTAACGCTCCGATATTCGCATCGAACTTTTGATGTCCTTATCTATAGTATATGTAGTGTCTTTATATATACAATCTTATATGCCAAATTAATGCATGTAAGCTTACTTCTCCCCAGCCGAGTCCCAAACGCATTCCTTAGATCAGATAATGGATTACTTTAGGGCGGGACCACCCGGGAAATCCCTGAGGGTGGTATTTGGGCTCTGTCCCGCTACTTCAAGGCTTGATCTTTTCTTCATCGTGAAGAATCGACTTAAGTATCGGGCAGGCAATCTGGCGAGCCCCGCTGGGATCCTTCTTATAGCCGCCCAGAGCCGATCGCCCAAATGACCTAACACGCCCAGCCTGGGCCTCCAAAAAGGTATCACAATGCCACCAGAGAACAACGCCTTTACAAATAAAGTCAATTCCCCAGAATCGATGGTATCAACTCTAATACAAGCAGAGCCACCGCCAATCCTCTAAGGACGCAAGACCAAAGAAGGCAACCGCGCAGTCGGCAATTTCCCCGATAGCGCGCTGGAAACTGGCACACGATAACACAAACGGATGGAGGCAATCTGGTCTCACCAACCAAATAATGAGCCAGTGGGAATTAGAGTAACTCACCAGGCAGATGCAATGCCCGCAGGAAGTATGACAGGCCCAGGAAAGCCATAACACCACCTCGTGAGAGTAATCCACACCCTACCCCCGAGAGGCAAAGAAGTAGAATCTGTTTGAGCCAGGGCACGAGCCCCACCTCGCCCCCGTGAGAAGAGCGAACAAAGTTAATGCTCCTGTGGGGAACATCGAAACGATGAACCAATTTCTCTCAACAAGGAATGAGCGATCATGTGGAAAGCATGTCTGCTGGCATCTAATGGTAGAGCTCAACGGCATGAAGCGAGTCATAAAAAGGGCCGAGCTTCGTATCAGTAGACACCCGGTGCAAAGCAAATCGAGTCCAGTCCCTCGACCACACGCTCGAGGTGCTACATTTCCTTCTAGCAAGTTCGGGATGTCGCAAATAGAAGCCGCTCGATGGAACGGTGGTAAGGATCCCAATCGACCATCTTAATACCACATAAAGAACTGGGACTGGAAACAAGACTGGATATCAAGACCCAGATTTCCGGCAAGGGTAGTGTGGCCTTCACATCACGCCTAAAAGGTCCGGACGTTGGTTTGGTTTATCAGCTCTCGGGTCAGTTTGCCTTCATTTAGAGAATCCCATCGTATTCGCCCCATCATTGAGCTAGAACATACTGGAAGCCGAGTTACCACTTACTGTCCATAAAGTAGAGCCCACAAGAAAGCCTGAGGTCTTATGTCCAAAGGTTTAACGCCGAGTCATTAAAAGTAGATGTTCCAGACGAGAAGTTCGCTATCACCGCATTCATCGTCGGGCCAGGAGTACAGTCAAAAGATTTGATGTTTTCCATCTCATGAATCTCGTGCAAGCATGGCGTATGTCGCTAAAGAAGAAAGAAGCATATTAACCCACGGCTCCTCATATCCAATAGAAAGGAAGCTCTTCAACCCACAAGGAGAAAAGGTGGCTAACAAGCAACAGAGCGAACCCTATGAGACAAAAAAGAGACTAGAGAGATCCCCAAGGAGATGTGTGAGAACGATCCCCGAAGAGGCGTAGGAGCGCGAGACCGGCCTCGACCACTCGTACCAGCTGGGCGACAACGGTATCTCACCTTGCGGGTTCACTGAGTAGCATTGTACAAGTCTTACGTGAGATACAACATGGGCTCCATAGATGTCATCCCGTATGAGGACCTAATCTAACCAAAAGAGATACTATGAGTTCCATAAAAAGGACCATGTGCATCGAATGCACGATTGCATACAACTCGGGAAGAAATAACACCTTTATTCGGACGCCTGGGTACCTTCGCTTTACTCATAGCCTTTATGTGTCAGATCGCGCAACCACTACCACTCCTACAGCCAACCCTTAACTCAACACCAATAAATTCTGGGGAATCCATGTGATCTTGTGGAGGATTTGCGGTGAGTGAAAGAGTCCAACGTACCAAGAAGGCTCATTCACGTAGCATCGTGTCAAGAGAGGCGACAGGCGTACAAAGGTCCAAACTCCTCGATTCAACACCATAACCTTCGGGATTCAAACCCCGGAGGTGTCAACACTCCCTCACGACGACTTTCTTGGTGATAAGGGCACTCGGTACTAACAAAACAATCCACCGGTCCATGCCGACAATTTGGGAGCTCAACTGATATCATTTCACCGCTTGACAAGACGCATTGAAGTGGAGAAGTCGGGAACCGCCAAGACCCACCGCTAGATTCTCTCGGAGAAAAGTGCTACCTTCAGGGTCAATGCAAAGAAAGCCGCTCACTTGGGAGACCCTCGCCAGCAACAACATAGTAAGATTTCTCATAGTGTATGCCCCTCACCATAAACGTGTTATTAAAGTGCACTCTCTCTCAACTCCATAAAGGCCACATCCCCTTCCGCTATCACACGGTGATCAAAGTTTCACTACAAATGGAGAGAATGTCTCGAGGAGACCACAGCTGGCAGGAGTGCTACTTCAAAGATCAATGAAGTAAAAATGAGATCAATAGCATATATACGGACGAGCTCGATTACGCAAGACGAGGTAAACACCGATCTGGCAGCCCTGAAGAGTCAAGCCTATACAAAGGATCTATCACCCCAACACCTCACCCACGCTTCTGCTCCAGGTTAGCTAAGATCTTTCGTAAGCCTCCCTTATCCACTTCTTGAAACATCAAGGATGTTTTCTTGCGTCAGCAGAGGACATGGGAGTGGATCGACCAGCGCTATAATCACTCGCGCATCAAACGTTAGTCCATCCTTCAAACCACATAAAGTAAGAAGTTTCATCTTTAAAGACAAAAAAGCCATTAACGCGAGGAGGTCAGGCAAGCTCCTCGCTGAAGCGACGTGAAGTGGAATATTCCGATCGGTTGGCCAACGCCATACTGGCTAAAAAGTTTAACGATAAATGTCGAACTCCGTGATCGATTTCATCAGACGCCACAACCGAAAGATGCCCTCCTAAAGATAGTTTCCCTCACCTTAGATCGACCTCAGTAGATGCCACAACTGACCATGAACTCCGCCGCCATGGATGCTTTCTCCGGCTACAACTGGGGACAGCATGGATCCTACCTACCAAGAAAATTTCTCATTCGTCATGTGGCAAGAGACCTATCGCTATTTGTGCACGCCTCGGCTAAAAACGCAGGAGCTACTCACAGTTTGGTGAAATATGATGTTCCGTATAAATAGGGACATCTATGGAGTGTATATATGTATCGGCTACGTTAAAATCAACTACTACCGAAATTCCATATAACTTATCCGCCAGGTGAATCCGTGATCCTCAAAGAGTACAACACGAAGTCGCGGTTCACCAAACGCGCGAGTCTCAACCTAAAATTTCCCGCTTTATAGAGTTAACAATCGAGGAATGTAGGGCAAACCCGCATAAGATAAAAGTCGTTTCGACATGTCACACCATCAAGCCTAAAAGAAGTCCAACGCCTTAACTCCGGAAGGATATCACGCTGTCGCTTTTGTATGTCCGTGTGGCCGGGCCGTATATGTCAACCCTTCTTTCAGTTCCAAAAAAGGCCTTCCAATGGGACACACCCGCGAAGAACACCGTAGCAAAACTTATCCAGCCTCCACATTCGTAAAACCCATGAGGGGTAGAGCTCCACCAGACCGTTTCATTTCTCAAACCGTTGGTCGCCTCTGACAGACAAAGAATTCGGGCGCAAAGGACCAATCTGTTATTGCAAATAGCCCTGGTGAGTTAGGAGAGGTATCCAAAGATGAGAACAACCCGCTTCGTTGGTAACCCACAGCCTTCGAACTCCGCCCCTTACTTCCAAGCTCATATCATTGAAATCACAAAATAGACACCTGGGTAACAAGGTGTCCTGCCACAAACCAGAGACCTCAAGAATGGCTAGCGGGCCATAGAGTCGAGCCAGTTCTGCCATCGCATACAAATCAAAAACAAGAATAAGTGGCGGTATCTTAGTAGATCATTATGAATCTCACCCCCAAGAGCTTCGCTTCGGTTACCCAAACGACGCCCGACCTCCATTTGAGGTCAGCCCGCGACGGGCCGCCAATGCTCGCGAGCAGTGCTTGCCTCACTCACCTCCCTGTATGAATAGATATCGACATGCGCTTAAGATTTGTCCCAGCCCAACAATGAGGCCAAGCATGAGGTGTCATCACAGCTGGGCTTAACCCCGCCATTCAATGGAAGGATCAATAGAGAGTATGCAACAATTCTCACCGGCAAGAAGCAAAATAAGACTCCTAATGTTTGTAGAAGGAAAATGATCCTACACCTCAAAAAGGTAATGAATTACTTAAGAAGTTCGCACGAAGTTCAAAGTCGTGACATTGTACTAAGAGCGTGAGAATCTCGAGTAGATGCCTTAGCAAAACTGGCAACAGCCTCTCAAGAAGACCTCAACAGACTGACGCTTGTCGAGCACCTTTCAAAGCCCTCCGTAGATCTCAACAACGAAGAGGTCTCCCCGGTCATGTCTGAACCGAGCTAGATGGACCCCATTTGGGACTACTTAATAGAAAGACTACTTCCAAACGACCATGGAGGCTCCAAGCCAGGGTCGGTGGCCCACAGTTCACTAGCCACCCGGGAAAGCCCTTTATAAGCGAGGTTTTTCACACCCATCCTCGCCATGCACGCAAAGAAGCTGTCACTACTTGGCCGAGGGGAAGCACGAAGGTGTATGTAGAAATCACACGTAGTCACATCAAGGTGAAAAGTCTTAAGGCAGGGTACTATTGGCTCACACAATGCTCAGTGACGCCAATGTGACTAGTCTAAAATGAAGTTTGTTGGGAGCACGCCAAAATCTCACTCCATCCAAGCCACCGACATCGCCATAAGCCCCGGCCTTTCGCCAGCTGGGGCTGTGACGATATCGGGACCCTGCCCATTGGAAAGGGCCACTGCAAATTTATCGTCAGCAAGGAATTATTTCCCCACTAAATGGGCGTGTTTGAGCCCTCGCTACTATCCGATGAGTGCAACTCATCTATGTTTTGAATTCATTCACATGCTGTATGTTTTGTATTTTGTATCCATATTCATGTAAAACTCATAAAATTTCCTCTAAACTTGGTTTTGTAGGATTATTGATGAAAAGCAAGTATTTTGGCAAGAAATGAGCAATATATTTCCAAAAGAAGAGTCAACCGAGAGTCTCACAACACATCACTAGGAAGATAAATTTTTATGTACCATATGGAACATCAAATGGTTCAAATTTCCACATGGTTGCATTCTACATTCAAAGAGCTTTCCAACGAGTACTCACACGCCCAAATCTGAGTTAAAACGAAGAAGTGGCGGCCCCGGCAAGTCGAGAAGAAAACAAGCTGTTGTTCGTAAACCGCGACGTTAACGCCACGACCAAGAAATTCCTGGTCGCCAATACAAAATCAACGTGACTGCAACTCGTGACAGGAAACCCGGTCGCTAATTTAAAAACTGGCCACTACGTGCCTGATGTCGCCGACTAAAAACTGGAGAAAACTAAAAAAGGCCGAAAATTGATATTTTAGTCTATTTTCAAGCTCATTTCACCCTAGGACCATATATATACTCGTTTTTTAGGTAAAGGGGGCAGCAGAAAGATTGGAGAACCTCTCTCATGGGGTTTCTCTCCTAAACCCATTCATTTTTCCTAGCTTTTTTCTACAGATTTTGATTTTTGTAGATTCCAGTAATTTTTCGTATATTTTATTTCTATTGAAGAGATTTCTGTCGATAACAGATTTTATTTACTCATTGTTCAACAAAGATTTGAAGCTAAAATATGATTTTTTCTCTCTCTCATGTTTTTTCTCTCTTAACTCCATTTTCTTTGTGTTTTCACGTGATATTTTTATTTTTAATAGATCTTAGATAGTTAGAGCATTTTTATTTCATTGAAGAGATTTTGGGTGCCGTAATTTATATTCATCTTATTTATCATTGAGGCTAAGATTTAAGCTCAAATCTGATTTTTCTCTTCTTATCTCTTGATTTCTTTATTCATTTTCTTACTTTTTGTTTGATTGCATATCGTGGAATCCAAAGAATGGAATATTAAACACCCTCGTAGGTGGGGATTAATCGTGTTTAGTGAAACATTCACTTTTTGCGCTTTTCAGCTATTTCAGGTTTGAAAAGTGAATTTGCACACTCGGTATTATTCATATAATGAACTCAGCTCTAATATTAGCAGTTTATACCCAAAAAGAGCCGTATCTCTGCCTGATTTCCTAAGGCCCTCGAGTGAGACACAGAGATGGGAGATTCCTGAGAAAGAGTTAAAGAAATTTAGGGGTATGTTAGACTAATATCTTGGAACTAATGAACTTTGAAAAAATTACTTTGATATATTACTAATTTACTCATGGTGTGAGGATTAATTAGGACTATGTATCAATTTAGTTGGATCAGGTTTCCCCTCCTTAGTCTAATAAAAGGATCTTGATCCCGTGTTAGCCAAGATTCAATCAAGGAGATAGAAAATTTTATTAGATTTGAAGGACGAGATACCAATTACATCGAGAAGGCTTGCATTTTCCTCGTCTATGTAAAATAAATATTCGGGCCCCTAAGAAAATGGTCATGGAATTATCAAAAAGAAAAATGTAATCAACAAATCTTAAAGAGAGTCGTTTTACAAAGTAGCTATTTAGACTCCATTTTGTCCAAGAATGATGGTGTGTTGATAAAGTGAAATTTATAAGGCAGAGAAATCCAAGCTATGTACTTACTAATCGCTTCTTGACAAATCTATCATTCAACTTTACAATTGTTTGCGGCTTTCCAAGGAAATGCAACCGTTTTTAATTAATTTATCTTATCCCTAGTGAGTTTTCCTTCACTTTTTGTAAATTTAAGTGAAGTTAAAGCTTCTGCATGCCTGGTAGAGCCTTTAGAAATTAGTTTTAAATCAGTTTTGTTTCCACTGTACCTATTTTATATTCACATCCCACTACTACCAAATAAAATAAGAGCCCTTGTAATCTGGGGTGATCAAATTCCAATTAGAGAGAACCTCCAATCCTAGTGGGTACGATATCCTGACTCTAGAGTCCACTTTATTACTCAGATGACCCACGACTACAGGGGCGCCGAGTTGTCAAGGTATTACTTTTCATTTCCCGCTTGAGTACACTTACTTCTGTTTCAAATCAGTTTTTGAGTATTTACCACATTCACTTCCTTGACCATATTTTCACATATAAATAATTTGGTCTTTACACTATCACAAAACAAAAGGTACGCAACTTCGTTTGGCGTGCCATAATATGCAGGTTTGGTATCCCGAGAGCCCTAGTGTCAAACAATGGGAAGCACTGACAATCCTGTAAGTTCGTGGATTTCTCGTGTCGGCGTGATCGCAAGAACCTCATTACCTGGTTCCACATCCATGGGGCACCCACTTGGAAAAGCAAGTCACCATCAGAACCCTTAAAGATTTAAGACCAAGTTGGAAGGTCTAAAAGGCAAATGGGGTAGAATACCTCCCTGCTGCGTTATGTGCATATAACTACACGCGTTTGTAACTCAAGAAACCCCATTCATTTTAGCCTTTGGCACCGAGGCGTGAGCCCCCGCCGAGACTTATCAAATCCCGCGATTGAATCGTGCCGGAACATGTCTAAAAGGCTCTTCGCCAAACCTAGACCCCAGACAGAAAGTGTAGACCGTCCTAAACAGAAGATTACTAAAGGAAGACGACAATGTACTACAAACTGGGTACAACCCATGAGTTATAAGCCCGCGACCTAGTCTTAAAAGCTTCTCATCAGCGAGAAATATCCTACACATAAAGTTAGGAACTAGAACTGAAGGTCCCTATATCGTGGCCCTCACTTAGTCGATCTGAGTAAATCATTTAACTCCAGACGAGGAAGGAAAATTTAATTATCTTTAAGAACTTTAGCATCCTCAAGCGCTTTTTAATTAATAGACTTTATATTGTAATCTTTAATAAAGTATCATCACCTTCGATAACAAATTCTGTGTGTTCATTGATTATTTTGTTTAACACCCTACACAAAAAGGCGGCATCCTAAGAAAAGAAACAGATAGCTCACAAAGAAACGCCGAGAAAATTACACACTTCGAATACACAAATTCATGCTTAAAAAATCGCTTCTTATTCCAATGAAGATACAATTGATTACACCGCAGTGTCATCCTTACATCTCTGGAATGAATAAGACAAAGCGCCCTTAAAAAGAAAAATCTCAAGAAAGAGAAAGTGGGCAGAGAAAAAGAGAAGGGGCCGAGAGGAGAACTTGAGGGAACGAGAAGGAAAAGGAGAAGCACAGCAAAGAGGAAAGAGAAGCAAGAGAGAGAGCAGGAACGGGAGGGAAAAGGGAGAAGTGAAAAGGAGAAGAAAGAAGAGAAGAAAAAGTGGAGAAATGGAGAAAGAGGTGTATTTGTGTTCTTCTTTGAGTACACCGGGCCTTCCTGGCTGGCCCAGGCACCCATTCACACTGACGCAGCTAGAATAACAACACACTCCCACAAGGAGGAACTAGGAAAACACAACTCCTACAAGAAGATAATCATCTAACCAAACGCCGTACCAAGATCTCCGTGCACACCTCTTGCGACGACGACTGCTTCCTCGAACTCACTGGCACGCGGGTTCCAAAGAAGGGAAGAAGGTTTGAAGCATGAACTCCATCAGAGAGGAGAAGCAATTTATGGCGGAAGCCGCAGCCGCCGTAAAATCGCGGTAACGCCCACCTCCATAAGCCCGCATTAAGGATGCCCGCGTCTTTCCGAGAGAAGGAAGTCAAATCAACCATGTAGCCACGGGGCCATGTAGCCCATGGAGCCTCAAGAATTAGCTAAAGTGATCAACCGTCAACTGGGTGGCTCAGCTCAGAGCTGGGCCTCGGGGCCAGCAGACAGCTCCACGGCCCTAAACAACCAGCCAAGAGCTCTCAATCCGGCTTTCAACCATACCGGTAGCCCAGAGCCAGCCTCAGCCGTGAAGATTAGCCCACGAAACCTCGCACTTCGCTTTAAGAGCTCAATCGCCGACATGTCGATATAGTCACAGAGCGGGCTCCAAACAAAGCAGATAGCCCCACTGAGCTCGCAACTCGGGCTCAAGAGCTCCACCGGCTGCACAAGGCCATATAGCCCTGCAGCGGCCCGGGGCCAAAGATATGCAGCCCACTTGAGCCCCCAAGCAGCCCCGGCTAAGAGCTTTAATCGCTTAGATAGCGCCATATAGCCGCAGAGCTACCAACTCAAGCAAATTAGCCCACGAGCCCCAAAGACCTCATTTTTTCAAGAGCTCAATCGCTTAACTAAGGGGCCTCAGCCTAAGAACCGCTCACTGTAGATTATCCCACCTGAGCCTAAGCAGCCTAAGTTCTCAAGAGCCCAACCACTCCAAACAAGGCCATATAGCCGTGAGCCGCCTAGCTCAAGCAGACAGCCCCACGAGCCCCAGCAGCTCGCCTCAAGAGCTCAACTACTCGCACAAGGCCATAGCCGCAGCCAGCTCACCCTCAGCATTAGCCCACCGAGCTCCTGGTCAGCTTAGTTTTTGAAGAGCTCAACTGCTTAAAAGAGAGAAGTCACGAGTCGCCCAGCCAGCAGACAGCCCACTGAGTCTCTGTGCAGCCACAGAGCTCAACTACTCGTGACAAGGGGCCATATAGCCACTCGAGGCCGGGCCTCAGCTCGGGCAGACAATAGCCCACGGCCTCAAGAAATGGCCAAGAGCTCAACTCGCTGCGCGGCCATTATGGTAGCCGCAGCCGCTCAATCCCCAAACGGCTCCACCCGAGCCTTAGTAGCTCGGGCCATGAGCTTAATCAAGCCAAATAAGGCCATATAGCCGCAGCGCTGGGTCTGGGCCAGCAGACAGCCCACGAGCTCGCAGCTGGCCAAGAGCCTCAATCAAGCCGGGGTGGCAAGGGCAGGCCGCTGAAATGGGTCAGCCAGGCAGACAGCTCCACGAGCCTCGCAGCCCGGGCCAAGAGCTCAACTCACAAGGCCATATACGCAGAGCCGCTCAATTTACGCATTAGCCCACTAAGCCTCGTGAGGCTCGCCAAGAGCTCAACCGCCGTATAAGTGCTATATAGTCACAGCGGCCCCCCGGCCAGCAGATTAGCCTAGCCCGAGCCTCAGGAGCCTCGGGGCGAAGAGCTCAACTGCCGTGAAAAGGCTATATAGCCACTGATCTAGTCGCCCGTAAAGAGCGCGATAAGGGGACGCAATTAGGGGAAGAAAGGCAAGGGAAAATCGCTATTCATTGAGTTTCAAAGCCCGCAACGGCACAGCATGCTGCCATCCGGGGTTCAAGCTTAAGGTAAAAACAAGCAAAAATACACAAGGAGGCTAAGACGTCAGGTGTGGGATTAGGAGCTTTTCTGCATATAAGAAGTGTGGAGCTTGCCCACCGGGATGTACGGTTTCTCCAGAAAGGCTTCACAAAGGACTCTTCCTCGTCTCACAATTAGGGATATCAAAGTTAAGGTCCAAGCCTAGGTAGGTATTAGAAACCCTCCTCTGGAAAGCAAGCCATCTAGAAGTGTAAGACCCGAGAAATTCCAATTTCTGGAAAAATGGCAAAATCGTAATTTTGGTTACAAAATTGTGATTTTGGTTAAAAATATGAAATTTATTCTCTAGATCTCGGATGACGAAACGGATTTCACCGTTGGAATCGTCTCACGAAATCTAGAAGATCGTAAAATTTCTCGTTAAATTCCGAGACAATGAATATTTTATGAATTTGGTGATAATCGTCAATATATTGTAGGACGAGATTTTAAGGAAAATCTCTAAGTTTAAATGGCTTGAGTTAAAGTTCATTTTAAAAATAATTGAACCAAAAGAAAAAATTCCGGGATAAAAACGGACCTGAATAAAGCAATATGAATCATAGATTCAAAAACAACACACACAATAATGTAATAATAAAAGCAATGCAAAAGTGAGTGCTTAGGTGTCCACTGGCATTAGGGAAGTAAGTTTTGGCCATTTGGTTAGTCCTCGATTTGATGGTTTATCTTAAAAGAAGGCAGGATCCGGTCTTCACCGGATCGGGAATTCCTCACAAGAAAGGAAAGGTGATAGAATGCACAAATCTCAGAGCCTGACCCTGCCAACCTTATGGGTCTCGACTTCATGCCCCAGATCCATCAGAGGTTGGATGGGAGGAAGCGGTGCAATGCAGGAATGGCGTCGCGACGCGCGACATTCAAGTGAAGGTCGACGCTTCATTTGAACTTCCGACCGGTATCGAATATCGGTCGCTTCACTACCGGTCCAAACTCGTGTTCCGTGATCCGCAACGGCGTGTAGTGTTTTGGCAGATCAATCTGCGGTCGGATGATGTAATACCACGCGCACAGCGTTTCAATGCCGTAGACACCGTGATTTGGACGAGGTGCGTTAGGCTTTTCCGCGGCAGCCTTGCCGGGTTTGATAATGTGGTTCTAAATTCGTCAGGTGAAGAGCCGGGTTTCGACTTAACCTAACGCATACGACACCGATGGCAGTTCTTAAACCATGGTGAGCAAACCCGCTTAAAGTGTCATGGGTTGGTGCTCACAGATATCTAGGGAAATAGGAGAATTGGTCTACTTCCAATTTTCCAATAAAAAGTTGATTTTAATTATGCACTAAAGGCCCTTTTGCTGCTTCAGAGATCGGGAATACTTAGATTCTCATTGTTATGATTGATCATATGAGTTTGGTAGGGGTGGGAGCTGGTGGAATTGCATAAAAATTAGAATGGTAATAGGCTTAACGCTGCGTGCTGAAAACCCTCAACCTTGACGGACACTCGTGGTCATAAAGAATGGCTCGCCGTTAATTTTCTCGTGATCTCCTCCATCCAAATTTGGTTAAATTAATCGTTATTGCACGAGGATGATCAAAGGCTTTGGGTTTATGAGCCGCGCCGCGGAAGTTTCGAGAATCACCCTTCGGCGGCCCCGCCGTCCATCAAAAATGAAAACGCGCAGGCCGCAAAGGGTCTTACTTCTTCGCTGAGAGCTATAGTAAGGTTCGATTTTAAGGAGTTTAGACAAACTCCTTGAGGTAGGGTTTCTCCCTTACTTAAGTTTTATACCTTATTTAAGTTGTTTTTCAATGTTTCGTTGATTGAGGCCTTGAACTAGCCTTTTCTTGATCTCGTCCCCAAAATCCTCAAATCGACTATTGTAATTTTTTTAGAAGCTGCTTTCATAGTTCGTGGTAGGGCTGTTTGGGTTAATTGTGTGCTGATTTATGTATTAAATGGTGTTTTTGGTATGTATAGGTTTATTTACTGGTGAAACTGTCATTAAGAACCCATGATTTTAGGAATTTTCGAATAGTAACCGAGGGTTTCACTATTCGAAATAAGACTCTTCAAAAATAATTTTTGTGAATTAATATGTTTGGCATCGAGGATTCACAGACTGTGTTTATACCATCATTAGCCTGGCGAGCTAATTTTTTGATGTATGAATTAATCAATTTACATGACATGATTGTGTGTGAATTAAATTTTTGTAAATATATGCATGTTTATATTTACTGTGTGAATTTAGATCGTATTGAATTGGCATACATGCATTCCATATGCACCGAACACCCTAGGACTACATAGGAGTGAGTACTGAGATGAGGTCTAGAGAAAATGGTTCTGAGGGTTGTCTAAAAATACACCATCTGGGAGGGTAGTCCAAAAAAAAAAAAAAAAATCAATCGTCTGAGTCATCAATCGACATTCACTGAGGGTGGTGGGTCTGACAAACAAGTAATATCACCGTCTGAGTCGCCTCAATTGTGATGGCGCCATTGTTACTCTGAGAGCTTCCACAAACAAATAAAATATAATAATTCTCATACGAGGCTTAAAGTAGTGAGAGAGTCTAAGGAGGGACTTTGATCCGAAAGCGGTTCATGTAGACATTCAAGTAGGATCATGCATTCGCTTGAATGTATGTTTATTTCTTGAACATCGCGACCGTACTTAGTGGAGAGTGTACCCCCACTTAAAAAGCGATTCCACTATCGAAAGTACAGCCTAGCTCGCTTGCGTGGATACATATACTGTGCGTGGAGCGTGCGAGGGGACTCCGCCGTCCTAGATCGTGATCGGAAGAAAGTCAGTCAGGCTCGTTGGTTGATGATATACATGTATCAAATGTTCAATTTCCATTATATGTATCAGATAAGAGTGAAATATCGCACTCTCGTACTATTTAGTATGAGAAGTTAGATTCATAAGCAGTATGTATTATGAGTATCGCGTTTCAGGTAGCCTCTGCGGTCAGATACTCATGTGATTGACATATTGGATATATTGCACCGTTGGGGATGTATATGCAAAAAGTTTTGTATTCGGGGCAGCAGCTCCCCCCGTACAAAGGAGACTCGCCTCGATTCGTGAGAAATGCCCGTCACCCGACATTCACGAGTGTTTTCAAGCAGGTTGATTCGTAGTCAACTGACCTGGTCAAGGCCATGTACAGTTCCACCGAGTGCGTGCCTCATCCCTTGGGGCCCCGCGATCACCCGGGTCCCCTCCGAATGACTGGGGTTTCGCCTCCTCAAGGTCCCTTGCAACCTATGGAACTCATCGGTCAGGTGTTCAATAGAGCTCACATAATAAGCTTCACGACGCTCCCATCTAGCAACACTGCTTTATTACGCAGCTCATCTAAAGGCCGCAGCCTCTTCCCAGATACCCACAAATCTCATTCCTCGGGATGATCAGAGCTCTCCCACACCCCGAATCTCAAGTTGCAGCCTGCAGCCCATCCCGGTCACCGCCAGATCATTCTGGCGTCCCGCAGCCTCATCCCCGACTGCCGCAAGAACTCTTAAGCCATCTCTCGAGCCTTCTCTCTCTCATCACTTTAGCCCGCGCTTTGCACATCGAGGTATGCCTCAAATCAGAGTTAAGCTTCAAGGCTTCCTCCATCATATTTTGCATCCGAGCTCGAAGTTCAGCTCGCTTAGAGGTAAGGGAAGCCACTCTCGCTTCAGAGGCTCGCAAGCGCTTTGACATGACCTCCCTCGTCTGGCCCGGCTCCTTTTGCTAAACTCTGGGGATGGGTCGCCATCCGTCATACCCAACATAAAGTCAACACGCAACTCAAAACCAAGATAAAGGCGTGCATTACAAAAGACACCCGGAATCCCACGGGGAGGCGCACCGAGGGATAGAGACAAATCCTCCTCACCATGCAGGCGCCCACCCTCGAGATCGAATCCTCGAGGATGGATGAGATCGCACCAAAGAGCAAGCCTTCCGCGATCGAGAGCAAGGAACCCCATCTCCATCGCAAATTTCGGCACTTCCTCCCAAGTCCGTCATCGAAGGAGGAGGCCTCGGGCCGGGTCACGCAGAGGATCTAAACCCGAGACAAGATAACCTCCAACAAAGGCTCAGCCCCGAGGAATCTTGGCCTTGCGTGCCAGGCGCAGCGAGGTCGCGAACTGGCGCCTGGAACCTCCTGGCCGAGGTAATACTGCCCCCCGCACCGGACATAAAGTAGGGTGATGAAGAAGGCGTCCCTGCAACTTCTTGTTTACTCCCAGCCTGGGATGGCCCCTCTTAAGGAGTCCGTGAGAGCCCCACTTCACACTCCGAGACCCAGGATAACTGCCTCCACCCGAGTCAAGCTTCTAGTAGCTCACAAACCCTGAGGCCCATCGTGGGAGAACTTCATAATCCGATGGAGGTGAAGGCCCTAAAGTAGTAGTCTTGGAAGACTCGAACCCGGGCATCTCCTGGAATATCCAATCTGATGAGCTTAGAGTAAGCCCTCGGAAGACATTTGGCCAACTTCCGCTTTTTACGACCAGGCCCTGTGGCAAGATCGTGGCAACACCAAGAGCGCATAACCAATGCAAAGTAAGGAGATCCTATAATTTATGAAAACTGGTGACCAAACTAAAGCAAAGCAAAGCTCACGTAGATTCGAGTGGTCCAAACAAAATTTAACGCCAGTTGTATCTTCCTTATTAATGTGATCGCATTCTAACCCGCGCCACCACAAAAAGTAGCGCTCATTCCAAAATTTGTGGGAAGACGAGAGATCCGAGATGATCAGCGGAGCGCTGGAATGCTTAGATAACAAAAGAAGCCCCGGGCCGCCTCGTGACTTAAAGAGTCCAGAATGAGCTACACTGGAACACCCAAGCCCTTATCCCTAAAGACAACCAACACCCCACCCCGAATACCTCAAAAAATCGGGCGAAAGTCGAGAGGGGCGCACGCTGAATGCTTGTGCTATCCCTTTATAAAGGGATGCAGAGGGAAAATCCGAGGCCATTCTCGGCGCTTTCACCTCGAAGAAGCACACCATCTCGGGCACTTGAACAACATGGGGGAGGTCAAAGACTGTGGACCAAACCTTGAACGCTCAGACGGGGCCTGTGATTCTCCTCAAGACTTCCCCATATATCGGCTCAACCCCTCAAGTAGACTCCACCGCAAGGCGCCCCACACCCGCTAACTCCTGATATCTGCACCCCATGTGGTATTTAATCTCATCACCTTTGTTCCTGGCCCTTACCCAAGGGGAGCCGAGGTTCCGGGCATCTCAAGAGCAACCACTGGCTGCCGATCGACCTCACCGCTTCCTGGTCCGCCCGAACCAGACACCACAGAGGGGAATCACCCCTATTACGCAAAGAAGAGAGCCACCACCCATGGAATACCCCGTTGATCGAACTCAATCAAGTCGCCCAACGTCGTCATGGCAACTCAGCGGAAAAGGAAAAGACGTATCGATCCGTGAATAGAACGGCGACTCCACCCCAAGCGTATCACAAAACACCAAAAGAGATTGGTGAACAAAGCGCGAGACGCAGTTTTTTAAGAAAAAAGAAGCCCAATCCTGCAGAGAAGGAAAAAAGTTTCAACAGCGTGGGGAACGCAGAATAAACGGTCGAGGATGTTCGAAAGAAACCGGGAAAAGAAATAGAGGAAATAAGCCGAAAGTCGAAAAATCATTAGTAACGCTGACAGATATTTTACGCGACAAAGCCTCAACTAAATGAGCGAACACGTGAAGTCGCGACCCATTCGAGAACGGCAACCCTTGCTCACGCTTCCGTGAACCAAGGGTCAGCAACCGATCGTTTAAAAAATAGGCGCCACAGCCCACTTCTAGGCCCAAGCAGCTGTGATTAAAAGAAGATTTATGGCAAAGCCCAAGTAGTGTGTACCGCCCTGCCCCGGCAATAATCCCAAAACGGAGCCCAGCCTCATCCACCAAGGGTCGGTAACACTGACAGCCTTAAAGAGCCATATCCCGTAAATCAAATCAAATTCACTAATATGAATAGGATAATTCTCACACTACTTCTTAATTATCCCCTTATTAACTGACATCGATATAAGAAAATTCCCCATCCAATAAGAGAATCTTATCACCACCCAATTGGAAAACAACTACTATAAATAATGTGCCAATCTTATCTAGTGAAAGGTCTGTAAAATTCACTCTCTAAGCAAACTTGATCTTTCTTCATCGTGAAGAATCGACTTAGGCAGACGGAGAGGCAACCCGCAAACCTCGCGATCCTCTCTAGCTTTATTTTTAAAAAGAAGTCCAACGTCCGCAGCTACGATCACTCCCAGCGATTCCAACAACACGCTCCAAAATTCGTGGGGCCTGGGCTTGAAAAATGCATCATCACATTTATTCCAAAGAAATTCCACCATTTTTTAAACCAGTCAGGAAAACTAACATTACAATCTTTTGAGAATTGGATGAACCAAGAGTGCCGAAAATTTGGTGAATAGAACATGTTATACGAGACGTTTGTATAATCAAAATAGTTGAAGCCTAAAGGAAGGAAAGGTTCACTAAAGGTTTTGCAAGAGAAGGGGGTTTTGATTCCATTAGAACAGTGACAAGACTTTGAGATAATGGCATTTTGAACACCTAATTTCAGATTGTTTTTAATAGAATTATTGGTTAATTTTGACTGAATCAGTGTCAAATCCAAGATAAATTCATAGAACTGACAAGTTTTGATGATTATTTGTTTGGAAGTGAAAACCTTGATGAAATATATGGGGAAAGATTTTTATAGATTTCTTCAAAATTATGTTCTAGTTCCAATAAAGTAATTTATAATGTATTGGGTTTTTTGAACTATTGACTGTTATATTGAGAATTTGGGAGGGTTGGAAGTGTTGGAAATAGTGTTAGCTTATGGGATGCTAAACCATAATAGAATTAGATTTTGTAGCATGAATAAACTCCTTGAGCTTTAAGGACAAAAGTCGGACTTAAAGGCATGGAAAGTAAGTTAGATGTTGAAATAGGGAAATGAGGGACGTATATTTGACATAGCATAGATTGCTTTTGTTTTCCGATAGTAGAAGGCAAGTGACCTAACAAGGGTACCCATTAGGTTGATTCTTTTCCCTGCAAAAATCCTCGGGTAAGGAAATTAAGGCGGGAATTTAATTCTCCTTTGATGAATTCTCCTTTGATGAATTCAATTTCAAAATCGAAGTTTGAAAGTAGGGCTTGCCACCTAGCAAAGATTTGTTTTGGAACTAAATTTTTATAACTAAAATGTCATCTGTTGCTTTTGCAATCACTTAAAAATAAACTTTGATTTACTAAGTCACTTTGAAATTTAGAAATACATAGAACTATTGATAAAACTTCCTTTTGCCAGATAGAGAGTAATTTATCATTCCAAGCACCCACCCGGATCCTTGAACAGTATGATCTTACCATATGCATCTGATTATTATATTCCTGGCTCTTTAGGATGCTCCTATTACTCGATTCAAAAAAAAAAAAAAAAAAGATGCCTCCATAGCCAATGGCGGAGCTAGGATTAGAAGTCAGGGGGGCAAACCTTAAGGATCCGTTTTTTGTTTATACCAGGAAAATACTAATGTTAAAAAATAGAGAGAAAAGGTGGAAAGAAAATTATTAGAGAAAAATAAAAAGCAAGTTTAAACTTAATAATTTAATAATGTTTATTCAAACTCATTTCATTTATTTTTTTTTTCACTTTGATAAGTAAGGCCAAGAAATTTAAAATTATGTAAAATTTTAAAAAATATTATATTTGATTTTTTTATATTTTTCACGAGAAACCAAATTACTTAAAAATCATTTTTCATTCCTTATTAATTTTCGGTTATGTTTAGAACATAGAAAGAACTAAAGAAATAAAATAAAGAGGAAAATAGACAGGAAAAATGAAAGGAAATAAAACTTTGAGGAAAATTAAAAATAGATTTAAACTTAATCAATTGATTTTATATGTTTATTCGAACTCATTTTTTTATTTCTCTCTATTAAATAAGGACTAAAAATTTTAAAATATGTAAAATTTTGTTTATATTTAGTTTCATTTTTTTTTGATATTTTTCTCAAGATGAAACCAAACAATTTAAAAATAATTTTCTCAAGATTTTTTCTTCTCTTTCTCGACACTTTCCGGGTTCCAAACAGTGGGCCTCGATGTATTTTTCTTCATTCCTTTAGTACTTTTCAGCCTCAAAACAAAGCCTAAGTAAAAAAGTTTGAAAAATCAATAACCAAAAGCCTTAATCCAATGGTTTAGCAATTATACATTTTAAGGGCGGCATGATATGCGGCATGATACAAGACTTGTGTTATGATGCAAATGAAAAAAAATAATCAAAAAAATTCTAGGGGGGGCTTTTGCCCCCCTGGCCTAGACTGGCTCCTCCAGTGTCCATAGCCTATATTGGATGCATCTGTTTCTACTATGAGTGATGCATGAGGATGTGAGATAGTATTGCATGACAATTTTTGATTTTTTTTTTTATTTCTTTGACTAAGTTAGTATGAAATTCGTCCCAAGGAGGGGCATTTTGTCTAAGTTTTTTTTTAAATAATGTTCATAATTTGTATTCTTAAATCTTTGTTAATGGGAAACATAATTTAAACATCCTAAAAAACTTTGAAATGTTCTTTTTTATCGTTAATTTCATTTGAAATCTATCAAAGAAATTCCTATTGATTCGACAGTTTAGTTTTTCCCCGGGAGAATCTCATGATGTAAGAATCTTATTTTGGTTTGAAATAATTTCTCATTTTCAAGGTTAAGCAGGCTATTCCATTTTCTTTTAATTAAATGAAAAAATTTTTCAATGCAAAATGTTTTCCTAATGATTAAAAATATTAAGACATCATCAATATAGTACAATAATGCAGAATTTAAAAATTTCAAAGTAAATATGTCATTCATTATATTTTGTAAATTTAAATGGGCATTTTACACTAAAGGCACAATATAGTGATGGACCTACATCATTAATGCATGAAGGGTTTTTTGGAAGCATACTTTTGGGAGAGTTTTCCCCAAAATATAGCTGAATTTTCTTTTCTTTTCTTTTTCTTTTTTCGTAAGGCGTTGTACATTTGGGGAATTTGAAACCACTTATTTCCTCCAGACATATTCCTTAATTCTCTCTATAAGAAATTTAATTCAAGATAAATTAGAGAAGTGGAAACCCCAAATTCAGATAAAGAGACTTGTTCAGAATCTTATTAATTCCATAACTAAAATAAATTTCAAGATGGTGTACAAAGTTAGGGGGATAATAGTTAAAAAGACTTTGAACTAGGGAAAAACATTAACATTAGTAGCACATGAGCAGACATGAATCGTACACAAGAAAGATGGACTCTACTCATTACTTAAGGCAAAAACAACTTGTGACATTATTTTCGAACCTCTAATTAACTAGAAATACAATATATAAGCTCTTCAAAATGCCCACATATGTAATAATGTATGTTAGTAAAAATATGAATTAGGAACACCATTTCTAACCTTAGTCATTTTATATACTTTGAGGTGTAAGTGAAAACGGAGTCAAAAACTGCAAAATCAGGAAATAACAGGAGCTGTCCCTTTCCACTGCTTAGCCAAGGAAAGAAAATTAACAAATTATACGATACTGTGGTTAGGCAATTCAATTCAAAGAAAAAGCTCAAATAGCCTTAACAAAAGAAATAGAATAAAAATAGAAGAATAATTAGAAAGTACAAAAAATTCAAAAATAATTTTAATATTATTCATTAAACTTTTTTGAAAAGGAATTTGTTCGATTTATCTAATGCCTTTCTTTTGGAAAGGAAAATTTGTTCGATTTACCTAATGCCTTTTGGAAAAGAAAAACTTTATGAATAAAAATTCCTACTAAAGCTAGATCAATTCAAATGAATGAAGAACTTTTAGAAAATTGATTCACGTTAAAGAAAATTTGATTATACCTCAAAATTCCTTTGGGAGCTGGTTGCCTTATGTTTGAAATGAACCATGCACCGCTAGTAATTAATTACAAACCCCAATGAAAGTTTTACATTGAACCTATAACTAATAAAACAAAAATTCCGGAGTTCAAAATAAAAGTTTCTATGGCAAGGATCGGGGTATCCCATATAACAATGGGCGACTTACTCAAAGACTAGACAAATCAATGTTTGGACTCAAAACTCAACATAACCTGCAACAACAATAATTTAATAACAAAGTGCACCAAAGATATCTCTAATAAAGCTCTTCCCTCTCGATTCTTTATCCTCCTCTGAGTTATTTTTAAAGGAATTGAGCTTGCAATAAATATGTTATTCAAGTTAGCAGTTCTTCTGCATATGTTCTTTCCTTCTTTATTTTGTCCTCCTTCGAGTTATTTTAAAGTGAATTGATTGGAAAAGTAGTGAAAGAAGGAAAAATCCAAAGAAACCCACCTTCAAAATTAGTTTTGACATCAATATGTAATTAAAGCTAGTAATGAGTACCTAATCGACTAATTTTTATCATGATGCCAAATTATTAATTTTATTTATTTGAAATATAAATGGTGTTTTCTATTTTTTTGGAAAGGAACAAATTAATATTGTACATGAAATACCTGGTTTTAAAAAATATCATAATTTGTGCTTTTTGGAAAGAATAAATTAACTATTTATGTTTAGTCTGCCAATCTCAAGACTTGCAGGCTCATTTAAACATGGGCACAGTTAACAAGGAATAAACAAATAATAATAACAAGACTTAAAAAGCGTTATTAGACCCCAAATAGTACTAAAAATAAAAATAATTTAATTTTATCAGAAATGATTGAACCTGATGATCATCCATCACAAAACACTAAGAAGACCTACAAAAATAGTATTAACATACCAAAAAACATGCAATCCATTTATTAATGACATATATATATATGATATATATATATATATATATATATATATATGATATGATATATATATTTTATTTATTTTCTTTTCCTTCCCTCAACCGTATCGTCAAACCATTTGATCACTTTGAAATTCATGGCTACTCCATGGGCCACCACCATTTTTAGAGACCTGAACACTTAGTATCCTATTTTCTTCTAAAATTTGGCCCAAAGGTTCAGCACAAGAACTACTGTCAAATTTCAACCTTCAGCTCACTACCACCATTTACAAATTTGGATCAAGCTTTCAATCTTTTTTCAAATCCAGAAAGTACTTGGAAAAGAAAAAAAAAATAAAGAAAATGATTTTTTCATGTTTCGCTTTGCTGTGTGCAAAAATAATATAAAGAAATAAATGAGTAGTCACCCTAAAATTATAGGAATGCATGTAGACCTGCTGCGATCGCGCGCGATTACGCACTTTTACGCGATCGCTGAAGCACTGCGGCGCCATCAAAAGCGCTGCAGTCACTCACGCACCCCCGTACTACCATGCACACCCTTTGCGTGATCACGCGCACTCGCGGCGCGGATCACGAAAGCACCTCAAGGTGGCGCTGATGTGTCATAGCCTTTTGCGCCACGCATGCACCCCCCGTATGATCACGCAGACTTCGCGCGCATCGCTGCACGATCAAGGCGAATCCCCCGCACGCACTATACACGTGATGCACCGCTTGGGTCATCAGCCACGTGGTACTGCTCACTAACACAATGTTAAAAAAAAAAAAAAGACCCCAGTACTGTAGTACTAAGTAGGTACTTTAGAAAACTTAATCCTCCTTTCTATAGTTTATAAAACTGTCAATAACCATAATAAGTTTACTCGAAAATAGAGATAGGTGTAAAAGAGCACTCTTGGTAGAAAATAAGTGTAACACGTCATTTCAAATGTTAATATATAACAAGATCTATGCAAAAACTTTAATTAGAAAATGTCACGCTTGTTCCCTTTCATGGAAAGCACTAGCAAATAGTGGTACCAAGTCAACCCCCTAACAAGATGAAGTTTCCTACTATAAAATGATAATATGATGTTTATAATTCTTAGTATTTTAAAAGAACCAATAATAACTATAAAGGTTATGGAAAATTAATCATGATAATTTTCAATAAGATAATGTGAATTACTATGTGTTCCATTTCATGGATTGGATCTAAGACGTACAATTCAACCTCAAATTCCTAAAAAAATATAAACCCATTTATGAAATTATCGTTTTGAGAAGAACAGGTATAAAGTATTAGTTGAACATATATATGGCAATATACTATTAATGATTTTACCTTGCTTTATAATAACAAATTGATGATTTGTTTTTGTAATGTATTATCAGATAGTTTATTATCATCCTAAGAATATGATATAGCTCCATTTTGGGAGAAACCTTCAGTCATGGATATAGTTTTCGTAAAGTATATCAATTAAGTAGGATTGAACATGTCTTTTTTTTGGAAATATTCAATCATCCTAAATGTTTTTTTCCTTGAGAACCATTACAATTAGTAAAAGTGGAAAGTCTTCTTGCTAAGACTATATATCTCTTCAGCCATGGAGCCACTTAATTAGGTGTTGCTGACTATTTTTATTTTCTCATATGAGATTAACAATATTAGTAATCATAAAAATACATATAGAAGCAACCAAACGTAAGCACAAGAATCTTAATTTTACTTATTTCGAACCATCTGCATTTATTAACGAAATGACATCCTTATATATATAACTTAATACAGAACTTATTTCAAATATTAGTTTAAAAAATGAACTTTATTTCTAACTTCTTAAAAGCTCTGGAAAATAAATAGAATTTTATTTTTAAAAGAATATCATTAAATTCTAAGAAACTTATTTAACTTAAAGTCATGAAAATAAAATGAAATATTTCATTTTTGCATGACTTATCACACTTTAAGTGTCTGTACATAAATGTCATTGTGTACAGACAATACACATATTTACTTTAGTAAAGAAAAGATGTTAAATTCAGAATAAAAACATGCAAGGATCAAGTCTTAAAATATAATTATTTTAAAAGGAAAAAAGTATCATTTCTTATACTTAAATATGTGATTTTTAAATTGGTTTGCCATAGAAATATATAATAAGAAAAGTGACAACTGAAAAGATATTTTGGAGAAGTGTATGAAGTCTTAAAAAACTGGTTTTCATTTATGTATCACCCAGAAGCTTCACAAATTTCATCTTCCAAATCTTCTGCCATTTCTGTGTCCTCTCTCGGGGTGCTCAACTTTTTTGATAAGAAGAAAAAGGCCTTGTTTATCCTATCATGTACATTGGGAGTGGCATATAAGAATAAAAGAATAATGAAGTCTAGGAAACAACAACTCAGTTGTAGAGAACAAAAACCCCCATTATCATTGCCAATTTGTAGAAACTAAACAAAAACAACTCAATTGCCGATTTAGAAAATACAGTACTCTATTATCATTATTATCATTATTTATTTACAACATCTGTGGGATTAAATAAAAGTACTTGTAATATATACTTCAACTACAATAATCCAGGGAGAGAAAGGAACCCCACTCTCAGAATCCAATCATCACCGGATATAAACTCACTAACAGTGAATTTCATTACTTCTTGTTGAGTATTCAATACATGAAAGGTTTTCCATTTGACCCTATTCTGGTGAGCTGCTCCACCACCGAATTATTGTACTCCCCATAAAATGATGGAGAGTGCAGAAAACCCCATTCCATGCTGCCCAACCTTGGGATCAATGAATTCATCTAGGTAAGTCTGAAAGCAAACCGTCCTAGAATATTCCTTCCAAGGCCTCCCAAGAAAACTCTGGTAGGAACCCTTCACAGCTTGGAATTCTGGAGATGGAAGAACACGGGACATTTGTATTGCAATTCCCGTATGGTCTTGAGGGAACCATCTTCCTTGTGCAGTGATATGTTAGGCGGCCCTTCATCGGCACCTCAGTAGATGCTCGCACTTTTGAAAAACTACGCAGCATCGCGAATAGCAGAAATCGATGGTACCTTGTATTTGAAACAGGTTGTGGTAGAATTGTAAGTTAGATTCACGTATAGGGTATCTTGGTAGCTTCAAAGCTGCAACGGTAGGAATATATAGGTGATTTGAGCTCTGTCATTGCCAGCTTGCTCCTTCTACGGATCGATTAGGTGTTCGAATGTGATGTCTCTAGCCCAGCCATTTCTAAACTGCATATGCATGCATGCCAATACTTAAAACAATATAGTAAGGAAGTAAAGTGGGAAAATTAGAAGAAAATAACAAATGCTAGCTAAATTCATGTTAAATTAGAAGGTGGCAGAATGTCGAATATCTGCTCCATCGCCTTTGTTTAGATACGTGGCCTTGTGTTGTTGATACTGCCATCCCCGATAACATATAGTGTTGATTCATTTCCTTAGTGACCACAATTCTTTCCTTGTAAATGCCGGCCTTCACATACACTATCGCTCTGCGGGTCCAATCAGGATTCGTATGAGTAAGTGAATGCATGGCTTCTCCGATGGTGGTGTAGTTGCCGGACCCATCTTTGGCAATTAATATCGGCCTTGGAAGTCTTCGGACTCCAGTTGGCCAACAGTCCTCCATTTGCTCCTTCAAGGCCGGTGATCACAGGAAGCAATGAGATTACAAGAAGAAGAAGGGCACTGGAAAACAAACAGCAACTTCGTATCATGATGGCTATTGAGGACCTATGGCAGAGAAAATGGGATTAATTCCTCGAAGAAGGTAGAAATGAAGAAGTAGAGGAAATGTGGCACACACTAGATTGGTGGTAGAAGGCATACGAGATTGGGTGAGATAGTCTTATCGAGGTGATACCATAGAAACTCTATGTTTCGATTCAGACCAAGTATTTTCGTAGGGTTGAAGAAGATATGAATGCATCAAAGGCCAATTTCTCATCGGTTGTTACTGATCACTGAGCCTTTTTAAACTTAAATACTTTCCCAAAACATTTTTAAAAATGTTTCAAATTAGAAAAACTTTGTAAAATCTCATCAACATGTGAGATCAGAAAAAATTCATAAAAATCAACAACATTTATTTTCTAAGCTTAAAATATTTTAATGCATGGAAGCTTCATAATAATTTATTCTATTAGATGTACCAAAATCAATCTTTAGTAATTCTTTAGGATGAAATATTCTCTATAAAAAATTTCTAAAAATGTTTATTTCCTTAAAAGGAATTAAATAATCTATTTTCAAAAAATATTTTTTTATTTGCGTTAAATTAGTAAAACTTTAAGAAATATTTTACTTACAATTCTTACAAATAATGAAAGAACGAGTACTCCTCTTCAAAAGCAATACTAAATTTAGAAAAAGAAAATTTCTCATTTGTTTTCAAAACGTTTCAATCTTGTGATTATTTCAATCTTGAGATCCATCAATGCAAATAAACTAGGGTAAGGTAAGTGGCAAATTTGATTAACAAAAAAAATCCTTAATATTGAAAGAACGAATATTCTTCTTCACAAATGCCTAAACTATAAAGATTAGTTTTATCTTGGGACTTTACAGTTAAAGCTTAACACACCATGGCCATACTAGGTCTATCGCCATAGTTCAAAACCTTACCATGTTGTAGATATAATAATGCATCTCATGCAAAATTTTATCATTGTCTAAAACAAAAAAGTAGGTTAAATCAAACCAAGTTAGACCACATTGGTTAAATCAAACCAAAACTTTTAGATAAATGTATTCTCAAATTAGTAATACATACAAAGTTGATATTTTTTTTATCCACCTTATTAATAACTAATGATGTGCTTTATTCAAAAAAAAAAAAAAACTAATGATGTGCTAGTTTTGTAAATTTTGTTTTAGGATATATAAAATTAATAAACTATGCAATTGATATATAAATGAGCAAGTACATTTTTATAATTGTCAATTTTATCTGTAAATTGAGCAAATGCGGAAGGTCTAAATTGCTAATATTGGGTTTGCAAATGCTTGAGACTAAAAGGAGATTAAGTTAGAGTTACATTGGTTTTAATAGGATCAGCTTGCTTGAATTGCAACATTATTTAATTATTTTAAAAGAAAATTTCAAACTAAGGTGGTATTCGATTTTTGGTTATTTGACTTTTTCCAAAAGTTGCTAAGATTCGTAATCCTATCAACCACCATAATTAAAATGAATTTTGATAAAAGGTACGTTTACTTCAATTATGTGGTAGATGACGAGATAAAAACTCTTAAGGGAAAAAGATAAAGCAAGCAAATTGGATCATTTTTTTTTTTTTGAGAAAATATTCATAATCATCCATTTTTCCCCTAAAAATTCATTACAACTACTAAAAGTGGAAATATTCTTTCTATAGCTTTACATGTCTGTACATCACGGTTTTAGTTCATATCTAGTTAAGTTGTTGGCCATTTCTCTATTTTTCAATATATGTAAATCTGAAAATTCATGAAAATGTCTTATCAACAAAAAGGATTAAATAATTATTTAAAGTTAAATTCATAAAAGTTTCTGTGAAATAAATTAAAAATATTACATTTTAGATTTCTTGTCTTTTCTTTATGATTTGGAACTCTGAAAATCCGTTAGAGTATAAGACTTATATTCTGCAAGTGTTAAAAAAAAGGGAATACATATGTTTGTTTTTAATCAGTGTATATATATATATATATATATATATATATATATATATATATATATATGTTATTTATTTATTAATAAAGATTACTTTTGTTTTTGGAATTCCTAGTGTTTATCAGGGCAGTTTCGATGGGATAATGAGAAGTAGCGGCACTTGTCTTGATTGAGGGTGGGACAACTTAGTCTCCAAGAATTGTTAATAGATTCAGATTCTACACCTCTTTAACCCAAATCCTTCCTCTTCAGTATTATTATGTGCATACTTTGTTTCTTAAACTCTAATAAAGTATTAAGTTTAACAATTTTTTTTTGAATAAGTACTAATTGATTAATTAAGCTTGTATGTCTTTGAAATATTATTTGTTTTGTATGTGTAATTTCTGGTTATTTATTATACATGCTAAATTCACATGAATGATCAATATAGGTTTTACAAATTTTTATATTATTTGTATGTTGCTTATGGTTTCATGCAATAATGCAAGCTTAAGGAAAATAAACAATGTTATGTGATCTACATTTTAATTAATTAATTAGGGAGTAGCTAGAACATCCCTAATTAGTTAAAATTATATATTAAGGTTTTAAGATCACATTTGAAAAGATAATATTAATTGTAATTAATCATATGAAATATAATACATCTTATCCCACATGAATTTTTATTATATTTTTACATGATTAATTAAGATAAAAAATATCCAGTATATTTTCTAATCTACTCACATAGATTAGGAAAAGGAACATAACTTAATAGTTTTATCATAAAGTTGAATGAATATAATAGAATTATAATTTTAGTCCACACACAAATTCTATGTCACTATGTACATATTCTTTTTAAACGTGATTTACATTGGTATGGCATGTTATATAATTTATTAGCCTCAACTTTCGTTATATAGGCATGTATATTTAATTTTGCAGCAATTCAACCTACTAGTTTCTCTTATATGAGATGTCATGTTCATGAGCTTAAAGAGGATGATTATAAGGTTTCAAAGGAGAGAATTGTCTTTCATTTGGGGTGGATGGATATTGACCATGTCATTGAGAAAGTCGAACCCAACAGCCATAACTAATAGCAGCTCTCTAGGCGTAGTTAGTCTTTATGAAAAGTGGGAGCGATCTAATCGCTTCTCTGTTATGTTCATAAAGAAAAAATATCAGTTGAGATAAGGAGTTCAGTTGAGCATTATGATGGTGTCCGAGCATTATGATGATGTCCGAGAATTACTGAAGGCGATAGATGATCAATTTGTGACTTCTAATGAGGCGTGGCTAGTACCTAATAATGAAACAAAATCGCAAGGCTCATAGGGTTAGAGGTGTGCACAGGCATATTATGCGCATGAGGGATATAGCCACGCAACTTGGAATGTTGGAAGATGAGATGTTAGATATTTCTAAGTTCACTACATTCTATTGCACTTTGCCTCGGCAATATATTCTCTTTAAGATTTCTTTTAATACACATAAAGACAAATGGTCAGTGTGAGTTGTTGACCATGTGTGTGTTGAAAGAAGAGGAAGGTTGGTAATGGAAGAGAGGGTGAGAAAAGTGAATTTAATGACTCAAGAAAAGAAAAAATAAAGGTGGGCCAAGGATAAGGAAAAGGGCAAAGTTCACTCCCCAAAAAGGACATTAGAAAGAGCATAAATGCTTCTTCTGTAAAAAGAAGGGGTATGAAGAAGGAGTCCTCTAATTTTTCCAATTGGCTTGACAAGAAAGGTACTCAACTCTTACTTGTATGTTATGAATCTAATATGATTGATGTTAATCATAACACATGGTGGATTGACTCTAATTCTACCATCCATTTTACCAATTCCTTGCTAGGATTATGAAACTGCGGAAGCCATGCATTACTGAAATAAGATGCCCTCACATGTGGAGGCTATTGGGAACATGCAAACTGTTTTAAGTAGTGGTCTCATTTGCAGACGGAAGGTCCTTTATATTCCTAGTTTTGTAGAAATTTAATTTTTGTTTCCATAATTGTATCAGCTGGATATTCCTTAACTTTTAAGACTTTGGTTTTAATTTATCTTATAAATTTGAGAATGTGGATAAATACTTGTCTAATGGTCCTTTTCATCTTAATTAACAAAATGATGACAACTACACACGTTCATGAATATATTACTATTAAGTGATGTGTTGTGATTGAGGACTTCTCTGTGTTGTGGCATTAGAGATTAGGTCATATCTTCATTAGTAGAATTAAGAGATTGGTAAATGATGGGGTACTTAGTTCTCTAGATTTTTTTGACTTTGAGACTTGTATAGGCGCAAGCGAGGCTAACAAGTCAAAGAAGTGTGCCAAGAGGAGCTCTGATTTATTTGAAACCATTCATACAAATATTTGTAGTCCAAAAATGGATGGATATCATGATAAGTACTTCATCTCTTGTATAGATTATTATTCACGATACATATATCTCTTACTTAATAATAAGAATGAAGCATTAGATGCTTTTTAAAGTCTTTTAAGTGCGAGTAGAAAAATATTGGAAAGCATATTAAGATCATGATGTCATGTAGAGATGGTGAGTATTATGGTAGATAAAAATATCTACCAGAATCTTGTTTTAAGAACTTTGTATTATATTTTACAAATAACAACATATAATTTAGATTATCAAAAATCCACGTAACTCTACTTAATATAAGCCAAAATGAAAATAAATAAATTAAACAACAAGCCTTGTTATCAATTCTTTAACTTTTTAAGGCCTCTTGATGCATCATTTGATCTTCTTGTGCTTCCCCAATACTACATCTGCATCTAACACTATAGGAAAAATAAGATATAGTGGCATAACTTTAGTAAGGTTCAACAAAATTTGATACTATAAGAGCATCTCCAATGCACCATCCTCCATTTTCTCCTCCAAAGCTATTTTTTGGCTCGCTACAGTGTTTTTGGCTAACCATTTGGCTAAAGCTGCTCCAATGCATGATCCTCTATATTTTTGGCTAACCACTTTTTCCCTCATTCCAACCACCTACCATTTCATTCTTCCAACAAACTACAGTGTTTGGTTGGTTAGAATTTAGAATGTGAGATTTGGAGGAAAACATGCTGAGGTGATGTTTTTGGCTTGGCTACGATTAGTCGCCCCGTATTTAATTTAAATTTTCTCAGGCCAAAAATTTGGTGAGCAAAGAGCGATGCATTGGAGCATAATATTTCACTTTTCAGCCATAAAATGGTTTTGGCTAATCAAAAGGCTGGTGCATTGGAGATGCTCTAAGTAAATATATAATCACATTGGGTCAGGGGAACCAATTAGCCGCCACTTATGAGTTCTTTCAGTTAGATGAAGGAAAAACTACTACTACATATATGTTAATAAATTTACATTATTTATGACCGTAGTTATATATTGCCCAATAGACATGAATAGAGAGTTGGGAAATGGTTAGCCTAACCCATTTTAACTTGGAGCCAATCGAACCACAGAAGATGATAGGCCCCTTTATTTGGGCCACTAAAGCGCCCATTCTGACCCTATGTAGGATTCGGTAGAGCAGGCTAAATGAAACGAGAAATATTTAAAAATGACCAAAATATGTAATTATTTAAATTATTTATCATTTTGATTATCTGGAATATAGAATAAGAAATTTATGGACCTAAGAAATAAATACCGATAAATGTTTTATATGACTACTTTTATGCAATGGAATATTCATAGTTTTTTTATTTTAAATAATAATAATTTTCTTCCTCCCACCCCTGACATAGCATTTGGAAACTCAAACTTCTCCTTTACTTTGGCCAAAATGAAAATCGTTTATATATATTGTTTAAAAATCATTAAAAAATTGTTAGATTTAAATTTATATACTTTAAATATATTATTTTGTTTAACATATTAGTTTTAGTCATTTTACCCATTAGTATAAAAATATATATTTTAAATTCTTTAATAATAAATGAAATTAGATTTTGGTAGTAAAACATATTTTCCTATATATATTTTTCTTATTATTTATTATGCATAATAAAAAAAATTCTCTAAAAAAGTTTTAAAAAAATTCTATTGTTGAAATGCCATTGAAATACACACTCCAATCCAAAAGATACCATTTTGTGAAGCGACAAACAAAAAGCATCTATTTTTATATCGATCGGGGTGATTTTTATGTCTATTGACGTATCAATTGAACAAAAGCGAGGGCGAGTTTGTAAGAGGAGAAGAAAGGAAATGGGAGATAATAGAAACAAATGGTAAGCTCTACGCTCTATTTGCTTCTTGATATTATACTTATAATCAAGTTGGCGACGCTTTTGCCAACCTTAGGCTCGTTACGCGAGAGATTTGTTTAATGACTTTAGACGATTGTTGTGCCAGTGAAAAGCATCCTTTTAGAGAAGTAAGCGGCAAACCAAGATTCAAGCCTAGGGTTTTTCTATTTTTCTTCTCCCAATCTTGAAATTTGGAGTTGAAATTTAAAAAAAAAAAAACAGTTCAATAGGGAAGAACTGTAACGCCCTGAAAATACCATAACAATTTTATAACATGTTTAGGGTATAAAATAAATTAAATTGTATTTTTTGTTTAAATTGCTAAAAACGAAAAATGATAAAAACTAGAAATTATCACAGTCGAATAAATTTGGTAAAAATGTCGAATGAAGACCCGAGGGTCATAAATGAGAAGTGTAAATGCCAAAATGAAAATGTGATGAAGTGTATTTGAAAGCAGTGAAATGAAGCCTTAAAATGCAAAAATGAGAAAATGACAGGAATTTGTGGGCTAGCCTGAGACAAGGCTTAGTGAAGGATTTTGATTAAAGAGACGAATATTGGTCTTTAGGCCTTTGCACATTGGAAAAGAAGGGGAGAGAAAGTGCTAGGGTTTTTTCGGTTGTGAGAGAGGGAGGAAGATTGAGCAATTCTTTGCTCCATGAAATCAATTATTAAGGTGATCAAGAGGGAAGAGGGAAGATTGGTGTTGAAGAATCAAAGATTTAAGGTAACAAGTAAGAGCCCTAACCCCTTTCCTTGTGTTTAGTTTAATGAAAACCCCAAATTGGAATAAAAAGTGTTTTTTGTGGTTATAGATAAGTTTTGGGGGTTGCTCTAAGTTGTTTTTGGTTGTTTTGATTGGTTGTGATCCTCAAATGAGGAATGTTTGTGTAAAGGAAATGTTGAGTTTTTAGGGAAGATGCTGTCAAAATTTTCCCAAAACCCATGTTTTTGTTTAGGCCATAAGTTGAGTTTCACTCATCCAAATTGAGTGATTCAAATTTCTGGGTAAACTAGACTTCTAGAAGAACAAATATCATTGAAATAAGTGTATTCGAATTTGGACCCAATGGACCCAGAAATTCATCAAAAGTGAGGCTTTGTTTTCGGGTCAATTCTGATACAGTTTTGGTGTTTGGAGCAGTTTCGGTATTTAGGCCATAACTTGGTCATCACTTATCTGAATTGAGTGATTAAAATTTCTAGGTAAACTAAACTTCTAGGAAAACCAATCACCCTGACATAAGTATATCCAAATTTGGACCCCATTGAACCCATAAAATTCGTCAAAGTGAGGCTCTGATTTTGGGTCAATTTTGTTCAGTTCTGATACATTTTTTTGCGTTTGGAGAAGTTTTGGTATTTAGGCCATAACTTGACCATCGCTCATCCGAATTGAGTAATTCAAATTTCTTGATAAACTATACTTCTAGGATAACAAATCTCCCTGAAATAAGTGTATCTAAATTTGGACCTCATTGAACCTAGAAAATTCTTCAAAATGAGGCATATCGATGCCTAAAGAAAAGAATGATAAGAATGTCTAAGGATGAGGAAATTGGGAAAAATGAAAGGAACAATGTACAGGAATGGAGTCAGGTAGAAATAAGACCTAAATAGAAACCTTAAAATACCCAACTAATATATAATTGTCATTTGTGATGGATTAGGGATATGAGAAGAAAAGCACGAGGAGTAAGTAGAGATTAAGGGACGGAATCGAAAGGATGACAATATTTTTGGTTTATTCTCCATTTCTCTCTCTAATTCCAAAGTATTTTAATGATTAAAAATGATTTGAATTGCTGAAATGATTTATAAGAAAAAGCATATTGATTTGTTTTAATTGATTTGAGGCAATTGTTTGTGAAATGATTTGCATATGAAAAATTTCCTTAGTATTGAAAATGAATTGTTTGTATAAATGTACATATTATACTGTATTTTGGTAGTAAAATAGTTTGAACGCCCTTAATAGAATGTTACTTAGTTAAATTCTAGTTGAGGATGAATTGGTATACTTGATAAGGGTTAAATTAGTAGTACGTGAGCGAGCGTAATGATGTGTGTCACTTTCAGGTTGTATCCAGTAGACCAGTATTGGTAGTGTTTGCGAATTGATTTTTAATAACCGATCATTTAGCCTAGTGGGACATCGCGTATTTATAAAACAAAATGTTTTATACAGCTTGCAGCCCGGCGGGGCCGTGCCTGTGATTAGTTATCACATTACTTAGAAGTATAGAGTTAAGTCGTTTAGGAGCAAGTGAAATGATAAGAAAATTGTGAAATGCATGATTTGTGTTTTGAATGATTTATTGCATATGAAAGTGCATATTTAGAATGATCAATAGACTGTAAATGAATGTATATGAAATGAATATATGTATTGTATTGCATTGATCATTCAAAAAAGTTAAAAAGCATTGTTTAGAAAAATTGCATGATTTGTATTAAACTGAAATGGAAGAGAGAACTATATAGAACCTTTAAGCATGAAAATGCTTAGCGCGTTGTTTTTATCATCGCGCAGGTACCGAGAAAACATATACGAAGACATAAACCGCAGTGAATCAGAGTCATCTTCAAAGTCACACATAAGATAAGTAAAGCTCTGTCGCATGCATACATGAAATTATTCAACTCATTTTGTACAAACACTATTATGAAAATTAAACTCTAATTATGTTTTGTAAATATTTGGTTATTGAAAATGGCTAATAATGTCGCATTGTATAAATGTGGGAAATGGACCAAATGGGCATGAAATGCCATATAGAATGAAAAAGAGTTTTGTGATCAAATGATGGGCCCCCTTTATGTTAAAGTGATATTTACGTATATATATTTTTTCATTGAGTATTTAAAATTTGTTTAGAAAAAGTAATTGTATTTGGATTATTCAAAATGATTCGAAAAAAAAAAAAAAAATAGGAAGAAGAGTGAGGACCGTGTCCCCGGGTTTGAGTTTGGTCTACGGGTGGAGCAGATGCTGCCGGTCTTGGTAGGTACGAATCACATTTAGGTAGTATCAGAGCGAGGTTTAGATTCTATAAAATGATTTTTGAAATTGTTTATGACGTGCATTGCATTTGCATATAAAGGATGACGTGACTCTTATGCGGATCTTGTCGGTCTTAATAGGTAAGCATGGATGGTTTAGGACCCCATAGGGTCAAAGGTGACTCGGGAAGCCGCCCAAATAGCCCTGCTAGTGTGGAAGGTGGGCAAGAGTCCCATGCTCCATCGATTCGTAAGCAAGGTCAAGCAATAGAGAGTGCTATGAATATCCTCTAACAGATATCTCAAGCACTACAAAGAGCAGCCCAACCAACTGTAGTTGTTCCTCAGTAATCAGCCATAGAGAGAATGGAAAAATATCTACCCATGGATTTCCTTAGGAATTATGATGATGAGCCCTCCTTGGCGAAAAATTGGCTCGAAAGAACTGAAAGAATGCTATAGCAAATGCATTGCACGCAAAGGGAATTTAGAATTTGATGAGCCTGCTTCTATGGGATTGAAGCTTATCGGTGGTAGGTTTCCGTGACTAGAATCGCACCACCAGAAAGTGTTACATGGGAGTTTTCTTGGGTGGGGCTTGATATGTGGGTCGTATTTTATGCAGGCGATATGAGATGAGAGTTTCATAATTTGAAATAAAGACATATGAGTGTGACTGAGTATAAGAGAGAATTCACCTGGTTGAGCAAGTATGCTCCCGAGATGCTAGTGACTGAGGGAGAGAAATGTCGCATGTGACGCCCCTATCCAGGGGGTCCGTTGACTACCCGTCAACCTGCGGAAAATCTATGTGTCTTATGTCAGCGAGACTTCGTACTGAGTAAAATGGCCCATAGGCCCATGCTATACAATACTCATCAAACATGTATGACTATATTCCAATAGTCAAGAGTTTATTTTATAAATCTTAATACAAATACATATTAAATCTACAATTCTAATACATATTGTCCAAAAACATCAAAGCCACAGCAGGCTTTCTTCAAAATCGGTCTCTAAGAAGTAGTCTCTCCCGGCAGCTATGTGCACGAAATAATATATTCCCTCGACAGGGGTGAGCTATCATGATGGTAGAATCACCCTAAATGGGTTGCACTCTCCACCTAAGTGCATATGCAATGCTCAATTTAAACATACACTCAAGTAAATACGTGATCCTGAATGTCTACATGCCCGTTCCATGTCTCGAGTCCTCGTGAGCTCCCTCACGCACTAAGCCATGTAGAGGAAAATAATAATTTCAAAACAAAACTTGTTGTTCTTGAAAATATACTACGGAGATTCGGTAAAAAGATGGGACTACCATCCGAGGCGAGTGGTTGGTGAGCTTTCCAAAGCAGTCATGGTCCTCATCGAAATGATCACGTTGGCCCGTGACTTGATTCTCGAGGAAAATCATCTGGCAACGAAATTCCTTTCGCAACCATGTTCGTTTTTCGGAAAATTCATGTCATGCACTTAACACCTAATCTCTAGGTTACCCGGTGCATGAAAATGCATTATGCCATTTCAAAACCATTTATACAATATATCAAATATATCAATATGTAACATTCTCAAATTTGCACTCACAACACATGTCATTCAATAGTGATCAACCATCACCCAAATTTGCTCACTTGAGCAATTTACAATATCATCTCTAATGGCCTACACACACAATTTATTTCATAAATTATGAAACAAACACCCCAAACAGCCCCTACATAGTCACGGATTGTCCAAATGGGCTCCAAAAATTCTCTAAAATTCAAACAATTTGAATTAAGTTTGGTTGCGTCGGCGACCGTTGAGGCCTCGAACCCTGACCGAGAAATATTACAAAACAATTAAACAAAGTGTAACTTCAAGTAGAGATAAAACCCGCTACCTCACGGAGTTTGGCGAAACTCAGATTTTGGTGTTCACAGCGTGGCTCTCATCAGCGTAGATCGACTTTTTCCTTTAGCCACGACCCGGCTTTACGATCAGATTTTTCGTAGATCTAAAAAAGAAACAAAGAGGAAATAATAAAAATAAAATAAAATATCTCCTCTTACTGCCCTCTTTCTCTCCCACGCCTTTTTCCTCTACCAATTTGACTTTTATACATTTTTTTTCATTTTATTATTATTATAATATTATTATATTATTATTATTATTATTATTATTATTATTATTATGCGGATACATAACTTATATTACCTCATTTAGATCTGATACATCGAAAAATTTTATTTCTTTTCAGTTCAATTCTTTTAAATGAACTTTGACTCATATTTCCAACCAGAGATTTTCGTAGAAATCTAGTCCTGAAAATCATGGCGATTTATCACCAGAGAATTTGTAAAATATTATGGCGTCTCGAGTCGTGAGAACTTTTATGGGTCACTAGGGCTGGCAGGCAGATTGCTTGGCGCGATCCAGTTTAGGTCATCCGAGATCTAGATAATTTTCGGTTTTCAACTGAAGTACGGGTTTACCCTTTTTCAAAAATTGAATTTTCTACGGTTTTACATTCCCCCCTTAAAAGAATTTCGTCGAAATTCGCTGCATCCAACCACGTGCATATGTAACCTCACCCAACTCCAAGACCGAGTCGGGTATGACAATGGATTAAGGTGATCAAGAGGAAGAAGGAAGATTGGTGTTGAAGAATCAAAGATTTAAAGATAAGAAATCAAACCCTAACCCCTTTCCTTATTGTGTTTGGGTTTAATGAAAACCCTAAATTGGAATAAAAGTGTTTCTATTGGTTGTAGATAAGTTTTGGGAGTTGCTCTAAGTTGTTTTTTGTTGTTTTTATTGGTTGTGGTCCCCAAATGAGGAATGTTTGTATAAAGGAAATGTTGGGTTTTTAGGGGAGATGGTGTCAAAATTTTCCCAAAACTCATGTTTTTGTTTTGGCCATAAGTTGAGTTTCACTCATCTAAATTGAGTGATTAAAATTTCTGGGTAAACTAGACTTCTAGGAAAACAAATCTCATTGAAATAAGTGTATTCAAATTTGGACCCAAAAATTCATCAAAAGTGAAGTTCTATTTTCGGGTCAATTCTAGTTCAGTTCTGATACAGTTTTGGTGCTTGGAGCAGTTTCGGTATTTAGGCTATAACTTGGCCATACCTCATCCGAATTGAGTGATTAAAATTTATAGGTAAACTAGACTTCTAGGAGAACAAGTCTCCTTGAAATAAGTGTATTCAAATTTGGACCTCATTGAATCAGAGAAAATTTGTGAGTGAAATTTCCGATTTCGGGTGATTTGTTAGGTTATGATAGTTTTGGTGTTTGGAGCAGTTTCGGTATTTAGGCCCATAACTTGGCCATCACTCATCCGAATTGAGTAATTCAAATTTCTGGGTAAACTAGACTTCTAGGAGAATATCCTCGAAATAAGTGTATCTAAATTTGGACCCCATTAAACCCAGAAAAATCTTCACAATGAGGCATATCGATGCTTGAAAAAAAGAATGATAAGAATGTCTAAGGAAGAGGAAATGGGGGAAAATGAAAGGAACAATGTACCGGAAGGGAGTCGAGTAGAAATAAGACCTAAATAGAAACCTCAAAATACCTATCTAATATATGATTGTCATTTGTAATGGATTAAGGGCTAACGAGGAGAAAACCCCGAGTTGAGGTCGAGATTTTGAGGACAGGAATCGAAGGACGACAATCTTTTTGGTTTGTTCTCCACTTCTCTCTCTAATTCCGAATTGTTTTAATGGTTACAAAATGATTTGAATTTCTGAAATGATTTATAAGAAAAAGCATATTGTTTTGTTTTAATTGATTTAAGGCAATTGATTGTGAAATGATTTGCATGTGAAAAATTGCATGAGTACTGAAAATGAATTGTTTGTATAAATGTACATACTATACTGTATTTTTCTATGAATGATTTGAACGCCCTTAATAGAATGTTAACCATTAAATTCGAGTTGAGAATAGATTGGTATACCAATAAGGGTCAAATTAGCAATACTACAAACGTACGTAATGATGTGTCACTCCGATCCGTAGCCCAGCAGGATAGTATCGGTAGTATTCACAAATTGATTTTTAATAACCAGTCAGCAGCCCAATGGGACCGTACTGTGTTATAAAACAAAATCTTTTTATATCGACTTGCGGACCGGTAGGACCGTTCCGATGATTAGTTATCACGTGCCTTTGAAAGCATAAGTTAAATTAGTTTAAAGGCGAGTGGAAGCGATAAAGAATTGTGAAATGCATGATTTGTGTTTTGAATGATTTATTGCATATGAAAGTGCATATGTGGAATGATCAATAAATTGTAAATGGATGTATATGAAATGAATATATGTATTGTATTTCATTAATCATTCAAAAATGTTAAAAAACATTGTTTAGAAAAATTGCATTATTTGTATTAAACTGAAATGAAAGAGATAACTATATAGAACCACTAAGCATGAAAATGCTTAACGCGTTGTTTTTATCATCGCACAGGTACTGATTCGCTTTAGTTTGAGGTATCGTGAATCAACAAAATTTATACCTAATACCTCCTATTGTTGTAGCATTGGTATTGCAGTATAGTGGCTCTAGGATCGTTCACTGGGATGAGTTTTCTTCACACAAACGACTTACAGTGAGGTTCTAATTGGTGAATTCATTTTGGATTTTAGGTTTTGGTAAAAACAGGGGGGTTTGATGGTTGAAAACTAGGAATGAAATGCAATAAAATATAAAATAAATCTCCTTGAAGTGTCAGGCTAATGGTTTTGGATTCTAAAGGCAACTGAGGTGTTCTCGGTCCTTTTCCTTGCGTTGGGGAGGATGACCTATAGTCGTCTCCCGAACCGGTTCTTCATTTAGCTATAAAAATTGACCCAAAACAACTATCCTTTGAAAATGGTACTCATTGAGCATCAATGGTCTCAGACAGTGGAAAATAAGTCTCCTTGACTCACCTTCCAATGACAAATAGATGATAACTGATGAATCTTGGTGGATCTAGCAATAAGCATCCACTGAACCCTAAAAGATTATCAAATACGGATCATTCAAGGTGCATCGAAGGGATCTAAACCTAGAGTTCAAAGGAAACATAAAAATGTCAGTGAGTACTTGCGTGAAAACCATGAAACCCCTCAGCTTGCCTTAGATCCTTTGCCCAATGGGCTTCCTCTTCAAGGAGAAAGAGGTTCTAGCCACTCATCCTCTGAGTTGTCATCCTCAGAGGCTTTTTGGCTAGTGAGAAAGTGAGGGAAAATGAGAAACAACGAGAACTGTTGAAAGCTTCTCGTCTAAAAACTTTATTAATGATCCAAAAAAAAGTCTCTCGGTTACAGTGCAGCTTGGGACTTAAATACTACCTAAAGGCATACAAAATTACAAAAGAGTATGAAAGAGTCACTATTACATGAGGGACAATTAAGGAAAAATGAAAAATGTAACAAAAAGTCAAAGTCAAAGGGTGCGAGGAACGGGTTTTGCGACCCTACAAAATTCGAGGTTGAGAAATTTGGCAACCCTTGCGAAATTGCCAGGTGCCTGACTTCCATTCCTCTTTGCTCTTTTCTTTACAAGCAGGTGCTCTTGCTGCATTTGAATTCTTCATGCCTTGACTTGAATCTCTGTTCTCAAGATATATAGCCCCTAAAACAATCAAACTTACCACAAAATTTGATTAGTAGCCTTGCTAGGTCCTTAGCATGCTAATTGGGTTAATTAGGGTGATTAGTAAAAAAGTGCTCAAAACTTGTATTAATAAGGGTGTAAAATAGCACTTTTTGGGTAGTAATCAGGTACCGAGAGAACAAGTACAAAGAAGTAGACCTCAGTGAATCAAAGTCATCGTCAAAGTCACACGGATGATAAGTAAAGCTTTGTCACATGTATACATGAAATTATTCGACTCATTTTGTACAAACACTATTATGAAAATTGAACTCTGATTATGTTTTGTAAATATTTGGTTATTGAAAATGGCTAATAATACCGCATTGTATAAAGGTGGGAAATGACCAAAGAGGCATGAAATGCCATATCAAATGAAAAAGAGTTTTGTGATGAAATGATGGGGCCCCTTTATGTTAAAGTGGTATTTATGTATATATATATTTTTTCATTGAGTATTTGAAATGTGTTTAGAAAATTAATTGTATTTGGATTATTTGAAATGATTTGAAAAAAAAAAAAAGGAAGAAGAGTGAGGACCGCATCCCCAGGTCCATGTTCGATCTCCGAGTTGGGATGGGTACGGTGGCACGGGCCGTCCACGAAACGAGTTTCTTTTACCATAAGGATTGCAAATCAGGGTCAAGCAAAGGGGGTTGCAGCGCAATGGTATTGTCATATCATGCCAAAAAATAATGTCAGGACAGAATGGATTCAAGTGCGATACATAATTGATTTGAATATGATAGATCATTACGCAAAGTTTTGAAATCAAGAGAATTGGCGAAGAAGTAGCATCGTCAGAACTTGGACTTCCTCGAAGCTTTAGCAATTGAAGAGCTTCATTACAGTGGGCTTCTTCTCATCGTCGATCAAAGAAACGACCGCCATGAAACAAAAGAAAAAAATGGAAGATGATGAGAAGTGCACATACAAGATTCGACAATGTGACGATGATAAGAAGAGAGAGAGGTTCATCCTAGGGTTTTTTCTTTACTTATTCAATGGGCTTGTAATGACGCATCTGTCACCTTTTCTGTCATTGTAGTTAGCGGATGATACGGCTTATGGCTAAATTTTATATTATATATTATATAATAATTAAAAATTTTAAAAACAAGTCAAACATGCCGAAGTGGGTTGGCTCGACCCGACCCCGAATGGGCCGCGAGCTTATTTGGGTTGACCATTAGGCTTGAGTTCTATTAGGGCCGTCATTTTTTTAGCCCAGTCCTTAAAAAATACGGGCCAGCCTGTGGTGGCCCATCGGGCTCAGCCCACTTTCCCACCTCTACACGTGAGCAAGTTGACCACTACCATATAGATAGTAAAGAAAATGTCCATAATCTTTTCCCCTGGTGGTTAAGTTCATGCTTTCAATTCTGACATGTCAGATCCACTTAGCTTGCTCTTGATTAAGAGAATTACACACTTTTCTTGATGGTTTCTTATCTTTTTGTAGGAGTCCTTTTTCTCGCTCTTCTTCAATTCCTTTTAGCCCTAACCTCTAGTTCTTTGTTGGATCTCTTCCAAAGCCAAAATTTCATTCCCTCTGAATTCCTTCTTCACATTCACATCATATCTTTGACTCTCTTGGCTTTCATCTCCATTTGCTAGGTATTATCAATGTTTTATATGCACATAGGCCATAATATTCAAATCTCTTCCAAGGTTTTTCATTTCTAGGGTTTTCATTCCTAGGGATCGACCAGAGGGTAGTTGTCATTGATCTCTCAAGCCTCAACTACCAAAATCATACTTTTCTCCCATCTTTCTCTTTCTCTGATTCTACTTTGTCTGGATATTTCTCTTATTTTGTAAATTTGATTTTGTAGCCATCGCACAAGACGTTCATCATCAAGAAGAAACTGGCAAAGAAGATAAGGAAAAATCGTCCCATCACTCACTAGATCTGTAACACCCCGAAATATACCCTAGCAGTTTTCGGATTTGCTTAGGGTATATTAAAAGTTAAATATGAATTTCGAAATAAAGTGAGGGCCGGAATGGTCGAGAGCCAAGGGTAGTGGTAATTTACCCTTAAGGACCCAAAGTAATAAAATAACCAAAGATATATGCCACACTAGAAATTTAAGAAGTTATGGGATTGAGCCAAATAGAAAAGATAGAATAGAAATAAGAGAGATGGGGATCGAAAATGAATATGGAAACTTAAAGTAATGAGTTTTGTTTGGCCAAACATGGCCTTAACAGAGCATGGGTTTTAAGACCAGAATTTGGTGCCAAAGAGAGAGAAAAAACGAGAGAGAAGAGCAAAGGAGAGAAAGAAGAGGAAGAAGAAGAGAAAGAAGAAGAGAGAGAAGAAGAGGAAGCGAAAGCAAAAGAGGTATGGAACTACATGGGCTTTTAAAGCTTGGAATTGTTTTTCCATACAATTGATGATTATTAGTTGTTCCCAAAAACCTAGGGTTTTGTTGGGATTTCTTCCTAACCCTAGAATTTTAAAAGTAAGCTTGTTAAAACCTTGAATAGGACAAGAAGCACATGAAATCTTCTCTTTGAGGATGAATTCATAGTTGAAGCCCAAATTGAGTTAGGGTTTAGAATAAACCCTAATAACAAATCCCGCAGGTTTAGCTTATGTGTGGGTTAAGACCCATATTAGAACGGTTTTGAGTAATTCATGAAAGAATTTGGAAACAAGATAGGTGAAAGATGAATTGAGTAGAAAAGAGGTTATAAGAGCCATATGGAAGGATTTTGAGGTGTGTAGGAAGTATAGGAGTGATATATGGATGATAAAGCATGAAAAATGGGAGAAATTAACCATTCTGGGCATTCTCGGGTGTCTTCTACCGGTAGAAGTTAAGTTCTACCGGTACAACTTCGTTACTGGTCGATTTTGGCCAAGTTCTACCGGTAGAAGTTAAGTTCTACCGGTAGAACTTGTTCTGGTTTTCCAGTTTTGACCAGTTTTATTATTTTGGCCATAACTTGCTCATTTCTTATCCGATTTGAGTGATTCAAGTGGCCACTTAAAATAGACTTCAAGGAGAACAAACCATATTTAATATGTATCTCCAAATTCTGACTCTAGATAGCCCAAAAATTCACTCAAAGTGGGATATGTACTGACCATTTCCTGCACACAATTAATCATAGAATAGTCAGGGAGTTGTTTGGATGCTTTCGAGTTCGATTAACCGGGTGGGTTATTCAGTTGAATAGAACCCGCCACTTTGCCAACTTTAAATGAGTATAAGGACATAGTGTCAAAATATTAAGTTAAGGCCCCGGAAAATTGAGTAATACCCCAACAGTCCCGAAAGTGTCGGTCGCCAGACTAGTTGGCATGAAAATGCCATAACTTGATTTAGATCAGTCCGATTGGATTCCAATTCCTAAGTAAACTAGATTCATAAAGAGATGAGAATATATGAATGAGTATGATCTCATAGACATCATACTTCATAAGTATATGAAGTGCTATATGCTAATAGCCATGAAACAGAAAAATATAGAAAATGCAATATGTATAGATATGTTCATAAAACATGAATATGATAGGTATAAGTCGAATGATGAATATGATATGAATATAGAATGTATCGTAAGATATGATAGGTATAAGTCATAAAGAAATATAATAAGATGATATATGATAGAACATGTCATAAGATATGATAGTTTAAAGAATTACCACGAATGATAGGCACATATGCATATAAGATTAAATGATAATATGAATATAGCGTGTATGATAGGATTATATGAATATGACTATATGATATAGACATACGAAAGGAATAAGATGGAACACGCTAGGAACATATGATAGAAAGACATAAATGATAAGAACGATAGAGATAAGCAAAAGATGACAAAGCATAGGAATGAGAACAATTGCATAAATGATAGGTACATATATGAAAATGTGAATGAGTGAAAAGCCTACATGATAGGATTATAGAAGTACGAGGATAGCTAAATCCTTATTAGAAATATATTAATGATATAAAAGAGATATGAATATAGAAGCTATATATGAATATATGATTACAAATGTGCATAGATGCATTCATGAAATATGATAGACAAAACTAAATGATAGAAAAGATATGAATACATGTATTATATATATATATATGAGAGCTAGAAATATGAAACTACATATATGAGGAACTAATACAGGAGTAAAGTGATGATAGTATATATGCATAAGCAATTATGATAACAATAGTTATTCATGCTTATGAGATATGTCTGAGAAAAATGTAATAAAATTTGGTTATGCAACTTTGGGGCGCGGTAGAGGGATAGATAGGCATGCTATAGGGAAGATCACAATCTTTGCGACATATTCATAAACCGAATATTGAGGCCCAGTTTGGGTCGATGATATAGATCGTTTGGATCAAGGTGGCCCTTGAGTCACACAATAGGCAGAGATCACTACAAATACGGTGATAGTACCTTGGTCTGGAGTAGCATATGACACTTGATTCAGCATGCCAAATACGGTGATGATACGCGGGTATTAACGAGGACCAGAGATCTTTGCTTCGTGCGGTATTAGTACCTTCGGGTACACATAGTTTCCGTATCCGCTTCTAAGGTATTTAGGACATGAAACCAAAAGGAATGATATGTATAGAAGATGTGACCTTTGATATGAGAAGCATAGCTCTACGCTATGTTTGAAAGTCTGAGGCAAATTCTCTGAGAACAAGTAGTCTGATATAAATTGATATGAAAATAAGTATATGAACCTGAAAAGAAATAAAAGTATGCAAGCACAAAGTATAGGATAGATAGAATAAGAATGTACAAATGTATATGAAGTATAGGAATAGTCTGAGGATAACAGGGATATATGAAAAGTACAAGATGAACACCTATAATAGGAAAGTATACAATAGTACAAGTGATATATGAAGTGAAGAATGCAATAAATCCATAGAACCGAAGATGAAAAAGACATAGACTAGAGACATGCTATGTAACTTGACAAAAGAATAGGAACATTGAAAAGACATATAACAAGCGTGGAAAGATGAACCTGAATAAGTATATAGGAATATGTAAAGTACTGAATAGGAATGAAAAGTATAAATAAAGGGAGATCTTAAAGACATAGAACATGTAATAGAAAAATATTGACATGCAATAGGAATATCATATGATAAGGAATTACGTTATAGAAATATGTTTAGAGATATGTATAATGCATATGTATAAGCTTTAATGACGATCGCCATTGGTGGTTGTCCGTAGTATGTTCCCACTAAAGCGTAAAACTTGCTTGCGAATTAATTCAATCCGTGTAGGTACGGGAGCGAGAAGACAAGGATAGGGCTGAGGACATTCCACGTCAACCGTAGTAGGCTCGGAGATAGGTGCTCATCGTATTTTAACCGCAATCTACGAGTTTGTAATAGTAAAATTGTAATAAAAAAAAGTGCAGAGTAAAGGGACTCTTGTATATGTGTATAGATTGTGATGGACACCACTCAGGTGGTAGTTCTTTGTATGTATAAAATGATTTTTGTTTTTTACGAAATTGTTGTATACCTGGTGCGTACGGCTACGAGAAGAGCAGGTCAATAAGAGTCCTAGTAAAGTAAAATAGTATAGTATAGATAGCATCACGCCCCGGACTTCGGTTCGGATCCGCCAATCGGGTCGGGCCGGGATCGGGGGCGTGACAAGATCCGTATGAGGACTGATAACACCATCAGGTCTCTTTCTCTCCCTTCTTCTCATGCTTCTTGAGATTATTGTGTTTTGTTGTCGATTGTGTTTTAGTACAAAACAAAGCACAAACACTGGCATCGCACTAAGATAGGGTTCTAAGGTGGTGGCTTTAAGTCTGGTGTTGATTTATTAGCTTATTTTGATGAAAATTAGGTGGTTAATTTCTTTTCTAATTGATCACACCAATGTTTTGATATTTCTAACATTTTTGAATCATTAGCAATTTTGAGAAAATACATCTATCTATCCACCATAGTGCTGTTTGAGCATGCATGAAGGGGGATTTTGGTTTGGGAGAGGGAGGAAACTAACACTCATAAATGGAGCATCGACCTAACATCATGAATAAAATTAAAAATATAAATCAAAATAAATAAATATATAAATATATTTACTAGTTGAGATTGGATTTTGCTTAAAATATCTACTTGCCTTGATAGAAGCATTATTCTATTCCATGGGCACAACACTTGAAAGCAAAGGTACTCTAACTAATAGATGGAGAATGAATTTTACTTTAGACCCTTCCTCTTCTTTATATATAATGTTGATAAGTATTGATTTTTTGCTTTTGTAGTCAAGTTGAAGGAGCTGACAAAGCCAGGCAATAAGTTTACGCCAAAACTCACCCAACTAGAAAAAATTTGATGGTAAATGGGAAAATTTGCTACTTAAGGAATAGTTATTAAAATAAGGTTGAGGCGAAAGTTGTTGATAGTACTATAATTAAAAGGGGCATGATATTCTTAGCAATTGGATACTTAGAGACTTTTAAGTAGTAGAAATATTAAAAATGCTATATACAGCCCCCTTACGAAAGATGGCATCTATATACATTGCTGTTGGCATCCTCGTGAATCTTCAAAGATTTGTACAGTTCATAACAGAATTTAAGAATCCTCTTTTATGGTTGAAGACAAGGGCTGAACTTGAGGAGATTGCTCTTGCTGAAGCAGATTGATAGGCATGGATGCATGTTAATATAAAATGTATGTCCATTGTGCGTAAGTGCAAGCGTCGTATCAAGTAATATAGTGTGTGAAAAGTAGGAGTGTCGATCCCGAGGAAAATGGTTACTAACTACTAAAATTGGATAATCCTATCTTTATCTGGATGATGGATTGAGGTGAAAATAACTAACAAACTAAAATCCTAAACTAGCATGCAAAGATGTGAAATAAAATGGAAAACCTAGGGTTTAGACTTCATTTAGTTAACCATTATGCATTATTTCCCAATTTGCCCTTAATTAACATTCTAATCTCCTATTAATGGTAAGTTTCATTATTGAAATTGTGGATCTCTCTCGATAACCCACAATCTACTCATAGGGTTTAGGCATTTTGCATTTCTACTCAATCCTAAAACCTTAAAAGCGCAATAAACCAAAGAAACTCTAATTACCACACAAAACCCATCAGAATCTCTTGTCAATGGTGAAATGTGAATCAACTCTCACCTCTCAAATTTCGAATTGAACCACTAATCGCATTAATGATGATAAATCATAAATATGCATGAAGATTAGAGTAGAACAACTAATAGAAATGTGATAGAAATATCAAATACAAGGCAAATCAGTTTTCAAATGCATAAATGATGAGAGTGAAACTCATCTATGTTTTGAGTTCATTTCACATGCTATTTTTGAGTATTTTATATCCATATTCATGTAAAACTCATAAAATTTCCTCTAAACTTGGTTTTTTAGGATTCTTGATGGAAAGCAAGTGATTTGGCAAGAAATGAGCAGCATATTTTCAAAATGAGAGTCAAACGAGTGTCTCACAGCGCATCATTGGGAAGATGAATTTTTCTATACCATCTGGAATATCAAATGGTTCAAATTTACCATGGTTTCATTCTACATTCAAAGCTCTTTCCAAAGACACTTCACACGCCCAAATCCGAGTTAAAACAAAGAAGTTATAACCCCGACAAGTTGGAGAAGAAAACAAGATGCTAAGCAGAAAATTTGTTGCAACAAACCTAAATTTTGTCACGACAAATCCAGAAACAAACATTTTCGAGACATACCCAAATTTTGTCGCGACAAAATGTTGGACCTAACAAGACAACCCTCGAAAATTGTTGTTTTGGCCTTCTTTTCAAGCCCATTTCATCCTAGGACTATAAATACTCAATTTTTAGACTTTTAAGGCACGAAGGAGGTGGGAGAACACCTCTCATGAGGGTTTCTCTCTCTATAACCTTCCAATTTTTCAGTTTAGCTTAGGATTTTGATTTTAATGAATCTTAAGAGTAGTTTTGGAGCATATTTTATTTTTGTATTAGAGATTTTTAGTGTTGTGCTGGAAGTTTAGATTTCATTACTATCGAGACAAGATTGGAAGCTCGAATCCACGATTTGTTCTCTCACTCCTTATCTCTTGATTTCTTTCTTCATTTCCTTACTTGTTGCTTGATTGGTGATGATTGGAATCCAGTAGTTTAACATTAAAACCCTTTAGGGGTGGGGATTAATTATTGAACATTCAGATTTCTAGATATATAGTTTATTTTATGGGTTTGAAGACTAAATTTATATAATTGGTATTATTCTAGAAATGAATTTTTCAAAGTATTAGTTTAGTATACCCCGAAAAGAATTTGTGTTAAGCTGTTTTCCAAGGATTCTTCTAGTGACAACGAGAAGGGTGTTCCTAAGAGCTAAAGTAATATCCTATGGTATGTTAGATTCGATACTCATAGAACTATTGAACTTGAGATAGCTTTGATCAATCACGAGCTTATCCTAACCTGCCTTTTAAGGATCCCTTCTTAGTAGCGGTAGAAGTGTGTTCTCCCAAAGTCTAGGAGGGCCAGTACATTGTATTGTGGAGTTTAATATTTGAAGGTTTCATTGGTAGAATAATCTTGGTCCTGTCTTGGAAGAGATTATTCTCATTGAAATGTTGATTGAGGTACCAATTATAATGGAGAGAGCTTATGTTACCCTGTCTATGGGGACAAATTAGCTTCCTTTCCTAAAAATTGAAGTTTGAATAAGTGATAAGTTTTTAGGAAGTATTCCAATTCTTAAAAGGAATAAGATCCTAAAAGTAGCTTTTTAGACACATGTTGTACTGGTTTAGGAACATGGTGGTCTAAATTGTGAAATGTATAGTGGTTGAAGGTTTTCAAACCTATACTAACATACCCTTGGACAAAGGCAGAATCCATCTCACAAATGTTATTCATTCAAGGAAATTAAAATTGATTGTTAAATGATTATTCCCATCCCTAGTGCCTCTCTTCATACATTTTAGACTTTAGTAGTTGTTTGCTTGGTAGATTTTAGGATTGGTTGATTAGTTTTAAATCAGTTTTTACTTTAGTTAAATTAATCTTAATTCTCATCATATTTGGTCACCTGTATAGTGAATAGCCCTTGTACTTGGAGTGCTCAAATTCTAATTAAAGAGAACCTCCAATCCTTATGGGTACGATATCCAGGACTCCTAGAGTCCACTTTATTACTTCTATGACCCGTGCACTTACGGAAAGGGGTTGAGTGTTGGTAATACTTTTCATTTAATTTTTTTTAGTATATTTACTTTTTAAATCAATTTTTGAGTATTTACCACATTAACTTCCTTGGTCATATTTTCATATATACATCATTGGTAATCAACAAGTTTTTCATGATGTATCAGTGATAAATCTTCCAGTAGCCGTGTTAGAAAATTGGCAACAAGTTTTTAGCACTGTTGTCAAGGATTGGCGCGGTTCACTTTCTCTCATTGGAAGTTGACATTGTGAAGAACGGGTGATTTGCTAATTTAAGCAATTTTTATTTTTATTTTTGGCTGTGATTTGTTTCTTAGCTATTTTTTTTTTATGGTTAGTATTTTGTACTATATTTTATTTTGTTTTTCTTCTTATTTGTAGGTACTTAAAGAAGAAAATTCAATAGCAGATAGAGTTGCCTCCATAGAAGCCAAGCTCGACTTACTTATTCATCATTTGGACCAAAGAATTCATAATGACTCACTCATGGAATAAAAAGTATTCACTGATTATGGTTTTTGGTATCAAGACGATCTTGTCTATGAGGACCCGAGTTGTATGCCAATTACCCCTCAACATATGCCTTATCAAGGGAGTTCAAACCCCACATTTAAGAAGAAAGAAGAGTTGTGTTTTGTTCAGGAGCATATTTTGACCTACATGGCTGAGAACAAGAAGATGATTAGTCTTCATGAGTAGAAATTTGCAGATTTAGATGACTTCCAAGTCAACACTAATGCTACATTGAAAAACTTTGAAGCTCAAGTGGGACACTTAGTCCAAGCATTCAAGGAACAATTTTCTAGGACCACTCCTAGTAATACTTTGACAAATCCCAATGAATGCATGAATACTCCTTTGAGCAATGTGCAAGAACTTCCTATCCTGAAATTTGTGGAAGAAAGTGAAAATGAGTTGGAAATTGTGAACAAGGCACTCCTAAACAACTTAGAGGATGAAGAACCCATAGTGGATGGCGAAAGTTGAAGAAGAAGTCAGTGATGGCTATTGAAAATGTCTTGGTGAAGATTGACACATTTACCTTCCCATTATGGATTTTGTGTGGCCCAAAATATGAAATTAGTTGATCACCCATCAACGTAAAAACCTATGGATATCATGTAACGATACCCTTTTAAATGTCCCATTCACGGGATCCATAATTTAACAAAATCAGATTCTTCTTTATCGGGAGGCTACATCGAGGCTTCCAATCATGTGATTATCTGATAACACTTATTGTGACCATCAAGGCCCAATATAACACAATGGCTGCAGGGTCTATTTATGAGTAAAAATTGACCACCTTGGGCCAATTTATCAACATTAAATATAAAAACATGTAGGCCCATATTAAAAACACTCTATGGCAGGTTCAATTCACGCTCTTTTACATAAGGTACATGCAGTAGTTTGTTCAAAAATTTTACAAAAGAATTATAAAGAAAGTCACAAGTCAGCTTTCTTCACCCTTAGGTCAGATAGAGTCACCCAGCAGCGTATATCCCTTTGAAATGTTTTTTTCCATATAGGGTGAGCCACGCTCGGTTAAGTGTAATTCCTATAGAAATTTCTTTGCTAAGTGCGCATCTGATGTACCTCACATTTGACAATTCATATTCACATCAACAATTCCAAGTAAGAATATGCAATTCTAGGTTCGAATTCTACATGCCATGCTATGAAATGAGATGAGACTCACTCATGCACCATACCTCGAGTCTTTACTGACTCCCACCACACAATGCAATGCCAATGTGTGATAAAATCCGTCATTGATGGATTACATTCAATGATCGTTTTCAAAATAAAATAATGTGTTTATAAACCAAAACTTGTTAGATGTTAAAACTCAAATGATCATTTCATATACAAAACTCATGTGTCTTTTCAAGCAGTGGATTTTTGGAGTCTCGCCATTGGCCCCGCATGCCTTGCTATACTTTTTGGACTTTCACCATTGGAGTGTATAAACCCGATATGGGGTCTTTTTCACGGGAGTGTCTAAGCCCTTCTTTCTATTCCTGAACACAAGTTTTTCCATGTCCTCTCGTACAGCATACGACTTTATTTGGACTTTGTCAACTGATGCAAGGCCCATTTATCGAGCCACGAATAAGGTGTTTGATTTCAACCATCACTCACGGAAGCCATGAAATCTCGCGATGTTCACATGCATATGCAATGTGATGCACCATTGCATATAAAAATCATAGCACATATAGTAATGAATACCCATGGACAATATAAACACATCTGATTTACCATGTATCATGGACAATTATATTACATGCACTTTTAATATCCCAGAAACAAACATTCAGTTCAATGTCAATATATAAGCACACATATATCAACATTCATCAAACAACAATTAACCAAATCATGTTATTACAAAATCAAGCAATAACAACTTTAACTCTCAAGGCCAAATGTGACATATAAAATTCTCACAAAAACAGCCCACACAACGGCCCTAAACTAGCCATAGAATCGGCTAAACAAGCCTTTAAACTGGCCACAAAATCGGCCAAACAGGCCCTTAGCAATCCAAATTATTCTATTTAATCCAAACAGTCCCTAAACAATTTTTGGGACATACTATACACAACCACAAATCAATTCATCAAACCGGCCACAAGCGAGAAACGGCGTATTAGAGCGTTTAAAATAGGCGGAACAACCCATAGGGCATCAACACAACCAAACTCCCTTAAAACAACCCTAAGGCTAGAAACAAACCAAAGGGAAGAACCCCTACCTCTTGAAGAGCGAAAGGGTAGGAAGCCTCAAGAGCACCTCCTAAGCCCAAAAAATTGATTTCCCTAAATCTCCTCCTTTGGATCTTTGGTGAAATCTCTCCTTTTTGGTATGTACGCATAGCTCTCGTCGAGGCAATGAACTTTTGTTCTTGTCTCGACGAATTCCGACCGACGGAACTTTGTGGATCATCGAAAGAAGTCTTGATCTTCTCTTACTCTCCCTCTTCCCTTCTATCATGTTTTCTCTAGCAGGAAAATGAGTTCTTTCCCCCCTCCAATCTGATTTTTCTACCTGCTTTAAAGTCTTAAGACTTAGCCACGTGCGCCACGTGTACGAACGTCAGAAGTCGTTTTGCCTTGAAACAATTTATTTCGTCACAGTTTAAGTTCAAATTATTTTATATGAACTTTATCCAAATTATTTCCCAATTTTCAAGATTTTCTCAAAAATCTCGTTTTTGGGATTCATTGGACACCCGTCGCCTCGAAAAACATGAAAAATCCGACTATCTTGGAATTTGACGAAATTTGTATGGGTAATTAGATTTCGTGATACGAATCCAACGGTGAGGTTCGTTTCATCATCTTATATCTAGAAAATTTTCAGGTTTGCAACCTGTACCGTAGTGGCAATTTACAATTTTGCCCTTCTTCGAAAAAATTCAAATTTACCCAGGTTTTACATTTTGTGACTTGGGGCATTGAAGGGGATCTAAAAAATTCTCATATATTAAGAAGATCACTTCCTTCCTCCAAGCCAGAATGGTTGACGCATCAACGAGGGGAGCTCACCTTGCTTGTGGGGTGAGGGAGAAGAAAGTTCAATCGGCCAACCACCATTACCTTTGTGAACGAAGAACCATGCGCTAAGATTTGTAGCTTGGTTCCATCAAAAGGGCACATGTTTGAAGAGTCCCTCTTATTCATAGATGTGCTTGCATTTGCATTACATAAAGGGGACTGTTTTGAAGAAATTAGGACAAAACCACTAGCCATAATTAAAGGGGATTATGAATTTCTTTCCCCCATTAAAACTATGGAAGAAATCATCCTGGAGCTGAATGGTTATGAAGAGGAAGTGTTGTCCAAAATGGATGATTGGTCAAATGGAAGCACTAATAGTTTTCCAATGAGTCTAGCTGAACTCTAAAAATAGAGCAGCTTCTTAGGAGGCAACCCAAGCTAAGTAATAAGGATTCTATCCACTATCTTTTCCTTTGTCTATTTTTAGTTATTTTATTTGTTAATGTTTTTTACTTATGGGTTGAAAATCCCAGTGGTGTTTTAACTTTGTTTGTTAGTGTTTTCAAAATAAAGTAGGTTTGAAGCTCAACATGTTGTCATGACTAGTTTGTAATAGCAAAGGCAAGGAGTTGGAAAGTGGTTGACGTACTTATAGTGCTTGAAGTGTGAAAATGATGGAGTTGAGATGTTGATCAAATTTGAGGTTTTTGAGATGAAATGAACCAAATTGAATTGAAATATAAAGTTGGAAGGTTCATGATCATGCTTGAGGAGAATTGACGACTAGAGGACTTGCCTTAGAGCATACATATTAGTTTAAGAGGTGAGTTTAAGCATGAATGAAAGCATTAAGGGTTGCTATTGGAGGAATTTTGAGAGAATATATAAGCATGAAGGACTTATGAAGGATAGCAAGTGATATGGGCAAGAGACGAGGCAAGGACTAAGGAGTCAAGAACTAATCACATTGGACATTCTGATTTTTCTGTACTTATTGAGGCTCCAAATGGTTCACCTCAGCCCATTAGCACATTTTACATTGAAAGAGCTTTCCAACGAGTCCTTACAAGCCCAATTCCAAGCTAAAATGAAGGAGATATGAGTATAACAAGTTGGAGGAAGAAAAGGGGATACTAAGCAGAATTGCCATATGTGACTAGCACCACTATCACGAAGAACAAGGCTCCCAAACTCCTTAAAACCCATTTTTCTTCTTCCTACTTTACACTCTATCTGGCCATACTCATTCCCTCCAACTTTTGTAATTTCTAACCACTTTCAAATTCATCTCAGATCCTACACTTGTCCTCGATCACATCCTCCCAAATCCATCTCCATCATCTCCAAGCTTCAAAACCCATCATGAAACCCACAAACTTACCATCGTTACAGACTGACTTTCCATCCATCATTCCAAGCATCAAAAGGAGACACAATGGAAAATTTTTTGTGCTCTGTTTGTTTGGGTTCTTTGTGGATCATTGTTGATTGTGGAATTGTTGCATGCTGTGAAGGAGGTTTTGAAGAATCAAAGCTCACTCAGTGTTTGAGGAGTAGGAAGTGGGTGCACCAAAGTGTTTGAGAAAATGCAGAAGCCACTTTCATATGGCTCGAAAAGCAAAGAGTGTATCAAGGGGTAGTACACTAATGTCAAGATCTGAAATCCTTAAGGTTCCTATTCAAAGTGGCCGAGACTAGAAAAGGGAGTTCACTTTTCCCAACTCTCTCTATCACTCTTTTACTTTATTGCTTCATTTTTCTCATGCTAGACATTCAGGACAATGTTCATCCCAAAGTTTGGGGGTGTTTATTTTGTTTGGTTTATCATGTCACACCTCACATGTTGCACTTGATAACTTTGTGGATGAATTTTCCTTCTGGTTTTATGGATGATGACTTTGTCTGATGCTTTCCAACTTAAATTTTAGTTTTGATTTATTTTGTTAGTTAGAGTTTTTGTCTACACATACACTCAAATAAATTGCACATACAATTTTGACATGCTTGTGACATATTGAGATCATTGCTTGTTGAGCATACATGTTGATAGATTTATTGAGCACTAATGTTGTATGATCCCTTTATCCTACCCATAAACCAATTTTGATTCTTGTGAGTGTAAAAATAAGTAGCCTATATTGTGAAAAACCCATAAAAATTTCAAAAGTTTTGAAAACAAAAAATAATAATAATAATAAATAAATAAATAAATAAATCTTTAAGTTAATTGAGTTTTACTTGGAGTAGTTGTGATGTCAATGAGAACCATAATTGAACCCTTGAGATATGGACAGTATTCGAGATAATAAGACTTAAAGCTTAATAGGTTATTTCTTTAATAGGATATTTAGTCGTTGGTTTCTCAAAATTCATGAACTTGGTCACTAAATACCCTTGAAAAGAATTTTTTTTCTTGGGTTAGAGAAGGTTTATGAGAATCCATCTATCTTTGATCTCCATTGGTTCTAGAACTTGTTCTATTATCGCTTGAAGCGAAATCCTAAGCAACATAACAATTGAGAAATAATATAGGCCATCATTGGAAAGACCATGACTTTTAAGCTAACCCTATTAATATGCATATGCATATTCCTCTAGTACCAAAGTGTTAAGCCTTAAAAGACGAATTTATTTTCGCAGAGCAAGTTTGAAGCCAACAACCTTCTATACATCACTATCCCTAAGTAAAGGGCAAACTTACCCATAGCACTTGAGGACTTGAACATAATTGAAATGTAGGGAGCTCCCGAGTTGGTTGAGTTAAGTTAAGTTGAGAGAGGAATCAAAAGCGTTGAAGGTGAAAGGAATGGGGAAAAGAAAAAAAACAAAAATATCAAGTGGAAAAAGCAAAAATATAATAAAAGTCAAGGAGGGAGTGAGTCGCTGTTAGCCTTCCTTCCTTTAGAGTAAGTAAATCTCCAGGGGGTGCCTCGACACCCCGGGTACCCCTAGGCCCGATAGGTGCAGGGCTACTGATTTAAAAAGCTCGCTGAAGGGTTGAAGGTAAGCTAAGGGATTACCGTTACACCACTCTAATAATCTTGTCTTGAAGAAAAAGGATTCTTGGTGTTTGTTGAAAGAATGCAGAATTTGTGTATAGTTGAAAGGTGATATGAGGAGTATGAATGGAGGTCACTTTAAACAAGTTTTGGGGTGCTTGAGGTATCTCATTGTGTTGATGGTGAGCAAGGATAGGGTATGAACTATGATGAATGCAAAAACTCATCTATTTTAAGCCCATTTTCAAGTATATTGGGCTTAAAGTTTAATTTTAATACAAAATTATGGAGCTTTCACGGTTATGTTTGCTTGTAGAAACTTAAGGAAAAGTAAAATTCAATAAAATAGAGCGAAGAAAACATTTGAATGCGAGAGAAAGGGCCAATGTATGACGTTAATTTCCATGATGATTACATATTAGAGCATTAGGTTAAGAAGGTCTTGACACTATTGCAGTAATCACACACGACATAGGCGTGACATTCATTTGAAAAAGGAAGGAAAGATATGCCAATGTTGCGACATCATCACGACATTGAGGCGACATCAAGTTAATGTCACCGCCATTACAGCCGATTATTGTTCAAACGCCAGCGGCTGGCGGTCAAACTATAGCGGCCGTCAATGTCACACGACATCGCGAGCATGGCTACTACATTGCCTATAGTGGGAAGAACTGAATTGTTTAAATGTTGAGACATCCCTACAACATCGTGGCGACATCATAACAAGCCTCAAACAGTGAAGACATCAGCAGAATGTTGTCGCGACATCAAAGCAATGTCGTGACATCAACCAAGGCTTTAAAAACTGGAGATCTAAACATCCAATGTCACGACATCGGATCAGTGATGTCGCGACATCGGATCAGTGATGTCGCGACATCGGATCAGTGATGTCGCGACGCCGATCGGTGATGTCGACATCCATATCAAAGCGGCACGCGGTTGGTGAGATAAGTCAGTGTTGTAAACATTGAATAAATATCCGCGACATCATTCACGGCGTTGGCGAAGAGCTTGAACAACGCAGATTCAACGTCGTGACATTAGACCAGCAATGTTGCGACATCAGCCTGAAGTGGTCCGCGATGAAAAGACTTAATAAGCCAAGTAATAGCGTCATCGGTTGAAAGTCAAGCATAGAGGCATGCGACATCGGAGAAGCGAGAACATGAAACGAAGGAATTTATGAAATCCGAAAAGAACGTACTTTTTCAAAAAAAAGCAAATCGATAATTCTTGCCGGGACGGTAGAGGCAAAACCCTAGATTTTTCCCTAGATCTCGGATGACGAAAATGGATCACGTTGTTAGAATCATCTCGTGAAATCTAGTTGAACTAGATGAATTGTGTCGAATCCTGAGACAGTCGATTTTTCATGCAATTAGAGGTTCATTGGGCTAATCATGGGGGTGACATGTGGCATGAGAGTGCATGCCATGTGGCACCAGAATTGGGGACACTTGGCACTTGGTGGCTTCAAGTGTCATACCCTGTGGTCTCGCGTGCATTATAATTGGGATGAGTTTTAGCATGAGTGACACATGTGTGTGGCTTCACCTTAACTTAGGCCATGTGTCATGCATGTTTGAGAACATGTCTAGGCTTAGTGGTTTGTATTTGGAATGAATCAAAACATTGTGAGGAAGAAGATTTAAGCAAGAAAGGCTGCGAGGGGAGAGGAGAGGGGGATTGCTGCTGGGCAAGGTCAGTTCATGGATTGAGGTGAGAAAGGAAACCAGAAAAACTAAGCTTCCAGAAAGAAAGGAAGAGAGAGAAAGGAGGAGGGAGGGCTAAACACCTCCACGCACACTTTTTCCCAGGATTGAGGGATCAAGGGACTTGATCCACACACTACAAGTACAGGGACTTTGCCTATTTGGTTATTTTCCTTTTCTTGGTGCCATGGAAATGGCATTAGTTTGAGGAGGATTTAGTTTGTGACCCTCGTGGAGGAAATTTTGTGTATAGGGTAAATGTTGTGTTTTAGGGGAGATGCTGCCCAGTTTTTTTTCCTTCGACCCCTTGACTGATTTTTGGCCATAACTTGGCCATAACCCATCCGAATTAAGGGGATTCTAGTTTCTGGGCAAACTAGACTTAGAGGAGAACATATCTCCTTGAAATAGGTCTATCCAATTTCCGACTCCTTTTGACTCGGAATGCGTTCAAGGTGGAAATTTGGGTTGGGCGGTTTTCTGTCTTTGTGTTGAGATCCCATGAATATGTTTTTCGCCTTCATAACATCCCACACATCACAATTGAATGATTTTAATTCTTTGGAGTAAGAACTAGGAGCTTATAGGAGGGCATATCTCATGAAGCTAGGTCTATCCAATTCAGGCTCGTTTGACTTAGAAATGCATTCAAAGGGAGAGTATATTTGGCAATTTCTAGTCTTGTTGTTTAGCGAGTAGCCATGTTAAAAACAGTGTTTCCAAAACTGTTTCTCCTTGATTTTAGATCAGTTTTAAATCATGGATTTTGTGATGTTTGGGGGCTATACTCAGTTATGACGGTATGAGGCTTGAATCTTAAGATATTGTGAATTGTGGATCAAAGTGTCATCTCTTGATTAAGAAATGACATGATGACTTTATTGTGTGTTCCAAACAATTGGAGTTATATATGTCGTGCTTGAACATGGCCATGTTTTGAAAAAATCACCTTGCGGCTGTGGGAGCGAGGTCTATGTCCCGACTGGAGACGCAGGCCATGACCTGTTGCACTGGTGATCTTTAGAAGTTATGAGAGATGTATGCTTGCATGATGTATTGAATTAGTGAAGGTGGAATTCGCATGCTTGACATATAAATTGATATTGAGCGCTGAATATACCAATTCTGTGTGCATTAGACATGAGGGTTCATGGAACACCCCTTCTAGTGTACAAAGGTAAAATGTCCATGTAGAGGTCTTTCTCTTCCACACCTGGCATGAGTTTGAGTGAGTTTGAGTGCAGCTTTGTTGCATTTGTGGTGTACGTCAAGATCATGCATTTGATCTTGAGTATTAGGCTCGAAGCAATGGGATGAAATCGGGTAATTCTGTTATTAAATGAAAATGGAGAAAAGCGAATAGAGTCGGCGTGTAGTAGGGGATGAGCACCCTAGGAGTGAAAACTTGAAAACTAGTTGAGCAGCGTATCCATTGGGTGAACGAAAATGTCGGAGGGTGTAAAGACACGGTGAGACCAGTCTGACGCCCGAAAGCGGCGATTAAATAAATATCCGCGCCAGACTATAGGTTGTGTGGGGGAGTTAGGGCCGATTATTGCCCAATCAGCGCTAATACCCGAACTGTCAGAATGGTTTTGAGTGCTTTGCACTAATCGCGTATCCAGTGTGACGATTAACGGCGGTGTTAGGTCATGGTATCACCCGCCGCCATTCGAGGTTATTTATGTTGTTTGGGTTTTATTATTTTTTTCGGTCGTGTTAAAGTGGTGTTGATATGAGAATGTGTTTAAAATATATGAGGGTGAAACTATTTCAGCCATCAACATAATAAAATTGGTGATGAGAGGCCGAAATAAGTGAGAGGGTAAGGAATCTGAATTGGGGTCCGATTAGTGGCAGTTGAGAGAGCGATGGAGAAAAATACGGCACCTTTTACACATGAGAACCACCCTGGGGGAAATTTAAAGTATGGGTTGAAATTTCACTGGGATCAATTCTGATTGGGTTGCGAAAGGTGCATTATAGCGAAAATTCATGATCTGTAGTGAGAAATTTACGCTAGGCTAAGCGAACCCAAATCTATATAAGCGAAAATCAACGTGCCTAGCGAGAATTAACCTGGGCTTTATAACTATACTATAAATTTTAAGCTGAGCTAGCGGAAATTTTCTTCACCTGTTTGAAGTCTCTCCTGCGAGTTCACCTTACGTGAATTTTGATCATTGTAACGACCGTTTTGATTAATGTCTATCCTTGCCCATATATAAATGGCATGAGCTATCTGTAGTTTCACACATTAGTTGGTCTATATAAACCCCATTGCTGTAAACTATGTAATCTTTTGGCTTGGCTTTTCATTTATGAAGTATCTCTGCAGGCTTTCATTTTAGGGTTTGCTTTTCTCTCTTCTCTCTCACTCTTTCTTTCATTTCTAGGCTGCAAACACCCCTCTGGGATGGCATAGAAGTGCTTGTAGCTAAGCCTTATAGCTTTGAGAAGAGGAGGGGTTGCTAACGGTTTTGTGGCAGGTTGGGTTGCGTACTGTAACAAAATGCTCTGAGTGCGGCATTTATGAGCATCATATCTTCAAATAAGGTTGAATATCATTTAGAAAATGTCTTACTTTGGCCAACCACTTCTGCTTTAAAGATGCAGGTCACGCATACTTATTGTTAGACCCTGCCTTGTTATTCCTAGATGGTCTTCTGAGCCACTAAAATGAGGGTTGAGTGCTAGGGTTTTGAACTAAAAAGGGCTGTGAATGTATGTTGCCTGTGTTGACTTCGAAATAGGAGTGGTTTTTAGGGGTTAGGTTTATAGTTAAACAAAGATCAGGTTATGGCTTGAACTATATGAATTTTGCTTTTCTATATCAGAGGATATAGCCAGGGACACTTGTTTGCCTATGTTTAACTCAGGGGGAGAGCTAAGTAACTAAATCTTCAAAAATTACCATTCTACTATATTTTACTAAATTAATACATTGATTCAGCTAACCAACAACTCCCCCTGTTTAAAAACAAAATTCCAAAAATCCAAATTAAAAACCTCTTATTTTCTCGCAGCTTGATGAGTCATTCATAGGATGAAAACCATCCCAGTGTTCGACCTGAACCAGCATGTTATGAATTATTACTGGTAGGAGAACATAGGAAACAAATTTTTGATGATTCAACTCACCCTACGAATTATTAAATCAAATGGCGCGTTGCGGGATAGGTGTAGCTATGTTTGATAGAAGTTGAAGTGTACTTGTGATCAACATCACAAAAATTGTTTAGCCTTTTTTGGAGATTTCGATTTGTATGGCACAAGTTTTTCACTACTTTTCGATTCTTGCACTGTTTTGTTTATAAAATCATGTTTATTTAACTTTAACAACCAGCACTTTTTGCAAGTTTAAGTTTGTGCCCCAGTTCTTGTATGTCTGATTATTATGTAGGTGTTTATACACACGGAAGAGAGCTATCAGCGAACTAAATCGGTACGGAGTTCAAGCCGAATTTGTTGATGGTGTTACGATATGAAATATGGATCTCACGAAGAGCGACGAGTCGCGGGTACCGTTGCATCCAACAGCTTACAGTCAATGAGAGAGGAACTGCCACCTCTAAAGTCAGGTGCTATCTTATCTTACCCTCTGTGAGTCTTACCGATGTAAAGTACCATTGGTGTACCTATCTACCTCGTAGTATGGAAGGTAAAATCTCACGGCTCATATAAGGGATTTTGGGGAAGTTTGCACAACCTTTAAGGAAGGTATGATGGACATGGATTTGGCAAAGCAGCATTTCATTAACCACTAAGTGAAGGAGCCGAAGATTGACTTATCTTGGGTGAGAACAGCCAGAAGTGGGCTGGCTGTGGGGTTTTGAAGTGCGGGACGCACGAGATGACTGGACTGAGAAGAGACTCAGGTGTTGCCTTTGGAGAAGCTCGAGGGTCATTGAAGTTCTACAGTCTTTGGGAGAGACCTCGGAACTATGAGTGCATGCCACATATGAGTTTATTACATGGATGCTTGTGAACCACTTCTATGGTGACCATGTCTCTGCCTGGCTGAAAGCAAACTTTTGACATGTGGGAGATTTTGAGCAGCTTCTGATAAACCATGGATTTCTTGGATTATGTGGCTGAAACTTTGGGGTTGGGATGAACCGAAACTTGAGAGAAATGGAAGACTGGGACATTTTTGGATGTTGGAAGAGGGATGGGATCTACTGCCAGGAAGGATGTCATATCAGTGAGGCTGAAATTTCAAGCCTTGGCCAGGAAGGTGGAGGAGGAAATTTAGAAATAAAGGCTCCCATGAAGTGCAAGCCGATGGTAAGAAAATCCACACGAGACGATCCATGTACCAATTTCCAAGCCTTTTCCATGAAGGAGACAGTATCTGGCTGGTGAAGGTTGTTCTTAGAGCATCTTGTAAATCCCGTGAAGTCAATATATTTTCCCCAACCTAATGCCCCACTTGCAAATACCTGTTCAGAATTTGGAGAGAATCTTACTGGCACCTAAAACCAATTCCCCACTTTATGTACCCCAATTGCCAAACCACAGTTTAGTTCCTCTCAAACACATGCCTCGCATCTCATCACATTAAGGAACAGCCATAAACCAATTTGGAGTAAAGTGGTACTGGGCAACTTTGTGGAAGAACAAAAGGGGATCAATAGTTAACTGCAGGACCACGTCACTGTGAAACCCCTGTTGAACAAAGAGAATAGATGGGCTTGAGAGCAATCTTAATCGGAAAATATAGACAACTATGGTGTATTAGTCACGAGTCAACATATTAGAAAGTCAGAGAAAGAAGGTTTCATGGTATGAACCAAGAATCCATAAATTTGGATAATCATTCGTTAAAGAATAGTTCGAGTGAGAGTATAATCCACACACAGTGCGGAAAAAGAGGTTGATGAGCCTTGCCATACCGATTTTGATGAAACTAGGAAAGAACGTGAAACTGCAGACGAGGCTTATTTTTGGGGATTCAATGAAGCATTGCATGCCACCCCCATTTCCACAGGCATTTAGAAGCAAGAAGAAGGCATCTCAGCAAGCAGGCATCCTGGAAGTCCTAAGGCAGGTGAAAGTTAACATACCTCTTTTGGACATCATCAAAAAAGTCCCTGCTTATGGAAAGTTTTTGAAAGATCTTTGTACAATCAAGAAAGGGTTAGGCATTGAGAAAAAAGCATTTTTAACTGAACAAGTCAGTGCCATAATCCAAAGCAAAAACCCAGTCAAATCTGAGGATCTGGATCTCACGATTTGGGTGATGGCCGGTAAGGTGCTGAACATAGTATCCTGCGCCGATCTAGAACCCGAGTGTGAACCTAGCCCCTGCACTGATTGCCTCCAGTGGACCAGTTTGGTGAGGCACTAACCACCAACATCACTCTATCATTGGCGATCCGATGCGGTAAGGTCTAAGGGGAACAGACTAGGGGATGTATTGGTAAAAAGGTAGACCAAATTCTATACCGATAGACTTTGTATTAGCGCAAACATGAACGATGCAAATGAGCCAACAATCATGTGAAAATTCTCTGGAGAGACCATTTAAGCCCTTTATACGTACGTGTAATTGCCGGAATGGAGTCATGCAACTCACATTTAGCAACATGACCTTGGGCGAAACGTATTCCATTTGAGTAACGGCATTGTGTGCGGTAGTCAGGCACGGTGAAACACATGCTCGATTAGTCGGAATCACGGTGAATTTGAATGACCCGGGAATTGCTGAAATAGCCAACCAAGGTGCTTAGGGTGTTCGATATTGCATCGGCTGGCCACTGCGGGGGCAATTGCTCAGTTCGAGTGGTAAGGTGAAGCAAATCAACAATGGGAAATCGATAGCACGGTGAAACGACAGCTGCCGGGTTTGAGGGAGATGCTCCCTCCTTGACCCTCCGCCAGGTAATTTTATGATGATAAAGGCTGGTTTGGTGTTCTCAAAAGCCAGAATTACAGTTCAATAAATTTTAGTTTATTTTATTTTTTAGTCATTTCCTATAATTGTTTTAGCTATTTTTAGTAAAGTCTATATTAAATTACTTGATTTTCCATTATTATTAACTGTGTAATTATATTATAGTATCTTATATTAAATTATGATATAGTTTAATATAATAATTTTATTTTTATTATTTTTATTTTTATTTTTAATATAATATTGAATTTTAAAGCTGGAAATCCTAATTTCAGGTGATGTTTGGCTCAAATTTCGCTATAATAGAGAAATGACTCTTTCTACGCTTCTCGAGCTTTATTTAAAACCAGGCCAAAGCCATTCTAACCTTCCTCCCCAAATTCTTCGAGAACTTTGCCGCCGCAGCCTCGGAGCCACTGCCGCCAATACCGGGGCTGGCCCCGTACATCGCCAGCGCCGGGCAGCCGAGCCCCGACAGACCATCAGACCTCAGGCGCACCCACACCACATCGCGACCGGCCGACACCAGCTTACCTCCACCGCCGCACGCACTCGTTTCGCACCAAATAGCCGTAGCCACACCGCCGAGCCCTCGCTCCAAGAGCTGCCCCGCCTTCGAAGCCACTACAAACCGCCGACGCCGAGCTCGACAAGCCATAACTGTTGTCCCCCGAGCAAGGCTCTCGTCCACCGCCCGTGTCCCCCGAGCACCGCCCGCCCGCCCTGTTCTCTTCACTACAAGCAGTGGTTCCCACCCGTAGGGTCCCCGCCTACGCCCGAAGGTCGCATTCCGCACTCGAAGGAGCAGGCCCCAGCGCATCCGATCCCAGCCCCGCACAGCCTGGCCCCGAGGAGCCCGTGGATTTAGAGGTACCAGACGATGGGGACCCTGCCCTTACTGCCTCGCCGAGATCTGTGAGGCCCACTTCAAGTGGGCCCAGATTTCAGACCGGTGAGTCATTCTCATCCAAACTTCACCGCTCCTAGCCACGCCGCCAGCCAGAGGCTAATTCTTCGCCGCACGCGCCAGGATCGAGGCCGTTATTCACCGAACCCGATACCGGGGAACGTCGACCTCCGAGCCAGAGACTTTCATCAGGAGTCGTACTACGACGTCCCGGCGCTGACTGCTGACCCTAGGTTCAGAGACTCGATGCGACTGATCGAGCACTACTCCCTGCTGCCATTCATGACGCCGAGGTAGTATTATTACCCCCGGGTGGTTCTATAGTTCTACCATTCGATGACTTCCCGGGGAGCGCCTAGTCCACTCGAGCTTTGGTTCACTATAGACGATCGCCGTAGTGCCAGAGCGGCGTGATATTTTCAAGTTACGTTAGGGCCCGCAGATACCGCAGCCAATTCGTAGGGTTATCGAGATCGTCTCACCCACCTCGTGGCGGGAGATGGTCCGCATTTCGCCGAGACACCACAAATGCGCTGTTCTCAGAGGCGCCTCCCGCCTCGATGCCGCTGGATCGACAATTGCTCAGACCGCCTCTTTTCCCCGTCTGCAAAGATTATGTACAGTAGGGGCCATCCCGAGGTTTTACCTGTCCCGCAGGGACACCGGCTTGGGCCTCCCTCTCAGCCGGGGTGATGACCTCCCTATTACACTCGAGGATAAGGTCCATCAGAAGGGCCCGGCTCGAGCCGAGTCTTCCACCGCCGATGCCGGACTATTATGCCAGTCCTCGAAGCACTCGTTTTCCGTGCAGGAGCCTCAGACGCTGAGGATTCGATGCCCGTCCGATGGAGCGAGCGATGGTCATGCCCATATATCTTTTCTCCCAAGAAGAGACCGAGGAGGTACCTGGATCGGGAGGCCGAGGACTCCCACAGACGTATAGTCACGCCCTCGAGCCCGAGGTGGAGAGGAGTCCGCTTCACATATGTCTCCTCCATCTCCTCCTCCACATGCTACTCGCAGCCGCACCGATACTCCCGCCCATCTTATACAAAGACAAGATTTCCGCAGCACATACACGCGGCCTCTCGAGAGCTAGCCCCCAAGCAGGATGTTGAGAGAGCCTGCCACTACCCGTGCAAAGACAGACCGTAGGTCGGGGTTCGATCGAGGCCACTCTAGGTCACTGGCCACTCCATGCCGCAGCTACCATGACATTTGGGTATTCCGCGTTCCCGACCGTAGAGCTGAGCCCACTGCAGCAGCAGCATCTTTGGATATGTTGGCAGCAACAGCAGTAGTTACAGACCCACCACCACCACAGCAGTGAGGTGGTTAGGTTTCTTTTATGATTTTGTATAAGCTTATCGCCTTTATCAACTCCGCCTACTAATTTTGCTTGGGGATTCATGTGGCTAGCCATAAGAGGGCAAAGGATATTTTGTATGTTTAGCTTTGATATGCATGTACTAAACATGGTATTTTGGCTATATCAAAGCTATACAATATATATATATATATATATATATATATATATATATATATATATATATATATTTAGTTTTCACTCAGATATCACTTCAGGCTCTCCGCCTTATGTAATCGTTTTTGTCTTCAATTGGACAATTGAATTGCTTTTAATTGGACAATTGAATTGCCTTTTAATCGGAAAATTGAAACCTTGCATGTTACCTTACTGTTAGAACAACTCCATGCATGATTAAGTTTTTGGTCAATTGTAGTTCCAGCATTTTCAACTTGAACATTCCCCCTTAAGCTAATTCACACACTGCACATCAGATTGTACCAATGGGCTGTCAAATTATTTGCCTCCTTTCACTTTGCATAGCCGGCCTTAGGCATGTTGGCAACCTAGGATAGGTTTGTGTTACCCATATATGAAGACCAATGTAGTCTTCCAAAGAAAGAAAAAGCAAAAAGAAAAAAGAAAAAGAAGAAAAGAAATAAAGTCGTGACACTTTCGCTTTGAAACCCGAGCACGTCCGGTGGGTATATGGCGTAAAGCCTTTGAAGCCCGATGCCCTAAGCTAATTGGTTGGGAGTCACCGACTTAGTGCCTACATGGGTGGACAGTAGAGTTTAACGACCAGGTGCTTAATTTTCTAAGTCATTCTGAGTCCCTGGTGAAGCCCAGAGCCTGCGGGTCGCGATCCTTTGGCTTACGCCCTAAACCTTGATTGGTTGGGAGTCATCGGTGGACCCCCGCTACACGGACTTTGGTGAAGTCGGGTTTTAAGCATTGCACCCTACAATGAAGTCAAATAAAGAAATAAAAGTGTAGCTATTCTTATATAGGTTGTTCAACAGCTTAAGGCCATGCCGCAGCTAGGTCGGGGGAGGAAATACTTGCATTTTATCGCCCAACTGGGTTAAGAGTTTAGAATCATTAGAATTTGTGGAAATCTCGTAGATTGAGAACCATGGACTGGCTGTCGACCTAAAACTTTTCTTATATGGTTTCGTTTCATGCCTAAGCCAAACTCGTATCACCTCATTTTAAAGGCATTGCTTATATGTACATACACCTTTTTGAACCGTATACACTTTTTGTAAAATCACAGCATGCATGTCCTGATTATTTTAGCATTGCTAAGGGACTAGCAACGCGTCGGTTGGGGGGTGTGATTAGTGCCCAAATAGTGCTATTTTGAGCCCTATTCGAGATAGGTTTTGAGTGCTTTTTGCGCACTAATCGTATCAATTGCTTCACCTGAGGTGTTCAGTCCACTTAGTATCACTCATGCCATTTCGAGGTTATTTGTGGTTATTTTGCAGGTTTTTGTGTACCTGGTTCATTAAAGTCGAATTTGATATCGAGATGTGTTAAACCATGAAGATTGGAAACTATTTCCACCATCAACATATCAAAAATTCGATGAAATGAAGGCAAAGTGAAGATGGAGGATGCAAGAGGGGTGCAAAAGAGAGGGGCAAAGCAAAGGAAGAACGCGAATTCCAGAAATTTCATGATTGCAAAAATTCTCTACTGACGGGCGAAAATTTCGTAGCTTCATACGAAAAATTTTGCAATCCTGTAGTAGTTCGAGGAAATCTCGCTGGGGCTAGCGAAATTTCGCTACTATATAGCGAAAATCACCGTGCCTAGCGAGTTCCTCTTCATTTTCCGCTATCTCTCAAATTTTTCGTTAGGCGAGTTGGCCATAGCTGGGGCTTAAATTCACCGTGCATAGCGAAAATTTTTCGCTATCTCTGCAATTTCTTTCAGCTAGCAAAATTTCGCTTAGGCCAGCGAAATTTTCTCGCTACCTAGCGAAATTCTCCCCGCATAGCGAAATTCTTGCCCCGTGAATTTGTAATTAATGCCAAACGACCCCGCTTTTGGTGTATTACCTCCTCGCCCTTGTATGCTTTTCAAAACTTTAGGCTTTCAGAGTTTCACACATATCAAGTGGTCTATATAAAACCCATGGTTTTGTAACCCTACAATCTTGGCAACTTTTCATTTATGTAAATATCTTCCAGCTTTCGCTTGGGTGGTTTGCTTTTCTCCTTTTCTTTCATTTTCTAGGCTAGTCATAAATATCTCTAGATGACAACTCAAGAGATGCTCGGGTTAAGCCTTATACTTTGAAGAGGAGGGTTGCTAGCTTGGTTTTGTAAGGGCCATGTGTCAGTCTCTCATAGTTTTAAATGCTATTGCATCAGATATGGCTCCATATCTTCCAAACTAGGGTTGAATATCATTTAATGTCATTACTTTGGCCAATACTCTACCATGCTTTTAGTAAGTACAAGCAGCATACTTATTGTTAGATGCACTGCTATTCTTAGATGGTCTCTTACGAGCCACCTAAATGAGGTCGGGTGCTGTGGTTTTGAACCAAAAGGGGCTATGGATGCATGTTGCCTGTGTTGACTCAACAGAGTGGTTCAGGTTAGGTTTTATAGTTAAACAAAGATCCGCTATAGTTTGACTATAGGTTGCTTGCCATAATGCGAGGATATAACCCGAGGACACTTGTTTGCCCCATGTTATCAAGCTAGTAACCTAAATCTTCAGTTACCATTTCACACCTCATTTTCGCTATTACAGCTTATATTCGCAACCAAACAACTCCCATCAAGCTTTAAAACAAAATTCCAAAATCCAAATTAAAAGCTCACCATTTTCAACACCGATGAAGTCATTCATGATGAAACCCATCCCCGTGTTCGACCTAGACCACTATGTCAGCAAAGAGTCGACTACCAGCAGGAGGAACATAGGAAACAAATTTTGTTGATTCCGCTCACCCTACCGTGGCACGAATCAGGGACTGACTCGGAATTGATTTCCTATTGGCACTTGCATTGTGTGGTGGGTCGGAGGTTGACTCGGTACATGGGGCATGTAGAGTGTCATCTCATACGTGCATGTTGTATTTATTTTCCATGATAGGACAACATGTCTGCATGGATTGTGTTGTTTGTGTGACTGTGAAATGATCATTTGCATGTGCACCTAGGTGGGGAGTAGCCCTGGTAGCTTTTGTTTCTACCGAGGGGCCTCGTCAGGACCCCCTTCGTACTGTGTCACGTGTGCGCATCGCCGAAGCCCCTAGAGGTCGATAGTTGAGAAGAGGGTCAGGTTGTGGCCTTGACGTATTTTTGTATATGTATGAGAATTGTTATTCGTAATACATATCCTGTTTTGTATATTGGAACAACATTTGGTTCTAATGCACGTATTTGTACCATATGTGTGAGTGAGGTGCTATAACTCTACCGCTTTTGTACATGGTCGTATGAAGTTATGTTGTGTATTTATGAATTAAATATGCAGGATGAGTCTCTAGATACGAGACATGAGCGGCGATATCAAGATACCCGATTAGACTGCAAAGCTGGATTTGTGTTGTCAATGAGACCCCTGGGTTTTGGGGCGCCACATAATTAGTAAGCTATGTCGCGATATCGACTCAATGTCGCAACATCAATTAAATGTTTCGACATTAGAATAAAGAACTACAACAATGTCGCAACATCAAACTTGAGCATCAAAGTTGAACACCACAAAGTAGTGTCGCAACATCAACTCAATGTCGCAACACAAGAAAGGCAATGTTGCGATATCAAAATTAATCTACAACACTGAATCTCAATGTCGCGACATAGTCACGACATTGACTTATCACTAGAAGTTGAGAATTGCTCAGCAACTTTCAATGTCGTGACATCAGATGCAACCCACGACATTGATAGCTCTGATGTCGAGACATCATCACGACATCAGCAGCTAGGGCAGCATTTTTGGGCTTTTCGAAATACGTGATTCTCGCCTTGTTTTTAGAGCCCAATAACTAAGCCTATAAATAGAAGCTCTTGGGGAATAGTGCGCAGCTTTTCAACGAACCTAAGCAGTCTTGGGAAGAACTGAAATCTCCTATATATATATATATATATATATATATATATTAGAGTTTGATCTTAGTTGAATTATGAAGTTGATATTATTGTAGATATGGTCTTCAATTATGTCTGAACTTTATTGGATTTAGAAACTTTTCTTGGATCCTTTTTTTATTCAGTTAATCACAGTTCAATGAATTTGTTTGACGTATTCAGTCATCAGACTGTGATTGCTCAAAGACTGCTTTCTCTGAGAAGGAATTAGTTGATGTGAATATCAATTGCAACAGTATTATTGAAGTTGTGGGTATGAGATATGGGTTTATCCAATTGATATTGTTCTTGTATGGAGTTGTTCTGAATACCAGTGATCTATACTCAGAAGGAATTGTATCTTTGTTTTGATTTCCAGGATCCCTCTAAGTGACACAAAGATGGACTACCTGAGAACAGAGAGTGGTCACCTGGGGGTATATTTCATTGATATTCCATGAACTAATGCACTCTAAGTGTGGTTTTTATTCTTCACGCCTTTTGTTCCTACCATTGTTAGAAAAATTTGCTAATGGAAAATTTGTCCCTCTTAGAGGTATCATCTCAATTTGGCAGAATAATCTTGATCCCGTGTTAACTTAGATTCTAATCAAGGAGATGGAGCGTTCTAATGACCATTGTATCGAGGTATTCAATCGTTAACTGAGAAAGGCTTATATTATCCTCGTCTATGGGTATAAGCAAGCCATCATCAAAAATGCCATTGCTAGAAGTACTGGAAATGAAAAATAACCAAATCTGCAAGAATGATCAATTCAAAAGTAGCTAATTAGACCCATTGACCTAGTTTAGGAATATGGTTATCTAATTGGTGAAATATATAGTGCCAGGAGGTTTTCCAAGGCTATATTACCGTGTTCTTGGACAAATCCAGAATTCAAAACCACAACTAACTTGTTATTTTTAACCCAATGCATATTGATAAACAAAAAACTAGTTTAATTCTCATCAAGTAATTCAACTTAGTGAAACCCTCAATCTTTATTTTTGATTTAATTAGAGAAAAATTGATAAAAGTTATTTCTACTTCAATCGTTAGTTACTCATAAAATATTTTGAAAATATCAGTTCAAATAGTTGATTTCTTGAGTAGTAGGGGTAATGTACCTTTAGATTATACAATCAATCCTCGTGGGAATGATATATGGACTTAAAATCCTCTTTTATTACTTGTATGATCTGTATACTTGCAGTGATTTAGACCAATACAAATGTTCATTATTACATACAAATCAAAAAATACTTATATTTTTTAGTCAAACAACAAGTTTTTGGCATTTCTGCTGAGAATTGAATTTTCCTTAGTAGTTAGTTATGTTAGAAATTAGTAGAAGTTTTTGGTCTATATCCTTATCAAAAAGAAAATAGCTAGTTTGGACAATTATTTTTCTTTTAATCAAACATAAACTTTTCTAAAAATAGTTTGAATTGCAGTCGTTGACTTAGCTACTGATTTCTTATATGAGCTTTTCATAATATACTGTTGTTGTCTACTGATCTCACTAACTCGGTACTCCATTTCGTAGTTAAAGCATGTATCGAAAAACCAAAAGCATAATCGCCGCCATCGAAAGAACGCCGAGATATTTGAAGAAAGTTGACGGTCGGGCTGCAGTTATGGTGAGCAAAGAGAAATACAAATATAACACTCCACAGGGCAATGAGTCGCACTCCACAGAGAATCATGGAAGACTTTTAGAGGCCCGTTATTAGAGATGATTATTTTCGCCAAGTAACCTGTAATTGAAGGAAACAATTTGAGCTTAAGTCACACTCAATCACCATGGTCTAGCAGAACAGCTTACTAGGCACTTAGTGAAGCACCTTAATGAAGATGCTGTGAGTATTTCTTGAACGGCCACATTGTGAAATTAAATGGGGTGAGACCTGATGTGATTAAGTAACTGTTCCCTTTTTCCTTAAGGGATACAACAACAAGTTGGTTTAAATCACTTCCCTATGGATCAGTGAACAAAAGGGAGGAGCTGGTTGAAGCATTCGTGAGTAGATTTTTCCCTCATGCTCTCACTTCAAAGAGGAGGGGAGAAATCATTGTATTCAAGCAAGGTGAAGATGAGAGTCTCTATAATGCCTAGGAAAGGTATAAGAAGCAGCTTAATAGATGTCCAATGCATGGGATTGATCAAATCACACATATGGACATTTTCTACCATGCTATGAACTACACATCCAAAGGGATCATAGATGCAGCTTTTTGTGGAGCATTTAAGAGAAAGAGTGCTGAAGAGGAAAACTAGTTAATAGAAGATCTAGCAAAGAGCAACTACAAAGCTCCATCTGAGACTTTAGGGAGCAGTAGCAAGCTAAGAGGAAGTGGTGTAATAGAGCTAAACAAAATGTCAGCTATAGAGGCAAAATTGGATGCACTAATGAGCAAAGTTAGCATGCAGGAAAGAAGAAACCAATCTGCCCATCTAGTGGGAATAGTGGAAGATGAACAAAGAATTTTGAATGATGAAGGACTTGCTAATGATGGTCCTTATCATGTGGAGGAAGTCTCGCCTATCAATCGCACAGAGTTACAACTGCCCAACACAACCTCCGCACCACTACACCACCCAGCCTGAGGAACCATGAGAATTTCTCATATGGACCTGCAGTATTGCAAGGACAGAGACATGTGTAAAATTATCAATAGCAAGATGGTCAACATGGTCGTAAGACAAGAAAGAAACAACCGGGAGAATTGAGAATCAAAATAAAGAAGGTCTCGCCTAAGAACAAATGTTGAGCTTCATGGGACAAAATAAGAGACTATTGAACATTCATGAAAAGAAATTTGCTTAACTAGCAGCATTTTAGGCAAACATAAATGTGTTTTAGGCCAATACAAATGCCTCTCTGAAAAATCTAGAGACACAAGTAGGCAAATTTCGCCCTAGCTATTCAAAAACCGCTTCAAGGGATGCTCTTCCCATGATATAAAAGAATAATCCTAAAGATTATATGGAAATTACTCTTAGGAGGGCGTAGGAATGAAATAAAGAGAGAAGAAAATGAGAAATGGTCGAGATAGAAAACATGCAAAATCGAGAAGAGATAGCAAGACAGCTCAAAAGTTATCAAGAGCAAAGAACAGTAAAGGTGTATCAAAAATAGTCAGTTGAAGACGGATATCTGAGAAAGAAAGAAGAGGTGCAAGCTACAAAACCCCAAATCCCATTCCCCGAGGCTACAAAAGCTGCTAGGAAGAGTTAATTATGTAAATTCTGAACATGTTCAAGAAAATAAAGATAAAGGATCCTTTCGAGGCACTGACTCAAATGCCTCACTATGCTAAGTTCATGAAGGATATACCAAGCAGAAAAGGAAAATTTTGCTGAAGAAGTAGTGAGCTTGATAGCAACCTGCAATGTAGTTATTCAGAAGACTTTATCAATTAAAATGCAGGATCCAGGCAACTTCACCATTCCTTGCACCATAGGAAATTTTTAAATGAGAAAAAAAACTGTATGATTCTAGAGCTAGCATCAACTTGATGCCCTTATCTATTGTCAAAAGACTAAGTTTGGGGGAGCTCACTCCCATAGCCATGACCCTGCAGATGGTAGACAGATCCTTAGCTTAACCAGAGGGTATCCTTGAAGATGTTCTTATCAAAGTGGGAAAGTTCATTTTTCCAGTAGACTTTGTGGTTATTGACATTGAAGAAGATAAACAAGTCCCACTACTGCTAGGAAGGCCTTTCCTAGCTACAGGAGCATCTTTGATAGATGTCAAGAAAAGAGAGCTTATTCTCAGGATTGGAGATGAAGTAGTGCACTTCAATCTCAATCAGAGTTTGAAACATCCTGAATTGATAATGTTGATTGTAAGATTGTAGAAACAAAAATTCCCAACAGTTCTGAACTTAAAAATGATTGTAAGATTTAGAATTAATGAATGAAAATGAGATGAATTTCCAGTATATTGAGTGTCTTGATGTTGAATTTATGAATTTCAATTTTGAAATTAAAGAAGCAGTACTCAACCTTAATGAAAGCAGTGCAGAAAAATCAAGTAGTTATGAAGGGAAGGTTTTAGAAGTAAAAACAAGCTCATAGAGTTTAATTCTGAAAGAATTGACAAAACATCTGAAGTATGCCTTCCTTGAAGCTGGAAAATCTAAACCAATAATTACATCAGCTGACTTTACTGCGCACAAAGAATAGAAACTGCTGGAAATTCTCAAGAATTATAAAGGATCTATTGCTTGGTCAATAGATGATTTAAAAGGAATCAGTCCTTCCATTTGTATGCATAAAATCCTATTGGAGGAAAATTCAAAGACTTTAATAGAAAATCCAGAAGGATGAACTAGCTTATGAAAGAAGTCATTTAAAAGAAGTCATTGAAATGGCTGAATGTGCTTCATTTATGCACACCGTATAGCCCTGGGTGAGCCCGGGCTCATGTGGTTCCTAAGAAGGGTGAATTCACTATCATCAGAAATGAGAAGAATGAATTAATTCCAACAAGAACTGTGATAAGATGGAGGGTGTGTATAGATTACAGAAAACTAAATACTGCTACAAGAAAAGATCACTATCCTCTACCTTTCATTGACCAAATGTTGGACAAGTTAGCAAGACACCCCCATTTCTGTTTTCTTGATGGATACTTTGGTTATAATCAAATTGCCATAGCCCTTGAGGATCAGGAGAAGACCACTTTTACTTGTCCTTATGGTACCTTTGCCTTCAAAAGGATGCCATTTGGATTATGTAATGCTCTTGCCACCTTTCAAAGGTGTATGATGTTTATATTTTCTAATTTGGTGGAAGAGGCTATGGAAATCATCAAGGATGACTTTTTAGTCTATGGATCTAGTTTTGAACATTGTTTGCATAACTTGGAAATTGTACTTCAGATATACCAAGACAAAAATTTAACTCTTAATTGGGAGAAATGTCATTTCATGGTAATAGAAGGCATTGTCTTGGGTCACAAAATTTCTGCAGTTGGATTAGAAGTTGACCAAGCTAAAGTTTCCATCATAGAAACTCTTTTTCCACCTACCACGTAAGAGAAAAGGGATTAGAAGTTTTTGGGACATGCCGATTTCATAAGAGATTCATGGGTACCTGCATTTCCTCAAAAATATCATGTCATCAGGTAAATTTTCTGAAAAAGAAACAAAATTTGAATTTGATGAAAAGTGTAAATTTTCTTTTGAAGAAATCAAGAACATATTGATCGTGAAAGCCGATCATGGCAAAGACCCGATCGAACAAAGAATATGAGATTATGTGTGATGCTAATGATTATGCCATAGGAACTATGTTGGGACAAAGAGCTGAGAAGACCTTCAAAACCATATATTATGCTAGCAAGACTTTTAATGAAGCACAAGAAAATTATTCAACAACTGAAAAAGAAATGATAGCAATGGTGTTTGCTTGTGAGAAGTTCAGGCTATATATATTGGGGTCTTAGCGTGGTATCAACACCATCATGCAAAGAATTAAATACTGACAAGTAAAAGAAAGGCGCAAATCCAAGACTAATTAGATGGGTTTTACTGTTATAGGAATTTGATTTGGAAATCACAAGAAATGTAGTGATAATGTGATAGTTGATCACTTATCAAGACTAGAGAAAGTTTTCACGAAACATGAAAGAGGGAACGAGATTAAAGAAGATTTCCCGACGCAGCGCTTCAAGTATCGCTCAAATACCATGGTATGCCGGATATTGTGAACTTTTGGCTTGTGGAATTATGCTACCGTAATTCACCACAACGTAAAAGAAAGTTAAGAACCGAGGCTAGGCTTATATACGGATGACCCATTGCTTTTAAGACGATGCACTGCATTACAAGACGTACTAGAGGGGCAGTAACAAGTCGGGAATTATGGATAAATTCCATTCATCACCAATGGAGGATACTTTGCGGTGGAGACATGTAACAACCTTAAAAATCTCCGCTAGGTTTTTAAATCCGCTTATAAACCACCACTATTCGCATCATCCTTACCATTGATGTTCATCAAAATTGGCACATTCGCCAACTTGATTTCAATAATGCGTTTCTTCAAGGCTCTCTTATAGATGATGTATACATTTAGCAACCGCAATGCTCAGCAACCTACCCATGTTTGCAAGCTCCACAAGGCCTTATATGGGCTTCGCCAAGCACCTCGAGCATGGTTTCAAGAATTACGGTGTTTTTTACTTGCGAATGGGTTCACTAACTCCCACAGACATCGTGTTGTTTATCTACATTGATTCATCACCTTTATTTTCTCCTCAGGTCTCAGATGACATTCTTCTCAGTAGAAACTCATCATCACTCACGATGCCCACAGTTCTCTTTCTCAACAAGCCTTCTGTCTCAGTTTTCACTACTTCCTAGGTATTGATGCTTTTACTACACCTGATAGCCTTTTTTAGTCCTAACAAAAATACATTCATGATCTCTTGCATCGTACCAACATGCTTGAGTCCAAAGATGTATCCACTCATATGAGCTCTATGAAACCACTTCGCCTTTAAGATGGGAGTTCTCTAGTAGATGCTACAGAATATCGTCGCACAGTTGGTGCCATGCAATATCGTTCCTTGACACGGACAAACATCTCCTTTGTAGTGAATAAGCTATCACAATTTATGCAACAACCTTCTACGCATCTCATCGGGTTCGTCGTAGTTTGAGTACTTCGCTATCCCTGCTGGAACGTGCACCCATGGTATCCTCATTCGTAAATCTACTTCAATCGCATACTTTTGTCGAGCAATGATCAATCTTTCATGTCACTGACCTGCACACCCACTTCGCTTATCGACCTTCTTAGGTGCGCACCACCGGGCTTGAGCTCAAACGCAGCGCGACCATCGCCGCTCTTCCACCGGGGCCGAGTATCGACCACCCGCCTTTGCTACTAAAATTAATTGGATACAAAATTTACTATTAAAGCTTCGTTTCTCACTTCATATTGTTCCTACCATCTATTGTGACAATGTGGGTGCTATGTATTTATGCGCAAATCCAGCCATTCTCACGAAACACATCGCGTCAATTTCTCACTTTATCTCAGGATCACCAAGTGCCAAGAACCAAACTGCCTCTCATATTTACACTATAGATCAACTTGCTGATTCATTGACCAAGCCTCTATCTCGCCAGCCATTTCTTCGACACCAATACAAGACGGTCATTGCGACCTTAATCTCGTGTTCTCGATACCGTAATCATCTCCACCGAAACAACATTGTCTCTTGGAAGACCACACTATCTCCACCAAAACATAATTATCTCAAGTATCAAACATATTGGCTCACCTGGTCTCCAAATTATCCCAATCAGTTTGAACTTCGAATAAACCTGCGTAATATTCTCAGTTAGTTCGAGGTTGGGTTTGTATATATCTCAGTGTCTCGATTAATGAAAGAAGTAGGACTTATGGGTACCATGGCTTATGACTGACACCCACAATTCAAAAGGCAGGCGGGTTAATGCTCGCGAGGCTAAACCTAAGCAGAGGGACCCAGTACCCTTGCCTGCGAGGTCAGGTCTAAGTATCCATGACATGGATACGAACCCTTTGCCCGAATCCGGCAGAGTGGATTTATCAATCATAAGCGAAGGCCCATAGCATTTATTGCTCGAGCACATTTTCTCCTAGCTGGCTACCGTCTCTAAGAAGATGACTAACCAATGATTTCCTAGTTGATCCCTCGCAGCTCAAGAACACATCCTCCCACAAACCACACACGTAACAGCCCTTAGGATGGTCAAAAGATCCTTGAGGTGGAAGATTAGGGTGACTTGGCTATCCAAAAGGAAAAAGGATTGACGCGCAAATAAAGCGCCCTCCTCCCTTCCATTTCGGAAACCAATAACCCAATTTCCATAAAAAGTGGATCATCCTCCTCCTTCATAAATAAGGAAGGAACGACAACAAAAAGGTATGTGAAAATACACTACTGAAAAACGAACATTGGCCAGCGCTATTTCTCTGTCTAGCAGCATTGAAAAATTTGGTGGCCCTACAGATTGGTGCCTTGTTTGTTTTGTAGGTCCTGCTGCCAAGTTAGTGCCCTGACAATCTGGTGACTCTGAGAACCCAGGAGACAACAATTGGCGCCATTTATGGGAACGACCAAGCAAAAAGTCTCATCGACAGCGTCGCGGCCTTCGTCGACTATCGGCGATCCGCCCACCCCGAAGATTGGTAGTTCCCGCTCCACTCGTCGATTCGCCGGATCCACGTCACTATGACCAACAATCCGGCCAAATCGGTCCCTTAGGACCCGGTTCCTTTCTTTGGTGTCGGGATCATCGGCGACGAGAAGAGTAGGCCGGACATATGGGCAAGTTGTGAAGCCGGTGTATCTGTGAAACTGGCGATCAGCTTCACGGGCTCGCTTAGAAGAGGATCGGGGTGAAAATGCACGAGGGAGCAGCCATCCTACACCTCTAGTCAAACAAAATAAAGGCAAGGAGCCCATCCTACCAGGCGACAGTGATGCAGCAGCAGACGATGAGTTATCCTCTTGTAGCTCTCCGCTACTTGATCTTCCACCCCCAAAGAACAACGTGGAGATTTGAGATCAAGAAAGAGGCCCCCTACGTGTTCCTAGTCATTCATCGATGGCATGCATCAGAGTACGAAGAGAAATCGGTGAGAGCGATGACAATGAGGCTTGAGTCCCAGAAAATGTGCCCGTTGCAGAGGCGTAGCACCACCAACAAGATTAGTGTATCCTACCTTGGTGCCACCTTGCACAGTAACACATCTCTATTTGTCAGGGCACGAGACATCTTTATCCTCCGTTGACCAGCACATCTTAAGCTATGAATCGCCCCTTGGCTTTGTCATGTCGTCTTTTGCCAAGTGTGATGGCTCCTCCGATCCGTATGACCACATCTTGCCTTGATCGAGCAATGATACTCATTAGGGGAGGCAGCCTTATTGTAAAGTGTTCAGAGGCTAGAAGGGGCCCACCCTGGCTTGGTTCCACAAACTCCCACGGAGATCTATCAACTCGTTCAGTGAGTTGTGGGCTACATTTGTTTCCTAGTGCACAGTACTTTCGATTCAGCGGAGATGAAACGCCCGGTTCTTTGCAAACTATCTTCAAGCGAGAGGACAAGTCCATCCGCGATTTCACTAGAAGATTTTGGGGGCGTCAGCAGTTGATTTGTGCGCGGTCCTCGAATTTATATGAGGAGCTTTTAGTTCCTCCATTCCACTCGTTATCTACTGGATCGGCGTAGCCGATGGAAGAATTATATAGAAGGCGGATAGATATTGACACTAGAGAGGACAATATTGACGGCCTCTGAGTGTGATGATCATAGCTGAAGCGGCAAGCCCGACCACTAAGGAGCCGATCTGAACTCAAGGAGGCGATGATGGCGTGCAGATGCTCTAGAGAAAGAGGGGGCCTGCGGTTTACACCCTCAGACATCTCTTACGACAGACTCCTTCCTCTCATCTGAGATCACCTCGACTTCTAATGGCCCACACCCATTCAGTCAGATCCCGCACAGTGCAACCAGTCTTTGAGATATGATTACCATAAAGACCACGGGCACAAGACCAACTGATGTTGAAGCCTGAAGTTCTTGGTGGAAAGATTAATCAGGGTCGACCATCTCAGGAGATATGCTCGGGAGATGGTCTACGAATAGTAGCCCACAAATTTGAAAGAATAAGGCCGGTCACGAGCTCCGCCTAAACCTTGTATTATAAACTATCTTGGGGCGGCCCGTTGACAATGTCAGTATTAATCTAAAGCTAGCCCAGGAAGAGAGGTTGTTGTGTGCGGCCTGATCGGGGCCCCAGTAAACACCGTAAAAAGTCCCGAGACGGTCGCGATCAGTAGATTGTGGCCTTATATTAACCCCTATCGCAGTCGAGGTCATTACTCCTCACCACGATGCACTCATACTTACTTTATATGTTAACAATTTTGATGTCTTGCCCATTGACACCTTGCACCTTCCGGTGAGATAGACATCTCTTTGCAGAGGAGCAGAGCGGATGAACATCTCTTTTGACGGAGTTGAGTTCGATTCAGGTAGAATTATGTCGAAATTTAATGAGGTAACCACGATAACGATGGGCGACATTACTCTCCGTCGAGCGGGGCCGTGGATTCGTGAGTCTTATTTCAGGTTATCGAGGATCTAGGCCCGGTCTGATGGCATTGTCGGCGAGGCTGGGCGCATGCGATGAAAGTTGTGCCCTCGGCCTACCACCAAATGATCGATACCTAATCGTCAGGTAAGTTAACCTCCTAAAAACCCCGACTAAGCGACTCGGCAGTGCTGCAAATGTTAGTCGGGAATGGGAGAAAAACTAAAGCCCCTACCAATCCCAACCGCCAGGCAGGACCTCGGAATAGCAATTACATTTCCTTGCTTGAGCAAGGGAGGAGGACGGGGGAAGCGGGTGGTGATTTACCTGTATCGATATGCTGGAAGCGGGCTGGATAAATCCCACATATATTGGATTCCCTCATCCGATTGGGGAGAAGGAACAAATATTGTGAGTGTGCTTTCAGTAATATGGATGTATTCACAGATCGACTGGTGTGGTGGCATTAACCCCGTCGTACCTCTCTGGCCGAATGTCATCCCTTCGGTCGGGCAGTTAGGCCGAGAAAGTGAATTCTGCGGTGTCATCGGGTTGTCGAAATGGATAATCTTTTGAAAGCAAGATTCATCAGGGAGATAAAGTATCTGGAATGGTTGGCCAATGTGGTGGTAGTTTTGAAAAAAAGGCGAAAAATGGAGAGTGTGCGTGGACAACACAGATCTCAACTAGGCATGCCCGAAAGACAACTTCCCTCTACCCCGGATAGACCGGATTGTTGATGTGTCGGCCGAGCATGGGATGTTGTTGTTCCTAGATGCCTTCTCAGGATATCATTAAATTCCTATGCATCCACCAGACGCAGAAAAAACAGCATTCATCACCCCGCGGGTTGTTCTGCTATAATGTGATGTCGTTTAGGTTAAAGAATGTCGGGGCAACGTATCAGAGGTTAGTGACCAAGATGTTCAGGCCGCTACTCGGAAAAACCATGGAGGTTTACATTGATGATATGTTGGTAAAGTCCAAGGAATGCCTAAACCATGCTGAACACCTGCAATAGGCTTTTGAGCTCATAAGGGCATACGGTATGAAGCTTAATCCCTCAAAGTGCGCTTTCGGAGTCAGTGTGGGTCGGTTCTTGGGTTTCATGGTGACTCAGAGGGGGATAGAATCGACCATTTCGGCTTAAAGCTAATGCGGATTCCCAGATCTTTAAACATAGAAAAGGGTACAACGATTGTTGATTGCGATTAATATGCAGTGATTCATTCTCTCAGGTTTCTGGACCGTCTAAAGCGGATTCTTAAAACACCTCGAGGGGACTGACAGGCCGGAGTGGAATGGGGATGTGATAGGCTCTCATGTATGTAGTATCTTGAGCCTCCGGTCTTTTCTTTGGAAAATTTGGCGAAACACTTTCTTCGTATGCTTGGCCGGTTTCGGATGTCTTGGTGAGTCTTTGCCTGTTTAAGGAAGATAAGAATAAGCGGAGGCCCGGTATTTTTCGTCGACAAGTCTTAGCCCTGAGTAAAAACACGTCTGACCACCTCGGCGGGCGGCGTGGCCCTCGGTGCTTAGTAGAAGCTTTGCCCGTATTTCCCGAAGCACACCGGGTGTTGTGCTATTTGATCTCCCTCTTGGCACCGTTCCTAGCTGGTGTCAGGGAGGATGGCTCGATGGGCGATTGAATTGAGCGGGTCGGTATTGTTCCTGAGCCGAGATTTGGCTAAGACAGAAGTTATGATTTTCTAGCGAGAGAAATCCTCCGATCAAAATGAGCACAGGCGGCAGGCGTGGACCCTTAATGTAGACGGGGCATCTCGAAAAATCGGAGCCGACATCGATTTGCAACTTAAATCTCCGACCGGGGAGAAAATTGAGCAAGCTATCTGTTTAGGCTTCAACGCCTCCAATATTGATATTCAGATATGAGGCCATCCTGGCTGGAATTGGACTAACTATTGTGTCGGCCAATAAGCCGATTGAGCCCGATTCTCAGTTGGTGGTAGGGAAAGTAAATGAAGAATATGAGTCGCGAGACCCCCGAATTGCAAATTATGTATCCTTGGTTAAGCAACGCTTGTGCAGCTTTTCATCTTAGAAGCTAGAACACATCCACAGGGATTTCATGATGAAGCGGGACGCCTTAGTATGATATGGCTTCTCTTCAGATACTTGAGCAGTGTTTGTACCCCAATTATATACTAACAGGTTTTAGCTTATGTTTGGGTATAATAAAGTGAAAGTATATTTTAAAATAAAGATAAAAATAAAATAAGCGAGAGACCGGAATTAATACAAAAGTTAGGAGTAAAGTCCATAATTTTAATAGCTCATATGCCCAGTAAGATATATAAGTTAAGAATAATAGAGAAGATGAGAGGCTATTGTAAAAAATATCTATGAATTGGTTGGCAAATATTATAAGTTAGAGGACCAAAGTGAAATAAAAAGGGGATAAGATGAAATAAGGATAAAAGCAAAATAAATATCTCATTTGGTCTTGGAAAAGAAGGCGAACGGATAAGAGAAGAAGAAAGAAGGAAGGGAAAAAGAAAATTAAGGTATGGATTTAATGCAAGTTTAATTGTTTATATGGAATTTGAGTATAGTATTTGTCTAGTTTTGGTACCAGAAAGTATAGATACATGGTTTGAAACCCTCTTATTTTGTGTATGGGTTGGAGTTGGAAACTCCCAGACTCATTTCATGTTAGGGTTGAGTTGAAGCTCTAAGACTCCTATATGTGTTTTGGGAAGGTGCGGTTCTGAGTTTAAACCAAGGAGAACTCTGTACGATCATGCGCATTAGCCCGGACCTTGACTGGTTTTTGTGTACGAAATAATGATTTGAGTAAGTCCTTTTGGTAAGTGTAGCCGCATCTGATAGGAAATTGATGTTAGGCTTTGAATTTCTCAGTCGGACCTCTATAGCTGAAGTTATGGTTCGTTTACTACTGAATGAGTACGCTTCGGCCAATACAGCTCGGCCGGTGCACCTCGACGGTCGGGTCGACTCGGCGGAATTGGGGTCGGCCACGGCCCGGGGTTAAACTCGGCTACTCACAGTATGACCCTCGACTATAAGGTCATAAACTTCTTAGTGGAGCTCCATTTGGGTGTTTGGACTATATGGAAAACCCATTGGGTCAAGATTCGACCCAATATGCATCAGAGGATGGTAGGTAGACATAACCTTCTTGAAATATAGGTTTCCCGTCAGACTCAGTTGGGGTGTTCTTAGACTCTATGGAAAGCCAATTGAGTCAATAATCCATCCATATATAGTATGATAAAAGTGGAACCCATATTAGGTCCATAAATAAGGAAAAATAGTAAGCATACATGGTAATCATAGTTATTCATGCATATAATGAGATGTGAAAAATGCAAAGATACGAATAATGATTCTTGCCTTATTGCGTATGATTCTGAATGACCATAATTAGTTGAGAATATGAGATATGTACTGAACATAAAATACACATGGATTATCTAACTAGAACACAGTAGGATAGATAGGCATGCATATGGGACAATTTCTTGCAACACCACAATTCTGGTCTCGAGGGTGGTTGAGGTCGATGACATAGATCCCGTTTGGATCATTACATGCCATAGGTCATTGTCTCGTACAGTAATGATACCTTCGGGTATATACGGCCCCGTTTGGGTCACATATTACATAGAATAGGTCATTGTCTTGTAATAAATGATGATACCTTGCAGATATGTTGTATGTGAGATCACCGGCTCGCGATAAAGGATAAGTACTCTCGTACATAAAATTATTTCCCATATCCGTTTCTAAGGTATTTGCAGACATGAAACATAAAAGAAAATGACAAGTATATGCAAATGAAATGTAAAGAATATATGACATGATATGAGAAGCATAGCATAGCTATGAGATGATAGTATACATTTACAATAACAAGAAATAAAGTACAAGATGACATGAAAAGTATATAAATGAGAAATGATAAGTATATGTAATTGTTATATGTGTCATAAGTATATGCATTTGTATAGAAGTGTAGACCTCAAGAGAGGTCATCCATATGTATTAATTCCCACTAAGCGTGAAGCTTAGCACGGGTGTTTTCATCCGTAGTACAAGAAGAGGAAAACCAGAGGACAAGACAATCCACATCAGCAGTCAAAGGCCACGCATCACTAGGTGCCCACTAGAAGACCTTTGGTCTATTTTGTATATGTAATTTTGTTTATTTTGTAAACAATGTAAATATAGTAAATGTTGAACACTTCCATATATAGAGTTTATATATATTTTGTAATCCACTGCTACATAATATAATACAAGTTAAATGTTTAACATGATATGAATGAACAAGGTTAAAGTTTATAAGTTTATAAAAAAAAATTTATATATGATACCTTCGCTCGACACCGGGTGCCGAGTTGGGGACGTCACAGTTTAGTGGTATCTGAACATCCCGGATCCATTTCAAACCCTCCAATCGAGTCGGACCAGAAATGGGACGCTACAAGTTAGTGGTATCAGGGCCTAGGTTTAGGCATTTCTGGAAAAGCCTAGGTTTAGGCGGCTCAAGAATAGAGTATATGATAGAAAAGCATGTGTTTAGTAAACGCAGCCACCGATGTGATGTCCTTGTTTGTATAGATGGACTGGCCCCGAAGAAGCCGCTAAGAGCGCTTCAACCAAGGGAACAAGTACACAGCCTTCGAGCCTTCGTAAAGTAACGTACCTAATGAGTTCACGAAAGCCTCTGAGAATATCGCACAAGACATGGCTCGGGTATTGATAGATTGGATCGCTCCTAAAGCTCCAATAGACACAAGAAGAAGACATGGATGTAGGAATTCCATGGCCGAACATGGAAGTAAGTCGTATGAAAGTCACTGCTAGAAAAGCTTAGAAAGAAAGGCTGGAAGAGTTTAGATGCCCTCTCAATCAGAGAGAGCATCATGTGCAAATTTCACTATTGCAGGTGAGGCATACTGACAGGGAAACTGGTGCTCAAAAGTCCAGGGATTCCAAATCCCATGACATGGGAATTCTTTGTCCAAGAGTTCAAGGCAAAGGACATTACCGAGATGTATAGGGAGTCCAAGTGGAAAGCCAATCAAGGCATGAACTTATCCGGTGGCTGAGTATGAGAAAGAGTTCAGCCATCTCAACAAATATGCACTGGAAGCGGTCCTCACCGAGGCATTTCGGTGTAGGCAATTTTAAGATGGACTACATGATTCCATCAAGAGGTACTTAGCACTTGTGACTTCTCTCCAACAGGTGAACTTTTATCAGTTGGTCCAAGCTGCAATGGAAGTGGAGAGACTAGAAACGAGCAGCAAAGAAAGATCTCAAAATAAGAAGTTTTCAGAGAGCTTCATCCTCCCAAAAAGAACCAGGGGAGTCTCCCTCTAATCACAATGATAGTCTCATTGTCAGAGATAGAAGGCAAGTGGTCCAATGTAAAGACCTAGTACGTGTGAGGTACTTCCAACTTGACAAGGAGAAATTCTAGAATGCCCTCATTGCCATAGAAGGCATTTGGGAGTTTGTAGATTGTTGGCATGAGGGTGCTTCAGATGTGGAAGCACTGAACATAGAGGATGAGTCAGCGACACAGGAATCCTCGTAGTAACAAACAGAGAGGTCCAGAACCAATCGCCACCCCAAGATATGTAGGGTCGTAGTGGCCCATCTCAGCATTGAGGACGAGGAGGCATAGTTTCGCAGACGTTGGATCATCCATCGCCTACAAAGACTGAAGACGAGCATATGCTATGAAAGTTTCATGAGGATCAGATGCTCCCTGAGGTTATAGCCGGGTATATTTTCTCGATATCAGACGCACGGACATCGGGACCTCGGATATACTCATTCGTATATGCATGGAGTTATGATGACAAAGTACTAGCGATGGAGTATACCTAGCATATGACATGCATGTGACTAGTCCGTTGGGGCACAACGTTAGTGAATAGCATATATAGAAATCGTCCATCATATACAAACAAGAGAGGCTTCGCTGATTTGATAACCTTACCATTCCGAGAGTTTGACTTGATTCTAGGAATGGATTGGTTGTCTAAGCACTGAGCTATTGTTGATTGTGGTCAAAAGACAGTAGTGTTGAGATGCTCTGACCAGATTGAAGTGATAGTACAAGGCATTAGCTCAAGTGTAATGTCCAATGTGATCTCCTCTAGCAAGCTAGGAGATTTATGAGGAAAGGATGTGAGACATTCTTGGCTGTGATACTTAACTCCAAGAGAGGTTAAGTTGATGTAGAAAAGATTCCAGTAGTAAAGGAATTTCCAGATGTATTCCCTGAAGAGTTACTGCATTCCACTCCGGGAGTGGACTTAGCTATAGAAATTAAAATTCTCGAACAAATGCATGGTCAGCACCATATGTGATGGCCCAAACTGAGTCAAAGAGTTAAAAAGTCAATTGTAAGAGCTTTTGGATAAAGGATTTATCTGACCCAGTATTTCTCCCTGGGGTGCACCTGTTTTGTTCGTGAAAAAGAAAGATGGCTTTCTACAGATGTGCATTGATTATCGGTAGATCAATAAGGTGATAGTGAAAAACAAGTACCCATTGCCGAGAATCGAAGATCTTTTTGATCACTTGAAAGGAGCGGGTGTCTTTTTGAAGATCGACCTAGGATTTGATATTTATCAGTTGAGAGAAGGGAAGTAGATGCTCGGCGATCGCATGAACCCGATATGGCTATGATGAGTTCTTGTAATGCCATTTAAGCACTAATGCACCGACAAAGCATTTATGGATTCGATGAATGTGGTTTTCCGACCCTATATGGATCAATTTGTTGTAGTTTTTATTGATGACATCCTGGTGTATTCTAAGGATGCACATGAACATGAACAACATCTAAGGATAGTCTTAGAGACATTAAGAGAAAAGAGGTTACATGCTAAGCTCAACAAATGTGATTTTTGGCTAAAGGAAGTTTCATTCCTAAGCCATATTGTGTCTGTTGAGGGTATAAGAGTTAATCCTGCTAAGATTGAAGTTGCGGACTGGACACCACCAAAATGTAAATCGCAGGTGAGAAGCTCTTTGGCCTAGCAGGTTGTTATAGAAGATTTTTGAGAGGCTTTTCTATCATAGTTTCTCCACTCACCAAGTTACTCAGGAAAGGAATAAAGTTTGAGTGGACAGACAAATGTCATAATAGTTTTGAACAATTGAAAGGGATGTTGGTTGAAGCACCAATATTGATGCAGCCTACTTCGGGAAAAGAGTATACCTTGTATAGTGATGCTTCGGGCATTGGTTTAGGATGCGTGTTAATGCAAGATGGGAAAGTGGTGGCGGCGCGTCCAAACAAGCCAGGCCACATGAACGTAATTATCCCACTCATGACCTAGAGTCGGGTCATAAAGAGTGTTTGCTGAAAATATGGCTTACACTACTTATACAGTGGAAAAGTGTAGAATTTACACCGATCATAAGAATCTCAAGTACTTGCAACACGTAAAGAGTTAAATTTGAGACAGCGGAGGTGGTTGTGAGTTATTTGCTGATTATGACCGGCATGCAGACTACCACCCAGGAAAGGCTAATGTAGTAGCCGATGCTTTAAGCCGAAAGACAATGGCAGCAATGTCACTTCAACATAGTGAATGGAGATTAGCAAATGATGGAGCTATATTAGCTCAATTAAAAGCACAACATGTGTTAAAGAAAATGATTATAGATGCTCAGAAATATGATGAAGAAACATGTGTTACGATGCCAGAGATGGTGACAAGACCGAAGTTTTTATAGTAATGGGAAGTTTGGTCAGAATAGACAGGCAATGATGACAAAGAGCTAAAGAAAAAGCACATTAAGGTTCATAATACGGTATTTACCATGCATCCTAGAGGTAATAAGATGTACCAGGACTTGAAACAGTTTTATTGGTGGAAAAGAATGAAAAGAGATGTGACTGAGTATGTGTCAAAGTGTTTGACGTGTCAGCAAGTCAAAGTGGAACATCGAGTGCCAATAGGTCTGCTGAATCCCCTTCCAATTCCTCAATGGAAGTGGGATAACATTACCATGGATTTTGTGTTAGGTTCTCCCCAGCATAACAAAAAACACTCATCTAGATCATGGATAGTCACAAAGTTCGCCATTTTATACCACAGATTGACTATTTCCGTATAAACTGAATTAGCTGAGTTATATGTGGATGAGATTGTACGATTGCATGGTGTACCGTTATCTATTGTGTCAGATAGATCCGTTGCCAGCATCAAGGTTCGAAGGAATTACAACAAATTTCTTGGCACTAAGCTAAAGTTCAAGACAAAGATTCCATCCGCAAAACATGGACAGCTTAGAGAGGTTGATGCAAGTACTTGAAGATATGCTTCGAGGTCAGGTCATGGAATTTTCGTGAAGTTGGGATAGGTTTATTCCATTGATGGAATTTTGCTATAACAATAGTTTTCAGTCAAGATCGTATGGAACCATACGAGGCTTTGTATGGTCGAAACGTAGAACTCCCGTGTGTCGATGGAGTTAAATTACATAAAGTGATCGGGCCCAAACATAAAGGAAAGATACTAAGAGAAAGTACAAAGTTATTCTAAAGGTTAAAGGTTGCCAGTGATCAACAAAAGTCATATGCCGATCTAAAGATGAGATATATTGAATATGAAGTGGGAGACAAGGTATTCTTAAAGGTATCACCGTGGAGGAAAATTCTACAGTTTGGTCAGAAAGGCAAGTTGAGTCCAAGGTTCATAAGGCCATATTAGATTCTGGAACGTATTGGCCATGTGGCTTATCGATTGGCACTCCCTTTAGAGTTAGCCAAATTACACGATGTGTTTCATGTGTCGATGCTTCGGAGATATCGCTCTGATGAGTCGCACACACTACCAGTGCAAGAGATACAAATATAGGAGGACTTTTCATATGATGAGGAGCCAAAGGCTATTCTGGCTCGAGAGGTGAAACAGTTGCGGAACAAACAAGTACCGTTAGTGAAAGTGCTATGGCAACACCATGGTAGAGAAGAAGCTACTTGGGAGCCAGAAGAAACTATGAGAGCACAATATCCGCAACTCTTCGAATCAGGTATGAATTTTGAGGACGAAATTCTTTTTAAGGGGGGGAGAGTTGTAACACCCCAAATTATACCCTACGCTTATAACATGTCTAGGGTATAATAAAAGTGAAAGTATATTTTAAAATAAAGATAAAAATAAAATAAGCAAGAACCCGGAATTAATACAAAAGTTAAGGGTAAAGTCATATTTTAATAAGCTCATATGCCAAAGTAGGAATATGCATAAGTTAAGAATAATAGAGAAGATGAGAGGCTATTGTAAAAATATCATAAATTGATTGGCAAATATTAGAGAGTTAGAGGACCAAAGTGAAATAAAAAGGGGATAAGATGAAATAAGGATAAAAGCAAAATAAATATCTCATTTTGGTCTTGGAGAAAGAGAGAGCAAAAACGGATAAGAGAGAAGAAGAAGAGAAGAGAAGAAAGAAGGAAGGGAAAAAGAAGATCACAGGTATGGATTCTAGTATGCAAGTCTAGTGTTTTGTATGGAATTTGAGTATGGTACTTGTCTAGTTTTGGTATAGAAAGTATAGATACATGGTTTGGAACCCTCTATCTTGTGTATGGGTTGGGTTTGAAAACTCTCAAACTCATTTCTTGTTAGGGTTGAGTTGAGAAGAGCTCTAAGACTCCTATATATGTGTTTTGGGAAAGGTCGGGTTGCAATTTGAACCAAGGAAAATTTCCCTATTTTTGATCATACGCATTATCCAGACCTTAGAACTGGTTTTTGGGTAAGAAAGAAAGGGAATTTGGCAGTGAGTCATTTGATAAATTGTAGCCACATCAGTGAACTTGATGTTAGGCTTTTGAATTTCTCACTCGACCAGGCCTCTGGGTTAAGTATTTCCCCCCTCTCTCTGCTTATCCCGAATAGTACAAATGAAGCTGCAAGATAACCGGCTGCATCTCACCCAAGACACCTCGGGCCAGGTCAAGTCAGCTTGGCCAGGTCAGGTCAGCTCGGCCAGGTCAGGTCAGCTCGGCCAGACGTAGTCGCCGCCAGACAGCCGCTGGCTGTGTCGCCGCCGACCTGTGACCCTCCAACTCGTAAGGTCATAACTTCTTCGCTCGAACCTCGTTTCTACGTTTCGACTCCCAGAAAGCCCATTGAGTCAAGATTCCATCCATATGCCTGTGGAGGACACTAGGTGAACTTAAACTTGCTGAAATCTAGGTTTTTTCAAGTCAGCTCGGCTAGGATTGGCTAGTCATGTATGACCTCCAACTTCGGACGACCATAACTTCTTCGTCCAAACTCTGTTTCAAGTGTTCTTAGACTCTATGGAAAGCCCATTGAGTCAAGAATCCAGCCATATATAGTATGATAAAATTGAAACCCATATTTTTTCAAGAAATAAGGAAAAACAGTAAGCATACATGGTAATCATAGTTATTCATGCATATAATGAGATATGAAAAATGCAAAGATAAGAATAAATGATTGTACATATTGCATATGATTACCGGATGACCGTAATTATTCAGGAATATGAGATATGTACTGAACATAAAATACACACGATTGTCCGCTAGAACCCAGAGTGGATAGATAAGCATGCCTATAGGGACACGCTGTCGCAGAAGATACGCCTTACAAATATCGAGGCCCCGTTTGGGTCGATTACATAGATCCCGTTTGGATTATTACATGGAATAGGTCACTGTCTCGTACAGTGATGATACCTTTGGGTATATACGTCCCCGTTTGGGTCACATATTACATGGCATAGGTCACTGTCTCGTACAGTGATGATACCTTCGGGTATATACAGATAGATATCACTGCTCAGAGGTGATAAGAGACTCAAAGATATGTTGACATGATTCGCTTTAAGGTATTTGCAAACATGAAACTTAAAAGAAAATGACAAGTATATGCAAATGAAATGTAAAGAATATATGACATGATATGAGAAGCATAACACTGCTATGCGATGAGATAGTATACGCTTAAGAACAAAGAAAATAGTCATGTATGATGACATGAAAAGATATAAATGAGAAATGATAAGTATATGCAATTGCTATATGTGTCATAAGTATATGCATTTAGAGATAGAAGTGTGGTGACCCCTCAGTGAGGTCATCCATATGGCTTAATTCTACTAAGTAAATCTTAGCACGTGTTTTCATCCGTGGTAGTAATGTAAGAGGAAACCAGAGGACAAGACAATCCACATTAGCAGTCAAAGGCCACGCATCACTAGGTGCCCACTAGAAGACCTTTTGGTCTATTTTGTATATGTACTATTTATTTTGTAAACAATGTGAAATATAGTAAATGTTGAACACTTCCATATACAGTTTGTATATATTTTGTAATCCGCTGCTACAGAATATAATACAAGTTAAATGTTTAACATTATATGAATGAATAATCTTAAAGTTTATAAGTTTATAAAAAAAAAATTTTATATATGACACCTTCGCTCGACATCGGGTGCCGAAAGGGGACGCCATGCGCTTAGTGGTATTCGAAAGACCTCTGATCCATTCTGATCGCGACCAGCCCACTCAGAAACGGCACTATAGTGTTCCTACCCATCTATTACCAACCAGATTCTTCAATTATCACTACCCGGCTAAGTCTGGTGGACGAGGTCTCCCCTTCCTGGATGGACCCCATAGTACAATACATCAACACGAGAGAACTCCCAAACGAAAGGAATAAAGATCACAAGGTCTAAATCTAGTCGGCCAGGTTCTCTTTAGTTAATGGGCAGTCAAGTTAACGATCCTCATTTGGTAGTACACCAAAGGTTAACAACGAACAAGGACAATATGTATTGGCCGAACTACATGAAGGGATATGTGGTAATCATCCAGGCGGTAGAACATTGGCACTTAGAGCCCATACTTAGGGATATTATTGGCCAACCATGAGAATACAGGAACTTATACCAGGAATTGAAAATAAAGAATCTATAATCTACTTCGCGGTATCCGCATAGCAACGACCAAGCAGAAGCTTCTAATAAAACCCTGTTGACCGCCTTAAAGAAACGATTAGACTCAGCTAAAGGCAAATTGGTGGAGGAACTCCCTAGGGTACTTTGGGCCTACAAAACAACAGCCTGCAGGCCAACCGGTATATCCCCTTCGCACTCACTTATGGGATGGAGACTATAGTCCCAACAGAAATCAGCATGCCCACGCTCCGAACTGATATACCCGAGCAGTTGAATACTGAATCTGTGACTAAAGATCTAGACATGGAAAACGAACTGCGTGAAGCAGTGGCTGTGCGAATAGCATCGTACCACCGCAAGCTAGCAAACCTATACAACATTTGCTTGAAACCCCGAATGTTTCATCAAGGGGACCTGGTCCTAAGAAAAGTCTTTTAGAACACAGCCGATCCATCAGCCGGAAAGTTCCAGCCAAACCGGGAGGGACCTTATATTGTAACACGGGTTGGTGAATCCAGATCGTATGCATTAGACAAACTAGACGGGACACTTGTACCTAGAATGTGGAATGTTATGCACCTCAAAAGGTACTATCAATAAAAAATGATTCAATTTCTAACCATGTTCCTATCTCAATTTTTCATTACAAAGCCCGGGTAAGGTTGATGTCCTACCGACCCAGTATGGTTGATGCCTAGCTGGTTCATAACAAAGCCCGAACAAGGTTGATGTCTTACCAACCTAGTATGGTTGATGCCCAACTGGTTCATTATAAAGTCCGGGTAAGGTTGTTGTCCTACCGACCCAGTATGGTTGATGCCCGTTTGGTTCATAATAAAGTCCGGGTGAGGTTGATGTCCTACAGGTCCAGTATGGTTGATGCCCAACTTATTCATAATAAAGTTCGGGTAAGGTTGATGTCCTACCGGCCTAGTATGATTAATGCCTAAGAGGATCATTAGGAAGCCCGAATAAGGAGGCGCTAGCAGGGGGACAAACGAACCTTGTCCACCGGACCTGATCTATGTCCTACTCAAGGCACGTCTTTGCCTGCCCGGCTACAAGGCACGTCTTTGCTTGCCTGGCTAAATGAACTAAATTGCGTGGTTAGATAAAGAGAAAGCAACAACATCGAATTCACAAACAACAAATTCTTTATTATGAACTCAGTTATAGAATAGCCAAAACCGGGGGTACATAACATCGGAGAAGGAAGCAGGCTCAACGAGTAATCAAAAAATACAACCCAGAAACATCATGCTCCTCACTCTCCTCGGTTACTCTAAGCAGAAAAATCAGCCTCATTACCTGGCCCAACCTCGGCAGTAGAGAGATGCTCACCCGCCTCGCTATTATCCATCTCAAGAACTGCAACGGGAGCCCCCCTCTTTGGCGCATTCGTCGCCTCACCAAGATGAACATCGATAGACTCAACTTCCTCGCAGACAAAGACCCTGGGCCATCGTGGGCTAATAAAGAACTCCTCGGATAATGGCTTAGAAGTGTCCCAAGATCCCACTGAACCCTCGGGTTGGCTTCACAAATATTATGTGCAAAAAGCAATAATACAGCCATACCCATAGTTGAAGATCACATCAAGCCCTCCTCGTAAAGCCTCCTCCGTGGCTTTTCTCTTTAAGAGCCTCCCGCCTGTGGAGGCGCCCACTTTATCCTACAAGTCCCAAGTCTCTAAAAAGAAGAGATACTGCTCGGGGCGGCTGTGACTCCATCAAATTCGCCTTCGCCTTCCGCCCAGCCTCTTTAGAAACGCTTAGGGCGCTTTGTGTGGACCCCCGGCCAACTTAGGACTCCACTTTGCGTCATGGAATCCCCGCCAGAATGCAAGATCCATGCAAGCTATCGAGGCTTCGCGGGCAAGCAAAGATCTCTCCCGACTCCGTCGCCACCTTCTCAACGCCTTCCTTGACCTCCTTCCTCGAACTCACCGCTTTCGCTTAAAGAAGCACTCAAATACTGCGGGTCCGAAACGGCTAATTGAGCGTGAATGCGAACCACTACGCACCCCTCAACCGAGACTGGAACTCTTGGTGCTGGTAAATCATGTTCTGGATAGCCGTAATAGCCTGCAAAAGAACGCATTAGAATAAGGCAATAACTCGGAAATGTTACTAGAACAGTGCATAGCCGTGCAAATATACCAGCTCCGCCGGTTGGACGAAGTTTCGGTTACGTATTTGCATGTCGTCTTCAACCACCTGCTGGAGATTGTCCTTACAAGCATAGGGCAGGGACTGAGACGGCATATTCTTCGCCCTTCCCCTCGACTCGCACAGTTACAAGCATCCGAAGTAGTGTCAGATATAGTTGGTGCATAAGGGTGGTGGGGGATTCGCCCCAATTAAACAACTTCTAGCGATTGATAATCTCCTAGGCACTTTCTGGCCCATGAGCCGATACTTCCTCCATAGGGGTAGCCTGGCCCCGTGGAGGAATGTAAGAATTCAGCAGCACCAAGTTGGGAAGCAGTGGCTTACTACACCTAGACCAGGAAGATGTAACCTTGTCTGGCCGGCTAGCAACCTACCCCGGGGGAGTGTCCTCCTAGGCCTCCACATGAGTTAAGGAGACCTCTCCTAAATCCACCTACAGCGCAGCCTCTGAAGCCGACTGTCCATGAAAGCCCATCTCAGGTGAGTTTAGAAGGACTATCGCCTGCACATCCGAACCTTTGTCTGTTGGGTGTTGATCAGCCTCACCAACCACCTCGGGGGCAGTACTAGTCGCCCGCTTGAAGCTGACACCTAGTTTTCGCTTCCGTGCGCCGAAGTTATGAACGAGATCAGCCGTCTCGTCCTTCTCTTCTTCCTCTTCGCTAGTTGGGGGGCGGCTAGATATTGAGGAAACCCAAGGGACAAAATCTTCAAACCCCGCTCCATGCGCTCTTAGTTGTTCAAGCATCCGCCTTCCCTTCTTAAATGCTTAGGGGGTAGGACGGGAACCCTTTTTTGTAAAGGGAAGACACTCGAGACGGCTACCCCTATCAACCTTCTTAGATGCTCGAGGGGCAGGGCTAGAATCCTCCCTAGCCAAAGAAGGTTGCCCGGCCCGTACTACTTTCAACCACTCGACCAACCGTCTCTGAAGTCTTGGCTGGAGACAAGCTGCCTAGCTAAATTCAGAAGATCGACAATAACGTAATGTTCGCCCTCCACTATTTATGTGGGAAGAGAGCGTGGAATAACTGGAAGAAAATAGGGAGAGGGACTACGACTCAACTCAAGAAGATTCCTCATAGTTAAGAGAATTTCGTGATGTCGCTCCCCCGCCGTAAATCTCTAGCAAACTCTCGAATGTTCTCGGGCCATCTTTCTCCACCCGCCATCGCTGGGTTTACCTTCGGCTTTTCCCTTCACGAAAAAGTATTTATTAAGAAAATACGTAGGATAGCCGTACAACGACATACAAATCCCATGACTTGAACACACCTGGGAATGACATTGATCGGTTTAAAGTAAATGGGAGATCAGGGGAGCCCGGGGTCTCATACCAAGGTCCTCTAACCAAGATCACGCCCTTCGCCTCGGTCTTAGGCGAGTCGGGGAGTTCCGTATCAAATTGTAGCCGGGGGCTCTAGGGCGACAGGGATAGCCGACCTCCGTGTGCCAGCTTCAAGGTGTAAATAAAGAAGACCTCTACCAACGAAATATCCAGTTGGTAAAAGAGGTTTAGTACGCTACACTCGGTCAGGATCCGAATGACATTCGGATGGATAAGAGTAGGCAGACCCAGAGCAAGTGTAGGAACCGCTTGACCGCAGGACGGCGGGAAGCGGCCTACCGCGAAATGCCCGGTAAAATATACCAACCGCTTTTCGCACCGGGATATGGATCTTGTGGTCTGACCACCCAAAGAACTCAAATCGATATTGTCGAATTTGGCGTAGCACTCGTTCCTCCATGACGTAGAAGAAATGATGCCGCTTGCAAAGGTGTATCCCTACAGTTCACTCTATGGGCCAGCCCGACTATGGAAGTCTCTTCTTGACCTCTCGCCATACTGCAAGCAGACAACATCAAAAGGACAAAGGAAAAGAGAATCAGTTCCATGCCATAATACCAAACTGGTAAAAGGGAAAGAACGCACATGAACCTACCAAACCAGGGAAAAACCCCTCCTAGTTCTAGCGTGTCCAGAAAACACCCTCTTACGCCTGTTGCTGGAAACATGCCGGCAAGTGGAATCTAACATACCCGGAAAAAAAGAAAAAAAAACAAGGCTTACCTAGAAGATAGGGGAAGGAAAACGCCTGAAAAGACTATCCGCAAAACATGCAACCCTACAACGAAGTATCAACAGAAGCTCTTGAACATAAGGGAAACAACAAAATGGTGTAGACACGATGGGAGCGGGTGAAATCAAATTATGACTCCCTAAGTATAAGGATTCTAGCACTTACAGGTGCATTAAATGCGTTGCTGACTCATCGCCCCTCCAAACGATTTGAATCCTGGCGACGCTTCACTTACTAGGGCACAATAAATGAGTGTGGGCCAGGCAGGTGAGCCCCCAAGCTTGGGCCCTTGTGCCTCTCCAATGGACGGACTAGAGTGGAAAAACCAAGCTAGGTCCAGTTAGGATTCAGAAGGGCTGATCCATTCTAGAATTCATCAAACGCCATAACCCCTGTCCCAAGGGGTTAGTACCATGTTGCTGACCGGTTAGCCGAACATGAGAAAAATAAGGTGAGAAAAAAAGCAAAAATATCAAGAAACACAATTTCATTAAAAGGCGTTCATAATTACATAGCAATGCTTACAACCAAGCAATCAGACTTCAACGATTACATAACCCAGCAGGGCTGAAGACTGAGCCTAAGAAAGAAGAGGAAGTGGAAGAAGAGGCCTAAGAAAGAGGAAAAAGTTGAAGAAGAGGCTAAGAAAGGAGATCCTAAAGAAAATGAAAAATAAAAAGCCCCAACCATGAATAGCCCTTTGTTTTGGCAAAATGAACACATCGCCTTTCAACGATACCAAAGCGAAGGGGCATACAAGGGGACTTATTGCTAAATATGGATATATACAATTTCATTGATTTGAGAGGGGGGGTTCTTGGATGTAGAGGATTCCATTAGAGTTTTCAAACCACCCAAGGAGACCACAAAGCGAAGGGGCAGATAAGGCTCGAAAATATCCCTTCAAAATCAAATTAGCGCGCTCCCACACGTTCCTTGTAGCCTCCGACCAACCCATGTCAACATCACACTGAACCCAGGAATAATAAGAAAACACAGATTCCAGAGCCGTCCGACAAGAAAGTCTGGTGCCATACATACCCACAAAGAAACCTAAAGTTATCCAAACGGCACAAAAGACTCCATTACCCCGCTGCCTTTTATGTGGGTTTTCAACCCTGTAAGTCGTACAAATATACTACCAAAATGGGGAGACCCCTAAACACGACGCCGAACACATAAAGATATTAATCTGGCCCCGTTTCCAATGATAGCCGTGTCAAGAGACGGGTAATTTTCGTCAGTGGAAGACTAATCTCCCTAGGGCCCGAAAAGGGAGCATCAAGGGTACCACGGTTTGCTTTAATCTAGCACCCCCATCTCAGTGCCCGGTGCAAGTTAATGCCCACAAGCCAGACCTAAGCTTCAAGACCAAATACCCTTGCCTACAGGCCAGGTCCAAGTATCCTCACAACATGGATTCGGACCACAGCCCGAATCCCAAACTCGGACTATCCAATCATAGCAGCGCCTACGCATTTATCGTCGCACTTTTCCTAGCCTGATGCCGCCTAAGAAGACGGGCTAACCAACGATTCCCAACCCGATCCCCTCACTGTACCAACAACACATCCTCCCACACAAACCACGCACTTAACCGCCCCAGATGGTCAAACGATCCGAGGCGGTAAAGATTCGGTGACTCGGGCCATCCAATAGAAAAACTACGACGCCCAAACAGCGCCTCCCTTCCATTTCGGAAACCAATCACCCACTTTCCATAAAAAGTGGATCATCCTCCTCCTTCATAAATAAGGAAGGAACGGGCAACGTAAAGATATGCGCGAAAATACACCATCAGTGCGGACATCGACGCTCCCATTTCTCCTCGTCTAACTAAAGCATCGGAGACCGACCGCACACCACCCACGGCGCCTCGCTTGTTTCGCAGTCCTTGTCAGCTTAAGTTAATGCCCCGACGATCCGGTGACTTTGAAAACCTAGGAGACAACAGGACTTTCTCTGTCATTTTAGCCAAACCTTTTTCAAAGATGAGAAAATCAATTGAAGAACCATATATAGCCTAACCTGTTGGGTTCCTAGTTGGCTTTGTAGAAGAGTAAGTACCTCGAAAGAGCAAAATTGGCAAATATGCAAAAAACGATATGGACATATTATTTCGAAAACAAGAAATAATACAGGCCTCAGAATCCTGGAAGAACATACGGTGGGACACTTGTTCTGTTGGGTTGCATTCACCGAACATGTGGCGTCGGAGGAGGAAAGGAGGAAGGGCAGTCATCTAGAATGGTAATATATCCGGCTTGTAAAAAACTTTCTGGTATTTTTTCCCGATAAACAAACAGAAGCTCGATCATTAAACCCTGAAGAAAGGCAATGGAGACGTCGAAGAGGATTGGCGGCATACTTACGATTCGAAGATTGAAACGCTGTTGCACAAACGCCAACTTCACCATTCAAAGGGAGCACTTCATCTACACGTGAGTGGACACTCACATCCATAGATGACGATGCACCGCCGGTGCAGGTGAACGCTTCAATTCCGAGTCCTTGAGAATTTCATGTGATGATTCCACTGAAATTTTCTTCTTTGAAAACTGTGGTACCAAGCAGCAAAGCAATTTCAATATCCAATATCATTATGTGAGAAAAACGTACAAAATCATATGGGTATCAATAAACACATCAATATGAACTAGGATTAGCATCAAAGACCTTTAAAGAACGTACTTATCAAATGGGTCTTCATATTTGGTCAAATAATTTTTGGTTGAGATTTTATGAGGTCTCTTTATTATTTCTTGGCCAAATTCTTTATAATGTTAAACTCCTAATCTAACCCTAACTCATCCCCCAAACTAAAGGTATCTGTAAAAATAATATCAACAAAGGAAATTTTGTGTTTAGATTCAACAAGGAATTCATACTTAATCGTTCCCATTGTTGAAATCAAGCATGTTGCTTTGATATCAATTTGTTAAATCAAAAAACAATAATAGGTAACAAGAAATAAAAGACTAGAACAAAGAAACATCCAAATTTACGTGAAAGTCCTAAATAGGGCAAAATAACGAAATATCCACTATTATAAAAAATGAGTACAAGATTGGTGTATAAGAGGTATTAGAATAGGGAAAATTAATATTGAGATTTAGGCGTCCGAGATAGTTCAGACGCACAGCACATTAATTAAATAAAGTTATTGAGTTATTACAAAGCAACCAAGCAAGCATAACAGTACAATATTAATCAAACTCTGATCTGCATGAACTGGCGCAAGTTATGATCAATCAAGATGAAGGCCAGATCCCTGTAATTTCATGCGGGTAAGTTGATCAAGGCGTTCAGGCATCTCCTCAGTAAAGTGGTTTTTCCAATCCCCAACAACGCCCAACCTGAAAAAAGAGGCCTTAGGTATCCCAATTCCAGTCAGGGAAGACCTGCCAGTACCCTTGTTCACATCCAAATTCTTCAGCCTCTCCAAGCTGCACCGCCACACCACCTTATCAACTGCATCCTCATCACCAAATTCGAAATGGCCTTCCCATGAATTCAGCCAGCTTCTTCACTTGTCCTCTTGGGTCTCTTTTCAGACCTTCATACTTCAAGAACATGATCTTGTGTGCCCTCTCCAAACTCGCTTTCCAGTACTGCAGGACATGATCCCAAAATGGCCCCCACGGATGAACCCCATTGCAGAAGCTCTCAAATGCCTTATCAAATGGATACGGCTCTTTCTCAGAAGACGTATAACTGTTCATGAAATGCCACAGAGACGCCAGAGTGTCTTTGGGATTCCGGGTATGTACACAATTTTGCATTCTGAGTTTCTAAGGGAGGGGGGTAAGAGGGTGTAAGCCATGTGAGTGTGAAAGAGTCTTGGAGATGGGATGGTGGAGAGATCAGGATGTGGGTTTCCTATATAACCATAGCCTTCTAAGGTTGTTACAGAAAGACCAGTATAGGTTTTTTTTAGAAAATCCTCATCCTCATCCTTCTCCTCCTCCTCCTCCTTGTCCTCATCACCAGTACTGTGGTATTTTCGTTGCAGAATGGAACGACAAAGGGCTTTGAGCCATGTGGTACCTGTCTTCATAGATGTTGCCAAGATCACGTCATCATCCCGTGCTTGAAAGTGTTTCTGACAGTCCATTGAAGAGCGCAGGAAAAGGGATGTGTTCCAGAAGCCTTCCCACTGGTACAGATTGAATATCTCCCATAATTTTTCTCTCGGAAACTCATCTGGTAAAGGCTCTAGAGATGAATCCCTGAGCAAGAAATTTCTAATTGGACTAGAACTGTCCGTGATAGTTCACAGAAAATATGTGGGAAACCACGTACGAGTCTATGATCAATTCTACAAAATCAGCATCGGTAGTACTATTAATCAATGTTTTATTTTAATAGTACTCACTCCTTATGGCCTGCTAAGTGGTAACCTCCGTTTGATTGAGTTGACACCTGCAAATCAAGAAACCCCCGAAGGTCTTGCTCAGTCTTCACCATGTGTGGGCGGGTTTTATCTTATATATGGAACCCCCCAACCATGATCGCCTCCCTCAACCATGCTTGGGAAATAAAGTTAACCATATATATATATATATATACCACATGTAGTGATTTTTGACCTATAGCTTTGGTAACAGGAATCATATACATCATAAAAGTCTTTGAATATATATATATATACCACTTGTAGTGATTTTTTACCTATAGCTTTGGTAACAGCAATCATATGCATCATAAAAGTCCTTGTGAAATGTTGGGTCGGTTAAGAATGCACAACATCTAATTGGTATGAGACCTTTTGAGAGAAAAGCCTAAAACTAAAACCAAGGGGGTTTCAAGCTCAAAGTTGACAATATCATACCAATATGGAGAGGATGTGGAGAGAAAAGGATCCACGAGGTTTCTCAACAAGTGGTATAAGAATCGGATTCAAGCTTAATCGAATGGACGAAAATTGAACAAAATGATGTGGTGAACCATTGACAAGTAGTGCTTCATGTAAGATGTATGCTCAAACCTGAAGACAAGAAAATCCTAATTTAAGGAGAGGTTAAGTGGTACTTTATTGAAGGGGAGAATTGTTAGGTGTGATTCTGAAGTCACACATTCATTTGGGATTAAAAGACTTATGAGGTTATAAGCATAAACAACATCCAATTGGTATGAGATATTTTTGGCATCATAGGTTCGGAGATTGTCCACTCTGGACCTGATGCCCTTAGAGTTTTGTTTTTGATAAATAAAATTAACTCAAAAGTAAAGAAATTATTTTTAGGTGCACCTACAAACTCAATATATTTATTTTAATTCATCAATACCAGGACTTAATGATAATAATTTATAAATTTCGAAATAGTTTTAATTATAATTGATTTAAAAGAGAAAAAAAAAATGAAGGATGGGGTGAAGCACTGAGGGTTTGTTCTCAGATTTTTTTTCTTTTCGATTTTCTATGATAACTTTTCTTTTAGGCTACTTCATAGAATAAAAATTTAAAAAAATAACTTTTGTTTCAGGTTTGTTCTTCTTGTATGAGATCTAATTTGTTCAATTTTTTTATTCCCTATTTGGTCTGAGTAATCTTTTGATCTCGCGCAAGGACATACAAGAGAACCAATTTTTGGCAACAAAATTAAAGAATGCACAGAAAATACAGTAAAAGAAGATAGAAGAGCACAGATTAATTTTTTTGGCAAATATGTGGAAAGAAGATTATATCAAATTAATTATATGTGGAAAGAAGATAAGAAATGCAATTGAAGAACCATAGCCTAACCTGTTGGATTCGTAGTTGGTTTTGTAGAAGAGTAAGTACCTTGAAAGAGCAAAATTGGCAAATATGCCGACAAATGATATGGACATATATATTGTTTCGGAAACAAATATTATCTTTTATAGTATATGGTTGTAGGCTAAAGCAAGCGGCAATACAGGCGTCAGAATCCTGGCAGACGATGGGGTAAGTGTTCTGTTGGAGGAACAATCACCGAACATGTGGCGTCGGAGATGGAGAAAAGCTTAATATGCTTTAAACAAACAAAAGCTTATCCAACCATGTAGAAAGGAAATGGAGACATCGAAGAGGATTGGCGACATACTTACAATTCGAATATTGAAACGCTGTAGCAGAAATCCTAACGTTGGTATTCAAAGGGAGCAGTACTTCCTCTATACGTGTGTGGTGAACACTCACATGTATTTTGTATAGATGACGATGCATCGCCGATACAGGTTAAAGCTTCAATTCAAGTTCCGACGTTCTTGAATCTTGAGAAAACTTTATTATCTTTTTTTTTCACACACACAAAAACAAATGCTGATGAATACAGTCAAATTAACGCAACCAGTTCATTAAAGCCTATAACTAAGGGTGCATAGTGCAGACAAACTGAATAATAACTGCTGATAAGACGGATAGATATTTAGGGAGATGCAAGACATAAAACTTGGGGTAGCATGCAACTGCCATTAACTGACCTCATTTGAAGTATTGTAAGTGATGTTGAAAGATTTTGCTTCCTGTTTGCTCTCTAGCTTTTACTTAAATTAGATGGTGAAGAGTGTATTAGGAAGATTCTTGATTCATTTATTATATTTTTTTCTGTTTTCTTTTTTGTTGATCTGAGGCTATGTTGTCACATTTAGCTATCTTAAATTTTGACGTGCCTTTTAGTGGTGGTATGTCTACTGTTGGAAATTTTATATAATATAGCCAAATGGATCATACTCTTAACTTAAAATAATTTTCAATAATGTAGTTAATGACTGTGGCATTAGCATAAAAAAAAAAATTCAATATCATAGTTAGTGACTACGGTATTGCTAATGTGTTTGTCGACGTGGTTTAGAGGCATTAGTTTGAGCATTATTTTAGTTTTCAACCTATATTTGTAATCTTTTTTTAAAAAATAACCTATTTTTGTCCAAAATTTATTTTCTACTTTCCTCTATTTTGTATTATGGTATTAGAGCTACTCTATTGAAGGTTTACCCTATTCTATTAATTCAAGGATTAATGGGATTAATGGAGGTGCGCCTAAGCTGATTCAAACACCCACAATTATATGATAGAGAGTATATATATATATATATATATATATATATATATATATATATATATATATATATATATACACAAATAATATTGAGATTAATTTAGTTAAATAAGAATGGGAGAGTATCTACATTATTGGATTATGTAAAGGATCAATTAAATTGTATGCGTGATTTCTATATTGATGATTATAGAAATAGTATACTAAAGGCACGTTAATTCAAAGGAAGTTATTATTTTTTTCTTTTCTGATCCCGTGGAGAATCAAAACATGGTTCCCCGCCCCAGATGGACTCTTTAACTAAACCTCACAAGGAAGGATTTATTAGAAAGCAAACTAAGCAAGCATAACACCAATATCAACTAATAACTCGTCTTCATGTGGAGTGCATGCAAGTACTTACATGAATCAAGATGAAGGCCAGATCCCTCTAATTTGATGCGGGTAAGTTGATCAAGGCGATCAGCCAAGTCGTCAGTAAAGTGGTTCTTCCAATCCCCAACAACCCCCAATCTGAAAAAATAGCCTTTTGGTATCCCAGTGAGGACAGACCTGGCATTACCCTTGTTCACATCCAGATTCTTCAGCCTCTCCAAGCTGCACCTTATCAACCGCATCCTCATCCTCCTCACCAAACGGCCTTCCCATGAATTCAGCCAGCTTCTTCACTTGTCCTCTTGGGTCTCTTTTCAGATCTTCATACTTCAAGAACATGATCTTGTGTGGCCTCTCCAAGCTCGCTTTCCAGTACTGCAGGGCATGATCCCCATGGATGAACCCCATTGTAGAAGCTCTCAAACGCCTTATCAAAGGGATACGGCCCTTTCTCTGTTGAAGTATAACTATAGATGAAATGCCAAAGAGACACTAGAGTGTCTTTGGGATTCCGGGCTATGTACACTATCTTGCACTTCGAGTCTCTAATTGAGGGGGGCAAGAGGTTGTAAGATATTTTAGCCTCTAATCTTATTAATCCATGTCTTTGATGCCCCTTTTTAGACAAATTACGTTTTTGTCCTTAAGTCTTATACAATTTTCGGGTTTCCAACTTTTCCATTTTTCGCATTTAATTTACGAAAATTTTAATTTATGCCTACAAAATACCCTAAACATGTTGAAAACAACTAGGGTATATTTGGGGGTGTTACAAGGTAGTTGTTGTAACAATCTATATAACCTGATCCATCGTCAAGGTACCGCCTCCTGGGTCTGCGACCCTCGATGATTCTGCTAGGGGCTGATTCATTTAGGCATCTTCCGATCTAGGAGTGTGCTCGACATTTCTCTCTAGTGGTGCCTCCTAAGGCGAAAGTCCCAGGGTCGACCTCACGACTCGCCCGTACATAATGCTGTGAATTTCAAGGTTAAAAGATTCGGTGACACTTTACAATATTTGATGTATGTAAGGATTTAGCAAAACAATATAGGTTGCAATAGTAAAAGCATTATAAAAACAATTTTATAGGAAATACTATGGAAAACATGCGAAAAACAAGCGAACTATCTCCTAAACTCAAGCCTGATACCCACTGACAGACTTTCTAGTGACAAAGAAATCTAATGGCAACTCCACAGAACCTCCCGTACTAAGTCGGCTCGACCGGGACAAGTTACCATGAAGTTTCGTCGTTAAAACCGGCCGAACTATCTCGAAAACGTGGGTTATAAAATTTTCACTCTTTTCTATCAAAATCACACTTTTAGATTTAACGAAAATTCGCAACATAACAACCGCACTAAGTAGGTTGGGCCCGAAATACGTAAATCACCCGTATAAAAAAAAATTACACTCCCAATATTTTCCAAACTCCAACTACAACCATAAAGGACTCCTAGTCCTCATCAAAATATAAGATAAGGATCAACTAACACAATTTCATCGCAACCTCGTTTTTTCTCAAACCATGCATGCATATTTTACAAAAGATATTTACATATACAAATGTCACATTTTAACTTTTAATACGCTTATTTTACATCTTATCTTATATATAATCACAACACAAATGGCTCAGACTCGAGGATCCCGAAAGGTCTTTCGCTTCAAAGACTCGCACCAAAAATTATTTAAAAACAGAAATCGTGAGCCAAACTGCCCGCTGAGTACTATAAGTTCTAAATGTTGTCAGGAGGTCAGATGTACCTCCCAATAGGAAAATTGTACATAAATGGTTGTAAACCGTTTATGATAAAACTCGAAGTTTTTCTATGAAACCATTTCAAAACCGCTCAAAACTATTACCAAAATCGTTTCAAAACTATTTATACAAAATCGTTTCGGGCGAGTGGTTAATATCTCGAAGTGCTACAATCAGAACTCATACCAACCACCTGTGACCCATTTCAGTCACCCTAGACGTGATGCCACTAACCTGATCCTCGGCATCTAGAGTGAACCCTGAACACCACTGCCTAATAATATGGCCGAAGGAACACCCGAGGGATCTCATAGCATAATGGAACCTTTGGAACTAAAATGCCCTGATGGAACCCTAACCAACACCTCATCGCCATGTACTCAAGTCGCGCAATCCATCTATATACCCGCCACCGTGCAGAGGGCGACCACTATATAAATATATACTAGATCTAACCCCAATTGCTGACCGTGCAATATGCTTAGTCATAATATTCCATAACATCGCTTATGCACAATCCGAGATACATTCGATCGAACCGAAATTGCACATCTAGGGTTTTGCTAAAACTAAGCCAAACTGCTTTCTTAAATAATACTGGAACGAAATTTCTAACGAGTATAACAAGTGGGAGGTAAAAAAATGCTTTACTCAGTTACATTGCATTAGTACTTATAACCTGTATTTTGAAACACTTTTGTTTTAGAAAACGCATTTTGAGTACTCACCTTTTCTCAACTAATTTCTTTAAATTTTGTGCGCAGCACTCTAGATTATCGTCTGATGCTCCAATCATCTACACAATCCATACAGTACTTAAATGTTCCTCGCTCAACGTTTTAACCATAACATCCGTCCCGCACCGTCAACCGTCCAACCCATCCCAACGGTTCTCACAGCCTCATTCGATAAGGACATCGATAATATGAGGTGAAATTGACCAAAATGCCCCTACACATGAATTGCCCCATAAAAACTATCCGTTTTAGCAACTTTGTCAAAACAACCCCATGCTATTCGATGTATTAGACTACACACGTCAACACAATCTAGCAATTTGCACACTTGGTGCTACAATTAATTTTTTCAGAAATTATATGGGCACCAAATGCTATTAACAGGCATATGGTGAGATTCTAGACTCAAGGGACTTCCCATAGAGTCTAAAAAAAACCCGAAAACATTTCTGAAAATTATGTTCAAATTGTCCGGATAAAACTCGGGCCTCTCTTAACCCGAATCGGTCTCAAAACAACTTCGAAATTAAGCCCAAACTGGCCCAAACACGCCTAAAATTCCTAAAATTCCGGCAAATCTCGGGCCTAAAAATTTTGGGACTGAAGTTTACGACCTTTCACGGCCTCTAAGAAAATTTCAAGCCATTACATAGCATTTAGGCTAAAAATAACTCAAGTAGGAAAATTCCCTACCTTTTGGAGTTTGTTGAAATGTTAAGCTTTGTACTACGCGTAGCCTGTCGCTGCAGGTGACCAACTCTTGCCTTCTCGCTCTCCGAGAAAATCTACCATCCGATTTTGTAAATCTGAGAAAGAAACGAAGAAAAGAAAAATACAAATAAAAAACCTCTCTCCACCTCCACACTCTCTCTCCCGTCCGTCTTTCTCTTTTTGCTTTTTATCTTTTTTTTTAAATTACTATTATTATTATTTGGATAAACAATTTCTATTGCCTCATTCGGGTCCATTTCTGCCCCGAAAAATTTTATTTCTTTTCAGTTTACTTTATTGTAAATGAACTTAGATCAAGTCATTTCCTGACTTCCGAGATTTTTGTAAAAATCTCATCCATGAACCCTTATGGTAATTTATTATCCTTTTGAAATTCCCTACTTTGTAATTTCACCCCTCCACTTTCCTTAATTGCAAAAGTGTCACAATTCTTTGGAAACTTTATAATTTCACCCTTAAAACAACTTTCAAAAATTCTATGATGGCACTAAAATAATTAAGGAAGCCCTTGGTGCACATACTGTTACACATACCGTACACCCTCTCGGGACGAGGCATTACACATAATCTTCCACGATCTTATTTTTTTGATATTTTGCTTTATGGGTCACAACGGTAGCTTCCATTTCCTTGTTCAACATAATAATGTACTCTTCCACCTTGGACATATGGGTTACTTCCTCAATTTTCAACTCTTCATGCATGTCATCCCATGGAGCCATCTTTGAAAGTCTTTAGAACTTCATCTTTTGTCTTGTCATGGGATTCCGGAGAAGTTAGCTAATTTTCCATTACAACTAAGGCTTTCAAATCTTATGCATCATCATCTCCTCTTGTGAGTTTCTCAAGTTCTTCATTGTTTCTTTAGATAATATCCTCATTGTAGCTCAAGTCTTCATTTTCTTCTCTAATCACCTCAAGAATGAATGGCAAGCTCTCATGTTGTCTTAAAGGACATTTTAGCCATGTTCTCTCCCTCATTCATGTGTTTGGCTACTAGTTCTTGTATACTCATTCCCTTATCTTGTAGAGGTTGTTCTTTCTCGAGTCCAAGTTGAATATAAGAAGTGGCCTTTGAAGTCATCTCTTCATATTGAGGGGGCCAATGAATTTAAATATTAACACTCTCCGCTTTTAGGGTTTTAGCTTATAGTCTAGTTGAATTACTATTGTATATAATTCATCCACCCATTTTTAACATTTAACTTCCTTTTAAAGGATGTGTGTCACCTTTCTCCATGTAGAATTGAGTTGATTTAGAGGTTGTCAGATTCAATTTGAACTCTTCTGGGCTTAGCACAGCCGCCTGTGCCAGATATTTCCTCTTGCTGAGGTTGATACATTTCTATTTTAAAAATAAAATTCAGGCTAACCATGTAACACTCGAATATACCCTAAATGTTTCTTGAGATATGTTAGAAGTTAGAGAGAGACAGAATTTTTTAATGAATGCAAAACATGAAATCTGAGAAACCCGGAAATAAGCATGGGTAAATTTGTAATTTATCAAAATGGGATATAAATGTCATAAGGTTATAAGATTATATGCCAAAGTGGAATATGCATAACTTGTGGTCCAAATAGAAGAGAGATGAAGGACCAAATTGCAATAAAAGGAAACTTAAGTCAAATTAATGCAGTTTTGATTGCAAAACATGGCCTTATGATATGAGACCAAATAAGACCAAGTTTGGTCTCTTACATTTTACTTTTGTCAGGAACATGAAGGCTAAGAGAGAGGAGAAGAGTGAAGAAGTAGAGGAACAGAAGAAAAAAAAAGAAGAAAAGGTATGGATCACTATGTATTTGTGACTTTGAGTATGGAAAAGTATGATTTGTATGGGTTTTATGGAAGTGTTGTATGGAAATTATGTATGGAGACTACTTTTGTATGGACACTTGGATCTTTGAGTATGGATTTTGTATGAAACTGAGGAATCTAGGCATGGATTTAAATGGTTTTGTAAGTGAATGGGCAAGGATTGTATGAATATGAGTTAAAAGGATTCATGGATTATATATGATTTAGTGGGTTTAGTTGGGAATTCTTCCTAACCCTAGATGTCTTTAAAAATCAAGGTAAACTCTAGATTTGCTAAGATGAGGAATCCCCCTTTATAGGATTCTGGTTTATGAGATGTTATATACATGTTTGGGTAAGTTAGGAATTTGACCTAACTTACAAGTGATTAAGTTTGGGTTTGGAAAACCCTAATTCATCTCTCTATGTTCGGTTTTGTCACAGAACCCATTTGGGAGTATTATTCTCAAAGGATGCCTTGGGAGTATTAAGAATTTTGGTTTGATTTAGAAAGTGAAGAAATGATCGCACCAAGAAGAAAGGGGTCCAGATTCAAATATGACTTCAACGCTGTAATGATGTCCACGCTTGATTATAGCGTCCACCGTGGCCACGAAAGAGGATTTTTCCATCCCTGGGTTCACCGCAATAAGAGCTCTCGCCATAAGAGCTTCGCCACAATAAGCCATGGTTCATAGCATGGAAGTGTTGTGTTTTTGTTTCGTTGAGCTTTTCGCAGAGTTCCAAAGACTTGTCTATTGGATTAATAAGTGATCCTATAAGTACGAAAGGGTCCATACATGTCTCCGTATAAAGGGAAAGGAAAAATTAGACCGCACTCGCCGGGCGTGAGCTGAAGTTCGAAGGAGGGGCAAACATAATGTGCCCCGGAGTAAGATAGTAAGTTACTAAACACATATAATTTTATGACTACCTAAGACAAGATATGGAATGACACGGCACCTGTGTTACGTGGGCAGGCACGTATAGTACTTTGGTACTCTCTGATTAGTGCAACGACACCTTTAACTGTTTCTGCATACATTTGTATTTCCATTCCCGTTAAGTGCTTCCAAGACTCGCTTAGCAATTTCCCTGTACTCTAATTAGCACGACAAACACTCACAATGTTTCGGGTACTTCCGCTGTGCCACTAATAATTCCAGTACCTGCACCGCACTTCGTGTACATATTGTGTTGTATCCTTACTCATTTTTACATATTCAGATAGTCAAACAATTGAGGCTGATAAGAGTCTCGAATAACGACAAGAGTAAAGTAAAGCACAAGTATAAGTTCTATAGTACTTAAGGTGTACCTCTCGCATAAGTATAAGTCGAGACTTCATGGTAATTCTCCGTGATAGCATAAGCCCGTAACTTCTACGGGAGGTAAGTATAAGTTTGTGTCCTACGTGATATCCGTATTAAGTATGAGCTGGTAACTCCTACTCGAGATCGACAAGTATAAGTCTATTATAAGTACAATTATGGGAGAAAGCGATATAGAATGAGGAAAATTTAACATCTGTTCATATATGCTCGCTATAATTATGTTCATGCATATATTTATGTTATATGTTTCCCAATTGCCGCAGTTTAGCAAAGGGTTTTAATCCGTGTAAGTACAGAGGAAGACGTCCGCGATCTTCCGCATACTGTTGGGCCAGCACACTTGTAGGGATTCACCACATGTAGGTTCCGCGCTCTGAATATGTAAATGTAAATGTACAGTTTTTGTATATGTATATGTAAATGTGACTCAGGACTATATGTATTGACACTGTAAACACCACTACGGTGGTAGTTTTATTTTTGTATCTATGGATATAATATTTTGATTCAGTTATAAGACTTAGGCCCACTGTCCGAGTAAGAAGAGTCCCAGATTTAAGCCATGGCCCCTCCGTCCACTTAGGCGGGTGGATCGGGGCGTGACAAACCAACTTGAGAATAGTCCATATCAACCATTAAGATTTCATTTTCAATTCGAACCAGGACCAAATTAGCTTGAGATCTCCTCAATTTAGCCATAGTTTTCTCTAGACTTTCCTTAGCCATTTGAGCTCTACAATTTTCCATTTCACTCCTTGTTCTAGCCAATTTAGCTATGGTATCTTCCAAGCTTGATCATTGGACATGTGGAGAATGGGAAGTGTCTCATATCTCTTCCCATGATGTGCTCAATTGATGGTCCCCAACATTAAAATTTCTCAAGTGTGGCGTACCTCCATACCGAACACGATGCATAGAAATTTGTGGTCTCTGCATTTGACTTCTCACTCTTTGATGATGCTCATTTACTATTTGACTCACTCTTAGTTGTTGAGGAGAGGATATTTGTTGTTGACTCAAGGGTTCATATTGTGATTGAAACCTACAAAACAAAATCAAAAAGAAATTTCAAAGCAAATAAAACAAAGATAAAAATATATGCACAAACAAGAAAACAAGAAAAATAAAAGAAATATCCAAAGTAAAGAAGAATCACTTAGTATCAATATTAGTAAAAGCACCTAATCCCCAGCAACAGCACCAAAAACTTTATAATAATGAATGCGTGTTAATATAAAATGTACGCCTATTGTGCGTAAGTGCACGCATCATATCAAGTAATATAGTGTGTGAAAAGTAAGAGTGTCGATCCCACTATGGTGTGGGTGAGCATTAATCAATAAAAATGGTAATCATATCTTATCTAAATGATGGATTGAGGTGAAAAGACCAACAAACTAAAATCCCAAACTAGCATATGCAAATATGTGAATGAAATGAAAAGCCTAGGCTTTAGACTTCATTTAGTTAACTATTAGTATTATTGCCCACTTGCCCTTAATTAACATTCTAATCTCCCATTAATGGTAAGTGTCACATTGCACCAGATTTCGATAACCCACAATCTACTCCTAGGGTTTAGGTATATTGCATTTCTACTCAACCTCAAAACCCTAAAAGCGCAATAAACCCAAGAAACCCTAATTACAACACAAAACCCATGAGAATCTCTTGCCAATTGTGAAATATGTTGTTCTACCCAAGTCTAATTCAAATCTCACCTCTCAGATCTCGAATTGAACCACTAATCATATCAATGATGATAAATCATAAATTGGCATGAAGATTAGAGTAGAACAATTAATAGAAATGTGATAGAAATATCAAACATAAGGCAAATCAGTTTCCAAATGCATAAATTGTAACTAAACTACATCTAAAACCTAGAAATGAAAAAAATCAAACATGAGGTGAAGAAATATAACCAAATAATATAAGAAAACATAAACTAATCTTCTTTCTTTGATCTTCTTTCCTCTATATTTTGTTTGGGAGAAAACCCCAGAGGCTATTTCCTCTAACCCCAACCGGTCTCATAAAGTAAAGAACAAAGCAGTTTATATTGAGTCTTTGTGCCGGGGCTGAAATCGGGCCATTTGTGAAATCTGTTTGATAAAAGGCAGATATGCGAATAGTGATGTCGTGGTATTACATCTAAATGATGCTAAAAAAGTCCAGAATTTCACTGGATGCCGCGGAATGTGAATAGTGATGTCACGGCATACCAATGCCTTTGCTCTTCTCCTTTGCTTCAATTTCGCAGCATGTGAACAGTGATGTCATGGCGTAACTGCTTTATCTACACTTGCCTTTCTTTGCTGTGAACTTCCGGGAGGTCGTAACTTCGCCCTAACTCCAAATCGCGTTCTCGACCCACAAAGATCTTGAACTCTAGAACACGCTGATGGAAGAGTAGAACTATTTGATGCGCTAATAAACAGGAAAACTCGTAAGATCAGATACGATCGTTGTGTGTGGTGGCTTCTTAGTCTCTCTTTGATTCAATTTAGTTTAATTTTTTTGTTTTTTTTCCAAAGGGTCTGACCACTAAAATGAGGCATTTAAACATTTAAAATCTAATCATCATCATCAAAATCATTAAAAAGCTTAGAAAATTGGATGATAATCATGATATAAAATGCACTTATCACAGATGCTACCAGGTTGAAGCAGAAAGTTGCAGAACTGAGCGCATCATGAGCTAAATCAGCAATGACAACACCACTATGGTTCCCTTTTTGATGCATGTGACCATTATCAAAATGTGCAAAACCACAGTTCTCAACAGTAAGATGGCCCTATATTATGACATCTTTTTAATTGCTTGTTATAATTTTCAAAGTTTTCTAACGTATCTATGTTTCTAATTTCGTCAGGAAATTTCTTCAGCAAGATTTTGACATGACCATTGCATTTTGTAATCATGAAAGAAAAAAAAGAACTGAGGTATGCCTTTAAAATTGTTTTGTTATTTGTTTATCTTGGTGGGTTAAAATTTCAGCCCTTACAAAGGCCTTTACATAGGAGAGCAGCCAAGGAGCAAACAATTTTTTTTTTTCCATTTTTTCTCATCCAGTCCATACATGCCTTCACACCGTAGCATAGTTGGTGCAGAATTGAGCCTATCAAAAAAACTTTCATTACTAGTGCCTTGGTATTTTTGATTCTAAGCTTATTATTTAGTGATTGATCTAAATTTAGTCTTGTTTATTGTTATGTTTTGGTGGGAAAGTACGACGTCGCCATCTGCTTGAATTTTAGGCTTGAAGCTGATGAAACCAAGTGAAGAATATAGATAAGACACCAGGCCCTTGAGGTTGATTCAATGGTCAAGGGTTATGGAGGTTCCAGGTTCAAGTCCCAATTAGGAGTTCAAGTCCCAATTAGGACTAAAAGGGGAGGGGGGGAGAAGGGAAACATTTACCTATCAAATTCTTTCCATTTTCCTGAACATACTATATTCCTTATTGAGACAACAGAATTTAGTTTTGAGCGAAGTACTTCAAAGTTTGATTTTCCTTTCGACATATAAAACTTGTTATATGTGACTTATACCAAATTATCATCTAGGACACATGTCAATACCCTTGCTTTGTGTTTATTGAATGCCTGCAAGCATCACCCTATTAGTACAAAGTAGTGCTGAGGCTTTATAGGGATTGGGCAGGAGATCAAGTAATGATGTTTTTTTAATTAAACCATATCTCTATATGATTTTTAGTGGTCATGTTATTTGATTGCGAATTATGTTTACAAAGGAGGTAGCTTTAAGCTTCTTTGACAGAAGATTGGGAGGGTAAGGGTGGTGAATATCTTAAATCAAAGGCTCAAAGACTGCCTTAGGTTTGCTATATACTTAGCTATCTAAATGCTTCATCCAAAGTGCTTCACTAGCTCCCGAACAGTTTGTAAATGTGCCATATTCCCTCATTTCATTCCTCTGTTCCACACTCTATACTAGGTATTTAATATGTGAGATGGGTTTGTTCATCTTGAAGCTCATGCCTATTAATTGTGCCAAAGATCAGAGAAGCCTAAGATTCCTAAAAAGTTAGAGTTACGGGAATGGTAGGCCCTTTCAAATGATGCATTCATACAGATGCTATGCTGCTTTCAGCTATCTTGAAGGCATTTATACTATGCCTGTCAATTTTTTCTTAGTAAGAAGTGGTCTTTTTAACCTTCTACACAAGTCAAAAAGTTGTATTTATTGGTAATCTGTTGTTTTTTTTTTAAATGCTACTTAACAGTATTCTGGTTCCAATACATACTTTGCCAGATGTCTACAATAGGAAGAAGCTAATAGAGCACCTAAAGCACTCATAGAAAGAGTAAAAAGGTCATTAGTAGACTAGGTAACTGGTGATGTAGCTGACCACACTGCCGTGCACAACAAGGGAAATGCAATCTTTCAATCATTGCGAAAGAAGAAGTTGGAAGTGTTAATGATACTAACAAGAGTGTTAGTGCCAACCTCAAAGAAGAAATAACAAGATTTCAATTACTGGTAACACTACTGCAGATCTAGAGAAATTAGTTTAAATAAATTCATAGACAAATTGGCATTGTCTCTTCCAAGCAATAATCAGCAGTTTGACAATGAATCAATTGTGAAGACCAAGAATCAATCAAAGAGGAAAAAGTCAATTCCTCTAGAGTAACGGTTCCAACAGGCCAAACTTCATAAGATCTCCTTGTTAACCTTTACCATCTAGGCAAGAATTGGAGGCAAACGTTGAAAATGGAGCTCCAAAGAATGATGGCACTGTGGACAGGGAGAGATTGTGGTGGAGTTTGAGAAAGAGACTTCTACAAAGAGTGAAGAAGGTGGAGATGTCTCATCAAATTAGGGAACTCCTGACTATCGACGTCTGTTTAGTAAAATGAGGGAAAATATTTTCTCACACCTGCAGCAGAGAGAATGTGGAGAAACATAAGATATTATGTGACAGGAATTGAAAGAATGGTGGTTGCTTACAAACTAAAGTAGCTACTTGTTTGCCAGTTATAAGCTTTTATTCCACATATTAGGAACTTATTTATTCACTTTCTGGAAGCTTTTTCGTTTTTAAATCTGTCTTTTGAGTTACTATCTTGAGAACTTTGTTTCTTTTGCACTTGTAATGGCATTAGGTGCTTGAGATGGAAGCAAATGTAGCAGCAGGATATAATTGTAAGGAAGATAATACGGCCGAGCTAGAGGAGCCTCAAGTTTCTTAGGATGTCACTTTCAGGGAGCAAAGACAGCAAGTCATTGAGTTATGGGATATGTGCTTTGTCTCCATTATTCACATGACACGGTTCTATTTGTTATTCAATGGGGACCCATCTGATCAGATATACATGGAAGTGGAGGTTAGACGATTGACTTGGTTGCAACAGCACTTGGTAGAGCTTGGAAATGCAAGTCTTATGACTCTTATCCCTTATTATCACTATACTTTATGAGTTCTTTCTCTTGTTTTGTCATCTAAAATTCTGATAATTTAGATTTTAACACATAGTATTAGAGCACTGAATCTCGAGAAAGAGTTCATGGCAAAGAGGATAACTACTCGTCGACCGTCGAAGAGGAGTTTTGTAATATGGTACGTGGCACCCTTCACTCTTAGCGTAGCTGTAAAGCTCTGAACAAAATCCCATGACAAGCATGAAATGTTCAGGAGAGTAATATGATTGCGAATATATATTACTGGCGTTAGTCAGATCAGTACATGAATGCACTACAGAGTACCTCTATAAACTATAATTTGAAAAATGGCCACGAGCATAGATCTTCTATATTCTATAGCCTCACCACCTATGACAATAGTATGCCACAATGTAATTTTAGCCTGGGTCCATGACTATGACTAGGCCTTTCTTCTTGTAGAGTAGGGCTTACTGGCTTTTATTTATAATGCTTTTATTATTAATATTTCTTTGTATTTCTGCTCTAGCCCGGGCTTTCTATCCAGGGTGTCCTAGGTTCTCTGAGATTCAAGGAGAAGAGAATTGGATCATCCATAATAAGAAGAGATATCAAAAGAAGAAAAGTATCTAATAATTAACACACTAGTTACCCTATTAATAAAGAAGAGATATATGAAAGTACTTAAATTATTCTGTAATTAGTTTTATATGTTTGTAGAAACAAAATTAAACAGTGATATGCATGAATCACTCGTTGGACGTAAACCCAATACCTATTGCACTCAAGTGAAGGATATCGTTGTTTCTTTTCTTCAATGGCGGAACCGCACCTTTATTCGCCCTCATACCGTCTTTACAACGAATACCAGACCATGAAATAGCACTAACTTGAAAATCCTCCCCCAAAATGATCAGATAATGCACTCCATCCTTAGACAAGATTTTCGATGAATGATAGTTCCAAACAAGTTTCCAAGTTAGACTGGATAATCGGATTTAAACCCTTGGACTTTCCCAGCAGTTGTTTGATGTAGCATTGTGTAAATGGTGGCGTTATTCAGGAGAGATCTGCGATCAACCTGAGTTCATGGAGGTGACTGCGCACCGGCTCCCGGACTGGTTTAGAAATCTATGCAAAATTTGCACCTCGAATGAGCAACCCTTCTTAAAGTTCTTGCAAACTCATGAGGCTCTGCCGCAACAGCTGTTCCATGCTTCTTCCTCGTTAAAGCCTAAGAACAAGAATAACTGAATAGATAGAGGAGAAAGAAAACAGATCGAGACCCTACTTTGTAATTTCCCTCAACCCTTTAATTTTTCTTTTATAGACTTTTTCACAGATGGTATTGATGTGACACTTGGTGTAAGATCTGAGGGTTTTTTTTTTTTTCTATTTTTTAGCCAATTCATAGTCTATATTACATGGTATATTTCCAAATTAGTGATTTACGAGGATCTCATATGATTTATTTCCTATGTTAAATTCTCTTTTTAAAAATAACCTTAAGCGTATATTTAGAAATTAATTTTAAGAATAATTTTTAAGTACAAAAATTGTTTTCAAAACAGTATAATACAAATGTTGCTGCACCACCTTAAGAATAATTTTAATGTACAGTAGAAGATGTAAGTTGTCTAGTAAAAACGCTTGTTATTAATAATGTCCAAACATACCCTAAATTTTGTATATACAAATTGCTTTATAAAAAATTGTATAGTATATTTCCAAATTCGTGATTGTTGAGGATCTCTTATGATTTATTTTCTAAATTAAATTCTCTACAAAAATAATAATATATTCGGGATATATTTGGAATTTACTTGTTTAAGAATACTTTTTTCTCCATACAAAAAAGTATTTTCCAAACTCACAAATTTCTTGTTCAGAAACATTTTCAAAAAATCAGTTTGTGATAATAGTTTTTCAAAACAATTTTCTAATGATTTTTCAAAATAAAATCCAGGGGAGAAATTGGAATATTTTTTATTTTTTTGAAAGGAAAAATAATGTTATTGATTGAAACTTGCAATAGATCGATACATCCAAGATACAATACACGATGAAATAATATTCAGGTTAATAGCATAATAAATCGGTATAAAACCTATAAATTTAATAAAATAATGATTAGAATATCTGCAACTCTAATTCTTCAACATATCGACGACATAATTTGATATCTTCGACGAATCAAATATGTCTTCCTTGTCTGAATCACTCCTATATAGATAAAACACCACAACAAGATGACGAACAATACCACGTCGATAAAACGATGACAAACTAAACGTCGATGAAACAACGACGAACCAAACGTCGATAAAACGACGACAAACCAAATATCGATAAAACAACAACAACACAAAAAACAAAATAAAACCTAAATCTTCATGTAAAAACCACTTTATTAGCAGCGAAAACAGAAGAAAGGAAATGTAATACTTCTCTATTGCATGAGGTGAGTGCCAAATGACCCGAGTTTCGAGCAACCACCGATAGTAAATTCTCTAAAACAAGATATCAATTCGATAGTCCCGGGAGATTTGATACCTAATATATACAACTGACATAAATATGTGAGATCACCCTCTAAAATTGAAATGGAGAGCTTCTCAAGCCCCTTAAGACCTGTGATTGTCAAATCAATCAACTTGGGGAAGATTCCTAATGACAAGGATAACGAGCAAGAATTTGAATCATCCAAAATACAATTTTCGATTTTTAGCTTTTCAAGGACTGGGAGATGGCATCTGAACAACCGAGGTAAGAGAAACTCTAAGTTTGAACACCTGAAGATTGATAAAACTTTCAACGTATTGGGTAAACAAACATTTTGCAGGGATCTCGAAAAACTACAATCTTGGATTTTCAGATCATGTATGTTTGTTTGCAAGAGTTGCTCCTCTTCTAGTAGTGACTCCACATAATTGCATTCTCTAATCGAGGGCTTCTGATGTAGTGTCACTGGAAGTTGATTCCACTGGGACACCTTTGAAATTTCAATTTCTGATGTTTGAAGAGCTGCCATTGCCAAGTCATAATCTAGTATCAATTTACCAAAATCCACCATCTTCAATTTACAAATGGAAGGAACAATGAGCGAAGCCTCAAGCAAATGAGGAAATGCATCAATTTCAAGTTCCTCCAGTGAAGGAAGATGTTCTGGTAATTTCCCAGTAAGCTTGGGACACTTTTGTATTGAAATATTTTCAAGATGAGGGAATAATTATGCACAATATAACCATTTCTCCCAGTTGGGCATATCCTCGAATGATAGTTTTTCTATGGATTAAAAGAAAGCAACTCCGCAGTCCTACTTCACCCACATGTTTCTTCCAGCCATGCTTCGAGATTTCTAGAGACACGGGCATGGGTTAATAGCCCAATCGGGTGGCAATGTCAAGCAATTCCAACAACCTCTAAGCTCAAGGGACATGAGATTGTTCAAGACTGAATGATCTCCAAGCCAATTTGGAAATCTTACATCGGGATAGCTTATGACAAAGAGTTGTTGTAAATTTGGATGAGGTTGTAACTTGTCGAGTATATCATCATTAATTGTAGCATCATTGTGTTGTATAATACTCAAACCATTTATACCTTGACCAAATTCCCAATTCAAGATTAACTCATTAAGTTGGCTCTTACCCTTCATATCAGCATGTAATGCATCGTTAACACTCCTCACATTCTTCATGTTTGAAATATGTAGTGTTCCTCGAATCTCTGAAAGCTCCCTCAATTCTTCCATCCTTGACCCACTCTTTTGGCTCACAATAAAATCAGTCAGTCTCTATAATTCTTTTAATCGCCCAATACCATGATGAGTTGACATTTCTTTCAATGAAATGCATCCAAAAATATCAAGATAAATCAAATTAATTAAGTTCCTCATCCTTGAAGGCAATTCAAGGAGATCTTGACATCCACTCAATATCATAGTTTGTAAATTGTATAAACAACATACTGATTCAAGTAATCTTTCAATCTTTGTATGAGACAAATCAAAGTAACGTAAATGTTTCAAATTGCCTATCGATTCAAGCATATCCTTTATGTGATAAACACGCAATGATAACACGCATAAACACCTCGTTGTGGGAACGACCAAGCAAAAAATCTCATCGAAGACGTGTGAGGGCTTGGCTATGTCGGCTATCAAGAGATCCCCCATACCCCGAAGATTCGGTAGTTCCCGCTCACTCATCCGGTTTGTTGGATCCTATCACTATGGCCGCGAACTCCAAGAAATCGGGCCTTTGCTGACCAGCTTTTCACAAGGCCAGGATATGGAGACGAAGCAAGAAGAGCAGGCTAGACAAATGGCTTAATTGCGGAACCGTGCTGACCATATGCAATAAGAAAATGATCGTCGTTGTGCTTTCTGTGATTAGTGCTCAAAAGTGCAATTTGAACCTGGTTAGATAGGGTTTTGAGTACTTTTTTGACTACAATCATGTCATATATCCCAATCAAGTGTTCGCTGCTATCTTAAAACACTTATGCCATTCGGGAGCATAAGTTTTGCTGCTTTGTAGGTATTTATGCACTCTAGGTTTAACCACAATGCAAATGATCAATCATGAGGTTGAAGTTTAGTCTCGCCATCAACAAGCCCAAAAATATAAAAATGAAAAGTGCATGAAGAATAGATATGTCAGAGGATGGTGAGGTGGCAGTATCACAAAAAGAATTTTCTTGCAACCTGTTTCACAACCACCAAGTAATCCCAGCTTAATTTAGCAAACTGTTTTCAAATCGTTCGCACCTCATGACAAATTGCAAATTGCTTAGCCAACTTTGCATCAGGCATTTGCGAAATTACCACGATTAATTTTCATTAGCTTACGAAATTTCGCTAGCTAGCGTAAATTTCAACATTGCCAAATTCCGCTAAAGCCTTGCCAATTTCATGGCTTACGTCACCCATAACCTTTGCCAAATTCGCTTAATTATTAAATTCTCACCTCTAGCAAAATTTGCGTGCCTCACATCCTCTCGTAATTAATGCAACCGCCTTCCAAACTTGGTATTTATTACCAAATTGTCCTATAACTTAGCTTAGTTATTAGGTTTTTGGTGTTTCATACCTTGAGGAGGCTTACAACACCCCCACAGTTTCAAAAGGAGGAGGGATAGAAGGTGAATACAAGTTTTTTGGGTGATTTCAGGTGTTCTTTCATTTACCGCTTTTGTAACAAAGTCTTTTATTTTAGGTTTTGCTTATTTTGTTTCTCCTTCTCTCTCTTCTTTCTTTCACTCTTCCCACGCCAAACACACCTCTTGAGATGACACCCAGATGTTACAAGCCTCCTTCCTTTCACATGGGCTAGAAGCTAGCTTCATGCTGTGGCTAGCATGTCATTCCTCATGTACTAAAAAGCTACTCTGCAGTGCATTATGGCCCTTATCTTCAAAACTCAATTGTACAACACGGACATTGTCTCTTGGCCAATACTCTCCACGCTTTTTGGGATCCAGCTGCTTAAAGGATGTGCACTGTGGCTCTCTTTGGGATGGTCCTTACTTGCCTCCTGAGGTAGCATTTACATGTTAGGTTCTCAAATTGGGTTATATAAATTGACTTTTATTGTTTTGGCCACACTCCATGCTTTAGGACCAAAGGTTCTAAAGCGAGAGGAGCCACCTGACTTTCATTTGTCTTTATCACTTCAAAAATGATACAATGGAATGTTGGGGGTTTAAACAAGGCTGATGAATCAGTGATCCCTGTGGTCGACTCACATAGGGAGATAAAACCGAGACATGTGTTTGCCCCAGCTTTTACAAGCAGTAGACCTAAATCTTTCAAAGTAAATTCTTCATTTTAACTCGCTTACCATTTCCGGGCTACAATTTTCGCTTTTAAACCATTTACGCTTACACAAACCAAAAAGTCCAAACAGAAAGCCTTACCTTCATGCCCTAATGCAAACCATTTCTGGGGATGAAAACCCATCCTCGTGTTCTAATCTCTTAGACCACTATATGAACAGCAGCAGGAGTTTGATCACAGAAGAGGGAACTTAGTGTGTATATAAATTTTGTTGATTTTAACACCCTTACTCGTGGTACTGACCAAAGCTATATAGAAGAGGATGGGGTGAAAACACCCAGGGAGCAAACCATCCTGCACTTCTAGTCAAATGCACAATGCAGGAGCCCATCCTATCTGGGCGATAGTGATGCAACAAATTGGCGAAGGTTATCCTCCTGCAGCCTTCGCCCCCGATCTCGCTGACTAAAAGAACAACATGGGAGGTCTAATCAACAAGAGTCTCATGCCTGCTCCGATTCCACACAAGACACTGCGCTTCAGTATGAAGAGACTCAGCAGAGAGCTACGATAATCAAACAAAGCCCCAAAAATGTACCACTCGTGGTACCAAGTATTAGCAACATCACTTCCGTTCATGTATCCTACCTTTGGGGTTGCACCCACCCCACACATGCCGACATCCACCACTGTCCGGGGACCTAAAGACATGCTATCCTACCCGTTGAGTCAGCACATCTTAAGCTACGAACCGCCGCATGGCTTTGTCATACTGCCTTTTTCCATGTATGATGGCTCTTCTGACCCATATGACCACATGCTACACTTCAATCAGGCAATGATACTTAATGCGGGAGACGACCGCTTATTATGCAAAGTGTTCCTGGCCAGCTTGAAGGGGCCCGCCTTGGCTTGGTTCCACAAACTCCCACCGAGATCTATTAACCTGCCTGAGTCGGGCTGCATTTGTTTCTGGGTGACTGCAGTTCGCCTGACAAAGGGAACATCGCTCTCGCAAACCATCTGCTGGGAGGACGAGTCCATTCGCGATTTCACCTAAGATTTGGAAGGGTCGCCCAACGCATTGGATTCGTGACAAAGATTTTGACAAGGGGCCTCCAATTTCCGCAAGGAGCCGTGGGCCGACCACCCCATTCTTCCACTCGCTATCTCTGGATCCGCCTGCGACAATGGAAGAATTGTACAGACGGGCAAATAAATATTCAACACTTGAGGACAATATCCGGGCAGCCTCTCAAACCGTGATGATCACAGCCCAAAGCAGCAAGCCAGCCACTAAGGGTCAGTGTTAACAAAAGGGGAGCCAAAGTAAGAACCATAAATGCTCCCGAGAGCAATTAGAGAGAAAGAGGGAACCCTCGCAGTTTACCCCTCTGAACATCTCTTACATCCGGGATCACCCCGACTTCAAATGGCCCACACCCATTCAGTCAGATCCCGCACAACGCAACTAGTCTTTGAGATGTGATTACCATAGAGACCGTGGGCATAAGACCAACCGATGTCGAAACCTGAAATTTATGGTGGAAAGATTAATCAGGGCTGACCACCTCAAGAGATATGTCCGGGAGACAGTTCGCGGAGCTGAGGCCACCCTTGCATTTGAAAGAATAGCGGCCAATGCAAAGCTCCTGCCTGAACCTCAGCCCACCATAAACTATGGCATCGACGGCCCGACCGACGATCGTGACGCCTGCTGCAAGAAGAGGTTGTTTCGGCAGCCACAAACCGCCCGTAAACACCATCCACATCCCAGATAGCAATAGAGCAATCCAACCGATCAACAACCCTATAAACCCGTCCAAGGTCATTATCATAGACTACGAGCAAAATTTCTGGTGATTACTTCCGTGGTATTAACAATTTTGATGTGCAGCCAGCATTGGCTAACCCCGCAGTGTCCGACTGCTATAGCTACCCGTCTTCTCGCAGATGAACATCTCTTGACAGCCGAGTTCTAAGCAATAGAATCCTATCCCGTTTAACGAGGCAACCACAGCTATGATGGAAGACATTGCTCACCCCGTACAAGCGTGACCGGAGAAGTTCAAAGCTCTTATTTTCAGCCGCCGAGGACTCGGGCGCATAATCATTGTTAGCCGAGCCTAGTCGCATGCAATGAAAGTCGCGGCCCTCGACTACCATAAAATGATCAACCACTCCGACCAAGCACAGCAAATTGACTCGAGCAAATAACCAGCGCCTCGACAGTTGCTACTAACTGGCCAAGATAGAGTATGAGAAAACGAAGTCTTAAGCACCCGCCCTCGAGACCCGCACTTTAACATCAATTACAAACCCTCACCGCCCAAGCGAGGCTTTAAGACAGAGTGATTGGCCGTAATTTCTAGAATTAATATCCCTAGCCGAGCCGGATAAATTCACATATGTTAGTTCCCTTCTATCCAGTGGGAAGAAGGAACAAATACAGTACGTTCTGCTCCGTAATATGGATGTATTTTCCTGGACTCACTTAGACATGGCTGGCATTAACCCCATACATGCCTCTCACAAATTGAATGTCATCCTTCCTACGTAATTCGCTAGACAAAAAATGAGGCGTTTCACCAAGACCGCCATTGGCAATCTCAAAGTATGGATAATCTTTAAAGGCAAGAGATTCACAGGGAGACAAAGTACCTCGGGTGGCCAATGCACGGTAGTCCCAAAAAGGCTGGTGAACGAAGAGTGTGCGTGGACTACACAGACTAACGAGGCATACCGAAGACAACTTCCTCTACCTCTGGGATAGACTAGATCGCCGACGCGGCCACCGGCATGGATGTCATTGCCTGATGCCTTCGGATATCATCAACACCATGCATCCGCCAGACGCGGAGGTGCAATTTCATCACCAAGACCGGGTCAGTTGTTAGAATCAAGGTTGCTTCGCTTAAAGAATGGATTAAAATGATCGAATAAGTTAGTGTCCGCGATGTTCAGCCAAGATTCTGACAAACCATGGAGGTTTACATCGATGATATGCCGCGAGTCTTAAGGAACGCCTTGACCATGTCGACTACTCGCATTGAAGCTAACTCCTAAGGGCATACTAAGATGAAGCTCAATCCTCAAAGTGCACTCTGAGTCAAGGTTTCGTCGACTGGGTTTCATGGTGACTCAAAGGGGTATAGAACAACCCCGCTCAGCTTAAATCTATTATGGAGTTCCCGACTCCCGCTTCTAGAAAGGGGGTACAACAGCTAGATCGGGTCACACTTCCGTGTATCTACCCATCGATTTCTTACAAAATTGTCTAAAGTCATTCTTTGTCACACTCAAGGGGGCCAACCAGGCCGGGTGGAATGAGGAATGTGATGAAGCCCTCATAGCTATCAAAGAGTGTCTTGTAGAACCTCCATTGCTTGCTAGCCTTGAAGTCGGCGAAACACTCTTCGTATACTTGGCAATTTCAAATGTCTCAATGAGTGCTGCCCTGTTCAAGGAAGATGAGAATAGAAAGCAGAGGCCAGTATTTTTCGTCAGCAAGTCCTTAGCCGATGGAGAAACCCAATAAATGCACTTTGAGGAAGCAGATTATTCCTCCTAAAAGTAAACGAAGAAGCTTTATTCAATTACCTGGCACACCCGTATCATTGTGCTGAACCCACCTCCTCCTGAGTTAATCTAATCACAAGTTCGATCATTCGAGAGGGACGGCTCGAATGGCAATTGACTGAGCGAATTCTAGATTCAAGATAAGCCAAGATTACTAAAAAGGACGCTTCTCGCATATTTTCTAGCGTAAGTAGATCCTAATCCCAGTGTAAGCCTCAACAAATTGAACTGTGGACTAATAAATAGGCATCTCTCTGCAAACCAGAGCTGGCATCGATTTTCAACTTAAATCTTCGACCGGGGAGAAGATCGAGCAGGCAATCCGTTTGGGCTTCAACGCCTCCAACAACGAATCAGAGTATGAGGCCATCTTAGCCGGAATTGAACTGGCAGCTACAGTATCAGTCAACAAGCACTTGATTCGAAGAGATTCTCAATTAGTGAGAGGGCAAGTAAATGAAGAATATGAGTCACGAGACCTTCGAATGGCAAAGTATGTATCCATGGTTAAGCAACACTTGGGTAGCTTTTAGCTCGAAGCCTCTAACACATCCCAAGGATCAGCCAGATAGCGGACGCTTGGCCGCTTATAGCCGTTCTCTCTTTCTCGCTGGGAGCACGTAAATAGCGCCTGGCCCATCTATCACTTGATTTTCAGAACAATTACTACTTCCTGGGAAGTTCAAATCTCCTTCCTGATTATCCCATAAGACAATATATCAACATAGGAGAACTCCCAAACGAAAGGAACAAAGCTCACAAGATCCAACCAACGGCTGTGTTCTCTTTGGTTAATGGGCAATGCTTAAACGATCCTTGCACTGGCCTGACTTGTGTGCTTAACTACCGAACAAGAACAATATGTATTTGAAAAATTATATGAAGGGATATGTGGTAATCATCCAGGCGGTAGAACACTGGCACACAGAGCCCATACTCAGGGGTATTATTAGCCAACCATGAGATCTAACGCCACCGATTACATGCGAAAGTGTGATCGATGCAAGCGACAAGCCCCCTGCCTTACTAATTCACCAAATTTCAGATTTAATTTCCATCACGAGCCTCGTTTTTCGCTTTCATTGGGAATTCGACATAGTCAAGCCGCCTGCACCGCCTTGGCTCGAAAAATTATTGCTAGGGGTAGCCACCGATTATTCAAGAATCGGGTGGGAGGGCCGAGGCTTTCAGATCAATTAAAGATAAGGATGCTCACCCACTCATCCGGGAAGAATATTGTCTGCCGGTTCGATATACCCCGATCAATTGTATCAAACAACGGGCCTCAATTTGATAGCTGAGCATACCGGAACTTCTAGCCAGAATTGAAAATAAAGAATCTATACTCCACCCCGCGGCATCGCAGAGCAACTAGCCAAGGCAGGTTTCTAATAAAAACCCTATTAACCGCCTTAAAGAAATGATTAGATTCAGCTAAAGGTAAGTGGGTGGATGAACTCCCTGGGGTACTTTGGGCCTACAAAACGACTACCCGCAAACCAACTGGTATATCCCCCTTCGCGCTCACCTATGGGATGGAGGCTATAGTCCCAATGGTAAATTCCAGATGCCCACGCTCGAACTAATATACCGTAGCAAATGAATATCGACCGGTGGATAAAAGACGGGGAGATGGTAGACGAATTGTATGGGGCAACTGATGCGCGATAGCATCGTATTCACTATAGGCTAGAAAACTTATACAATGTGACGTTGAAACCCCGACGTTTCGCCAGTGTGACCTAGTCTTCGAGAAAGTTTTTCGTAACACAACCAACTGGTCACCAAAGTTCCAAATTCAACCGGAGGGACCGTATATTGTAACACGAGCCAGCAAATCCGATTGTATGCATTAGATAAACTAGACAGGACACCTGTACCTAGAATGTAGAATGTTATGAACCTAAAAAGGTACTATCAATAAAGAGTGATTTAATTTCTAACCATGTTCCCATCTTAATTTTTTTCATTACAAAGCCCGGGTAAGGTTGATGTCCTACCGGCCCAGTATGGTTGATGCCCAACTGGTTCATTACAAATCCTAGGTAAGGTTGATGTCCTCATCGCTCCACAGGGGAGATGCTCCAACTGTTCCATTACAAAGCCCGTGTGCTGATGTTCTACCGCCCAAGACTAGTTCTCGCCATAGCTCGTGTAAGGTTCATGTCTTGTCAGTCTCAGATGGCTGATGCAGTCACAGTTCCATTACCAGTCCGAAAGGATAACGTCCTACCGGCCCACACAATATGGTTGATGCCTCAACGGCATCACGTAAGCCCATGTAAGGTTTTGGTAAGAGGGCAATGAACTCACACGGAGTGTCTACATCCCGGAATTGATCTATGTCCTACTCAAGGTACATCTTTTCTTGCTCGGCTAAATTAACTTAATTATGCGATTCGATAAAGATAAAGCAACAACATTAGATTAGCAAACAACACATGCTTTATTACTCGAGACACACATTTTTATTATTGGTTTCATCGCAACAGTAAAAAGTTCGTGATTATTGGTAACATGTGTGAGGAAACGTGGCCCAACGAGTAATGACAAATGAAAACCTCTAGTTCTCACGAGACATCGTCTCTCACCTCCTTGCTATTCTCGCAAGAACTGTGCTCTCATTACCCAACCCAACCTCGGGGCAAGGGAGATACTAGCTCGCCTCGCTAATATCCACCTCCAAGACTACAGCGGGGACCTCCCTCTCTGGTACAATCATCACTTCACCAGGGCAAACATCGATATCGCAGCTGATACAGCAAAGACCCGAGGGCATCGTAGGGGTTGATAAAGAACTCCTGGTAATGGTTAGATATTGCCCCGCATCCCGTCTGGAACCATGAGTTGACTTCTGAAAATAATATGTGCGAAAGCACAACAGCCATAGCCATAGTTGAAGATCATGTCAAAGCCCTCCTCATAAGCCTCCTCATAAGCCTCCTCCAGGGCCATTTTCTCTTTAAGGGCTGCCTGGAAAGCGAACATTTCATCTTTGCTAGTCCTAAGCTCTTAGAGCAAAGAGACTCGGCCACTCCACCGCACTCCGCCAAATTTCTGCCTTCCGCCTCCTAGCCTCTCCGTGAAACCCGCCAGTGGCATTTCGGGATCCTAGCCAACTTAGACTCCACCTTCGCCCTGGCACTCCTTGTCACATCGGCATCCATGCAGGCCATCGAGGCGTCGTGGTGAGCATCATCTCTCTCTGCCTTAGCTCGATCCACGTTCTCAACGCTTTCTTTGGCCTCATTCTCCCAGCGTCAGGAGCTTGACTCCACTTTGGCTAAGGAAGCACTCAGTGCCTTGTGGTCAGAAACGACCGATTGAGCAGAGCCAACCTCTACATCCTCAACCAAGACCTGAACCCTGATGTCGTAAGTCTTGTTCAGAGAAGCAGCCAAAGATTAATAGCCTATAAAAAGAACGCATTAGAATAAGGCAAGTAAACAACTCTAAGTGATACTAGAACAAAGGTATAGCTTATAAACATACCTCAAATTTCCACCGATCGATAAAGTTGCGATAATATTAGGAATGTCGGTTTCAACCACACTGCCAGTTCATCCCCATAAGCATAGGCAGACTAAGACGATATTCTTCACCCTTCCCGCCCACACAAATACAAGCATCCGCGGTGTAGATACACTGGCATATAGTAAATGGATTCGCCCGGTTAAACGGTTTCCGTGAGATTGATAATCTTCTAGGCACCTTCGCCTAGTGAGCCACTACTCCATGTGGGGAGCCCCGCCAGGAGGAATGTAGTTAATTCAACAGCGCTGGTCGGGAAGCTAACGACCCACCGCGCCAGCACCAGTATATATAGCCTCGGTTCCCGGGCCGAGGTAACTGCCTTCCAAGGAATGTCCTCCTGGACATCCACATGAGTTAGGGAAAGCTCTCTTAAATCCGCCGAGAGCGCAGTCTCCAAAGCTAACTGGCCATGAAAGCCCATCTCAGGCGAGTCCAAAATGACTATTGTCCGTGATGATCTAACTTTCACCAATCGTTGTCGACTAGCCCTCACCAACCACCCCGGTACGCATTACCACCACCGTAGTAAGTCTGCACCTTGCTTGAGCTTTCATGCGCCGAAGTTATGAATGAGATCAACCATCTTGTCCTCCTATTCTTCCTTTTCACTAGCAAGGGGCGGCTAGATATTGGGGATACCCAAGGGATAAAATCTTCCACCCGTCTGCATCGTCTTTCACTGCTCAAATACCGCCTTCTTAGATGCTTGGGGGCAGAAGAGACCTCTTTCCATAATAGGAGAGGCCCTAAACTGACAAATTCCTCATTGTCCTTAGATGTTTTGGGAATAAGTACAGACCTCCCTATCCAAAATAAGGTTGCTTGGTCAACATCACTCACTAGTTCCCGACCAACCGTCCTTGCCCTAAGTCTTGGTCGAGAAGAGTCGCCTGGCTAAATTCAGGAGATCAGCAATAACGTAATGCTCTCCCTCCACTATTTCTATGGGAAGAGGGCATGGAATAATTGGAATAATGTAGGGAGATGGACTGCGCCTTAGCTCATGAAAATTCCTCGCATTTAAGAGGATTTCATGATGTCGTTCCCGCTCAGAAATCTCTAGAAACTTCAGAATTTTCTTAAAGCTGGTTTTCTCCACCCAGTTTACTATCTTATATATATATATAAGATACGTGAATATGAAGTATATACGTGTAGAAATGCATCGACATACAAATCTCACAACATGAGCACACCAGGGAATGGCATTAATCGGTTCAAAGTAAACGGGAGGTCAGGGGAGCCCGGGGTCTCATACCAAGGCCCTCTGACCAAGATCACGCCCTTCGCCTCGATCTTAAAGTAGCCTGGAGTCCCATAACAAATTGCGCCTGTGGGCTTTGTCGACATTGATAAATACCTGCGGTCCCGGGGCCAAGGTGTAAATAAAGACTTCACTAACAAAATGTCCAGCCAGGAACAGGTTCTATACGCCGCACTGTGTTAGATCCGACGACATGGATAAAGGCGTATAGCTCTAGATAAGCGTAGAACCGCTTTACTAGAGACGAAATGCGCAAGTCGGCCCGCCGTGAGTCGTTCCCGGTGAAATACACTATATCGGTTTTCCCTTGCCGACACTGGGGTTCAAATTTTACGTCCGCAACTCAAAATCGGAGCATTGTTAGGAATTTGATAGTAACGCCTTTAACCTCCCAATGGACGTAGAGAGATACGTTGCTTACAAGGCGATCCGGCTAGCCTCTCTTCTCGCCCCTAGCCTGACGGTGAAGTCTTCGACCTCCCGCCATACTACAAGCGCATACAACAAAAGGAGTAAGGACCGGTTCCATACCATAATACCAAACTAGAAAAAGGGCGAGAACGCACATGAACCTACTAGACCATGAACCCCCTGTTTAGCGTGTCCTAAACTCTCTACGGCTCACACCCAAATATGCTATTAACCGGAATCTAACGTAACCCAAACAAAAACAAGCATAGGAATCCAATTATGACCTCAAGATATATGCCTAGCACCTACAGGTGCATTAAATGCGCCGCTGACTCATCGCCCCTCCAAACAATTTGAATCTTGGCGACGCTTCACTTACTAAGGCACAAGAACTAGAGCTGCTGTGGTCGTGAGTCCCTGGCCTAGGTCTCTTTATCTCCCCAATGGATTGTGCTCGGGTCGAACAACCAAGCCAGTCCGGGTCAGTGAACTCATAAGGGCCAATCCATTATAGAATTCATCAAACGCCATAACCTTTGTCCCAAGGGGTTAGTCCACATGGATGACCAGTTAGTCGAGCACGAGAAAAATAAGGTGAGCATAAACAAAAAAATTTCAAGAAACACAATTTTATTAATTACACCAAATGGCGTTCATAATTACATAGCAGACGCTTACAACCAAGCGTCATATTTTAAAAATTACATAACCCATCAAGGCTTAAAACTGAGCCTAAGAAAGACGAAAAAGTGGAAGAAAAAGAAAGAAGAGGAAGTGAAGAAAAGCCAAGAAAGAGGGTAGGAAAGTCAAGAAAAGGCTAAGAAAGAAGATATGAAAAGAAAATCCCTGCTTACTCTGATAGCCCTTTTCTAGCAATATGATTATAGCGCCAACAATGCCAAGCAAAGGGGTGCACAAGGGCTTATCGAACATGGATATATAAAATTTCATTGATTTGAAGGGGGTGTTCTTGGCTGCAGAGGATTCCATCCGAGTTTTCGAATTGCCCAAGGGGACATAAAAGGCTCAAAAATATCCCTCCAAACACAAATTAGCACGCTCCAGTCCATTCCTTATATCCTTCGACCGACCCCTATCAACATCTCATTCAACCCAAGAGCAATCGGGAAGTCTGACATCAGAAGATCTACCAGCATTCAAATTTATACACATCCATCAAAACTCAAAACCAGCAAGAGTATAAAACCACACCCCTCGATGTTGCTCATTTTTCTATATGTGTAATTAAAAACTCCTTAAATGTACATAGTTACAAGAACCTTACACTTCTCTTTGCACCCATGTCACTTTTAGATAAATTTGCTTAATTAAATAAATCATTCTTGATGTTTGAGGATTTAAAATTGGGTTTAGTCTATGACACTACAAGTGCACAAGTCATACAAGTAGTAAAATCTGAATGTAAGTCCAGGTATGATTCCCACAGAGATTCACATGAATTAGAGATCAAGTACCCCAACTACTGAAGTTTTATGCTATTTGGACTAAAAGAATTTTATAATGAAAGTCTATCTACACGATAATAAATTCTATACTATTAACTAAAACTAGAAATTGACATAATATGAAATAAACTACAAAAATTAAGAACTAAATACCGGATCTAATCTGTTCCCTGTTTGAAACGAAAACTATCAGTGAATTATAATGAAATAAATTAATTCTAAGTGAGTTATACATTGCTCTATTGTAACATGATCTTATTCATTCAAGATTGCCTAAATGTTGCAAATTGATTTCTCCACATTCACCGGTTAGAAACTCTTATTTCTCTCAAACTGCTCCACCCGCCATTTGTATTTACTCTTTCTTGCAGACCTATTTTTCTCAACACTTCACATCCATTTCCTTTGATGACTATAGATCTTCGCTCTCTCCTTCTCGTGATTTTAGCAAAAGTTCTACAACTTAACCGGTGGCTCATCCTTCAGACTATTGGTTCGGCCCTTTCCTTGATTAGATCTAAGCTAACATGGGTCGGGAACTTCCCTTAAGATTAAGGTGAACTCTTCGGATATTTATATTGTTAAATACTCCCTCCAATCCTCCAATTATGAGCGAATGGGGATTTATCGTGTTCAATCTCGTGAGCTCGCCAGCTTCATCATCGGTTGTCTAACATAATTCAAAAAGGCACTGTTCTTGAAGCTCAGAATCTTCGTCGAGTCACGCAGAGGGGCATCCCGAAATCGAGCAAGATACATTCCCTTAAAATGGTATTCGGTACTACCATTGGGAACTTGTCGATTCAAAAACAACACCAAGCAAGTAAATCACTACCCAAATAATGTTCTCTAGATTTTTACAGAAAAGACTGTAACTAACTATAATTCAAATTCAGCAAAACTGTATTCCAATTACTGCATTGCGATTACAGAAATGGAGCACCAATCACGTACAACCACTATAATTGCAATGAAACTAAGAAAATGAACTCCTTACAAATTTGTTCAGATTTTTAAAATTTCAAGCATCAATTTAAGAAGAAAATAACATAAATAAAATTTCAAACTTAATCATTTCTCGGCACGCTAGCAAAAAGTAGATCCAAAAAAGAATTAAAAAATAAAAAATAAAAATGAAAAATAAAGAAAATTCTACTCTAAACTATACACTGAGTTCCTCTTCGTTCTCCTTTTTCTGGGTAGTGAAGACAGAAGCTACTTTACTATTCTAACACTGTCCATTTATACTGTCAAAAGAAATTTGGCCGAATCCAAAAAAAAAACTCCAAGTGGAATTCCTAAAAGAAAGCCTAGTTTACCGCCTTAGGTCATGACTCGCCGGGTGTCGCGACCGGATTTCCTTGCTCGCTCGTCTGCGCGACCTTGTTACTTCAGACCGTGTGCCCTCAACCCGCTTTGATGAGCGGTCTCATTATCATTAAGGGTCACGACTAGTTGGCTCAATGTTTCTCCAGAGTTGAAGTCGCGACCACGGTTTCATGTCACAACATCGTTGTCTTTCTTTCTTCGGGTTTCCAGTCACGCACCCTCGCTCAATCAGACTTCTTCCTTGTTGCACGCACGTCACCACTCGCTTTTAGGGTTGCAATGTTACTTCGCTTTTGTCGACTCGTGGTCGCGGACTTTCTTTTCTCGTTTCGACCTCGCTGTGGTCTTCGCTTCACAGGTTTCGACGGTCGCGACCAAGGTGATGTCACGCGACCCGATGTTCATTTCCTTCTTCCGTCGCGAATCGCCAATCCTTTGCTGCAACCACTTCCTCCTTCCAACTCTTCTATTCCAGTCGCGACCATGATGATGTCGCACCTCATGGTCGCTTCCTCTTTCGTCGTGATGTAAATTCCAATCGCTTCAAAGTAGCTGCACCGGATTTCTTCCTCGCCGCTTTCTTCTCAGTCACACCCAAATGAGAGTGGTCACCCACCGCTTTGTGGTCCTGTTTAATTAAGCTGTCGCAACTCTCATTCCTCGCAAAGACTTCGCTTCGTCAGCTCAGTCGCGACCTCTCGCTCTTCCAACTTCCATTCAGCAACTCAATCCTCCGCCAGACTCCGGGGCCCGCTTTCATGTCGCGACTTTCAATGGCATGTCACCCTAATGGAGCCCTTCGTATTTGAAACGAAGGTAACTTCATTTTTTCCTTTGCAGACTTCCTCAGGGTTTTATCAGATCCATGTCGCGACAATCGTATCGAACGCCACGACCTCGCCATATCCACCGCTTCGCGACATCAGAGTGGTGCCACGACCAAAGATTCTATTTTGAATATTTCCTTTAGTCTCAACCACACTTCCTTTGTCGCAACCTCTTTCACTTGTTGCTTTGGTAATCATAAGGCCAAAACCTCACTATTCATCAACATAACCAAGCAAATCAGCATAATTTGAAAAAAAAAAAAAGTAAACCATAAATTTTCAGTCATGTTCTATTCATCCACTGTCATCTACAGGAATATGGTTAAAATCTTGACTCAATAGTCTTTCCATAAAGTCCAAGAACACCCAAAACGGAGTTCGGACAAAGAAGTTATGACCGTCCGAAATTGGAGGTCATGACCATTGTGCCCCCCCGGGAATTAGTGTGCTGGTGCACTTTGATGAATTTCTGAGTCCCAAAGTGTCGACTCGATACACCGATTTGACTGAGATATGTTCTCTATCGGGCCTAGCTTATCTATCACCTAGCAACCACTCAATTCGATGAGTGATGGTCAAGTTGGCACACAACACAACCATGGAGTCTTAAAACAACAAAACCGGCTAAAACATAACTCCACTTTTGAATGTATTTCAGTCCAAATAGGCCTGAATTCGATAGACCTATTTCAAGAAGATCTGTTATCCTATTGGTCTAGTTTACTTAGCAATTTGAATCACTCAATTTGGATGAGTGATGGCCAAGGTATGGCCAAAATACAGTCATGGGGTCGGAGAAAAACTGACAACATCTCCTCGACACACACACGCCTCTTCTGCATGCAAATTAACCCGAAGAGGAGAAAACCCACCAAATGGCGTGATTTCACTAGACACCACCTTTTCTTAGCTTTCGCGGAAAACCCGAACCTTGGACCTTGGCACCTTTGTGACTCGTACTCACGCTGCAGCCCCCGTCGCTATAGATCGCCTTTAATTTCGACCTAACGAGATCCGACCGACGAACTCGTGGAATCAAGCATATAGATCAGTTTTTCTCTCTCTCTCTCTCTCTCTCTCTTACTTCTATGGTTTAATGAGACCAAATGAGAGCTTTTGATATTTTAGATCTTTTTTTAAAGTTATTTATGGCAAGTGGACACGTGGGCCCACGCCGCGCCACGTGTCACACTTGTTCTATTTCCTATTTTCATTCGAACAATTTATTTTTGGCCCCATTTTTAGCTTTCATCTATCTTAAATGGACACTTTAAATATTTGACATTTTTTAGATTTTTCTAAAAATACTCGCTTTCTGGGTTCACTAGACGCCCGTCGCCTCGAATTTCGTGAAAATTCGACTGTCTCAGAATTCAACTAAATTCGACTGAGGTAATCAAGTTCATAGACAAACTTTAACTGTGAAGTCCGCTTTCTGCCATCCAAGATCTAGGAAAATTTCATATTTTTCTATGGGAAATTACTGTTTTACCATTTTTCAAAAAAATTGCATTTTCACCCCTTAACATAATTTCGTTTTTAATTATTTTAACTTTGGGGATCAATACATTATTACTTAAAATTACTTTATTTATTCGGGCTTATTTTTCAAAATTACTATTCATTTGGGACTAAGCTTAGTCATCACCTAATCGATCAAAGCAATTTTACGGTCTATGAAATCAGAATTCGTGGTCTTACACCGAAAATATAAAACCGAGGATGCCGAGGCTAAAAAGATTATAAAATGGTAGATTCAAAACTTTGATCGCCGGTGTTCAAGAACTTCAAGCAATAATTCACGAGATTCATGTCGAGAATGATGTCGAAAGCAAACCTTTTCATGGCAACTTATTATCGAGAAACCGCCTCCGCTTGGAAAGACTTCAAAAACTACCTCAAGCATAAGAGAAAGGAGATGAGCATCGAAGATCTGGTTATTAGACTTCGCATCGAAGAAGACAATAGAGGATTTGAGAACAAAATGGCATACAATCCCAATAAGGCTAAGGCTAACTTTGTGGAACATGGTCAAAGTTCCAAGTTCAAGAAAGGCACACAGCGGAAAGGCACCTGGTTAGAATCTAAACTGTGGAGCATCCAGCAAAGTGCAAGTTCCTGGGGGAAATACCAACTATGGGAAGCAAGGTCACAGATCTTCGGATTGTAGACTACCAAAGAGGAACAAACCCAAGGAAGCCAACGTGATTGATGACATCTCCAAGGATGTATGACATCAATCTCTACTACCAGAATTCCCCTGAGGTGAACTTAGTGGATCCAACTTGTAAAGGAATGGTGGATTGACACTGGTGCTACCCGCCATGTGTGCTCTGACAAGGAGATGTTCTCCACCTTTGAACCAATTGAGACTGGGGAAAAGGTGTTCATGGGGAACTCCGCCACTTAAGAAATCAAAGGCCAAGGAAAAGTGGTGTTGAAGATGACGTCTAGGAAGGAGCTGACTCTGACCAATGTCCTTTATGTCCCTGAAATCTGAAAGAACTCCAGTGTCTGGTCTCTTACCGAATCACTTACGGATTTCGAATGGTTTTTAGTCCGATAAATTTTGTATTATCCAAAAGTGGAATGTATAGTTCTAGAGCTGTTACATGAGCAATGTTATGTGGAAGCTCAATGTAATGACTCTTGTTAAGTCAGAAATGAATAAAGCTAGTTCTTATGCTTATATTCTTAGTCCTCTAATCTATGGCATGGTAGATTAGGACATGTTAATCATGATACATTGCGTAAATTAATTAACTTAAATCATATACCACCTTTCCAAATTGATGCAAAGCATAAGTGTGAAACTTGTGTTGAGGAAAACCGATCACAGTCATTTTTTCAAAGTAAGAAAGATATCAAAACTTGACTTAATCCATAAAGGATATATGGGATTTGAATCTTCAGACAACAAGAGGTGTAATAAATATTCATTACCTTTACGGATGATAAGATCTGGGCATCATATGTCCTTACTCAAGTGCAAGATGAGGCATATTTATAAAACTGGTTGAGAATCAACTCAACAAGAAAATTAAGGTGTTGAGAAGTGATCGAGGTGGTGAGTATGAATCGTCATTTGTTGACTTTTGTGCTCAACATGGGATTATACATGAAACCACAACACCTTATTCACCTTAATCCAACAAAGTAGATGAGCGTAAGAATCACACTCTAAAGGAAATGATGAAGGCAATGCTAAATAGTTCTAGTCTACCACAAAACATGTGGGGAAAGTTTCATTTATTTACAATTACCTTTGAATAAGGTACCAAAGAGCAGAAAAGACCACATTTAGCTATGGAAAGGAATAAAGTCATCCTACAAATACCTGCGAGTGTGGGGATGTCTAGCTAAAGTGGTAGTACATCCACCCAAAAAGGTGAAAATAGGGCCTAAAACTATTGATCAGACCATCACCGTTATGCACATAACAAGGTCGCTTATCAATTTCTTGAAATTACGAGTCGACATCTTCGGATATTCACAAGAACACAATAATGGAATCGAGAATGCATCTTCTTTGAAGAGGTATTTCTGTAACCAAAAGTAGATCCACCATCAAATGAGCTTGAGACTATTAATCAAAGTAGTCAAGAGGAAATGATAATAGGAAAAGAACTCAGACGCACAGAGAGCAAGGGTAGAAAAATCTTTTGGTCCTCGCATTTTCTAACTTACATGTTTGAAGTGGGAACCCCTAACTTACAAAGAAAGACTCCACAAGTTCTTATGGAAAGATATTGATAGTGAAATTGAATCCATACTCACATAACCATACTTGGGAACTAGTGGATCTTCCACCAGATTGTAAACCTTTGAGTTCCAAGTGGGTGTTCAAGAGGAAAAGGAAAGTAGACGGATCAATTGACAAGTACAAAGTCAAACTTGTGATCAAAGGCTACAAAAAAACTGAGGGCCTGGATTATTTTGACACATATTCCTCAGAATAAGAATAAATTCTGATTTGCGACGGGTGTCGATAATTACATCAGAAAACCTTGAAGCATATCAGATGGAGGTGAAAAACAACCTTCTTAATGGAGATTTAGAGGAAGAAATCTAAGGCTGGGAGCAAATTCTCGAGGGTTTTTCTACTTGTGGATATGAAAAGAAAGTCTCAGAACTGAAAATCCTTATATGGATTGGAAGCAAGCACCAAAACAATGTGTATAAGAAATTTTGATAATGTAATGTTGTCACATGGATTCAAAATCAATGAATGCATGGCGGTTGTGAATAAAGACAGATGAACATGGATATGTTACCAGATGTTTCACGTATGACATGCTTTTATTGTCGGTAGTGATGATAAGATGATTTTATCTACCAAGAATATAAGTTGAACTCTAGGTTCGACATGGCAGAAGGACTAAGTAATGTGATTTAGGAATAAAATCAAAAGAACACTACACTCCATTCTAAGTCAAATAATACTATGTTGATAATATCTTAGTGTTTTGATAAAGATAACCTTTCAGTATAGCCAAACACCTAAGAGATGTAACTCTACACTTGTCCAAGAATAAAGGAGAGAGTGTTTCTCAAGTAGAATACTCTAAGGTGATAGGCAATCTAATGTACTTAATGAATTGTACAACCAGACATAGCTTATCTAGTTAATAAACTGAGTAGATACACGAGTAATCCTTGAGTTATGCATTGGCAAGGAATAATGAGAGTATTAAAATACTTACGATTCACTCGATCACGGTCGCACCACATAAGATATCCCTACTGTGACTTAAAGTTGACTGGATGCTAATCGATATTCCAATGTTGTGACCAACCAAAGAAGATCTCTTTACATCGGGAGGTGCAACAAGATTTCATGAAATCCCAAACAAATCTGCTATTGTCGCCAATCACAGAATCCAAGTTTATAGAACTAAATGTTACGTGGGAAGACAGGGCCGAATGGTTGGTCATTTCTTGTAGATAAGACGGCCAAGGCCTCTGTGGCTCCAATATGAAGATAATCAGAGGGTAAATAATATACTATTTGTAGAGCAATAGTGCAAAGATGTACAATGAAAAGTCTAGACATATTCGTTATAGGTACAACACCATTAGACAACTACTCTCAACTGGAGTTGATTCTCGATTTTGTAAAATCTATGATAACATCATGGATCCGCTAACCAAAGGGTTAAAATCGCAGAATTGGTTGAAAAGTCATCGGCTGGAATGAGACTTTAAGCCCGTGAAGAACAAGTCGATACAATGGATACCCAATCTAGTCGACCGGAGATCCCAAGATCTATAGGTTCAAAGGGACAAATCAAACAAAGACTCCCGGATAGTTAACTTCAGGATATTATCGCGTCTTATTCCTGGGTGATGAATAGTGATGCTCATAAGAAGGTTAAGCTACGTTTTGATGATCTTTATGTCAGAGAAGAGTAACATCAACTACTCTCAATTTAAAGAAATATCACCTATGTAAGAGTGAAGTGGGGCCGCTTAAGAGGGAATTGAATAGGGTACAATTTCTATTAAACTCTTGTAAAACCAAGCACATGTCCATGGACAAAATAGACATAAAAGAGAACTCGGGAATGTGTTAGAAGACTTTAGGAATATGGTCACACTGACACTGGTCGGCGTAATGGGCCTGAAGTATAATAATATTCATCAAGTGAAGTTAGGAAAACATGGTTTCTAAGTGGCAAGGTCTAGTAGCCCACTTTCCTACAAGTTTCAACCGATGAATCTATCACCCAATATTTGGGATCTTTAGTTATAAATGTCATTCATGTGGGGAATTGTTGGAGTGAATGACATTCATTGCAGATATGAATGCCATTTACTTTTTTCAGGGGGAGTCTGTGTTATCAAGAGAGCCCCAAACGTTTGGTTTACCAAATTTTAACAATATAGAAGTTTAAGGGTTCCCAATCTTTGAGCTCCTATAACGTGAGGCTTCTCGTTTGTGGGAAATATACATATGATTTTTTTTTTTCTCTTGTAAGTTTGTCAGGTGACACTCATTAAAGGGTGTTATCAAGATGCCACCTTCTATCACAAGCCTGCCAGTTGGAGTAGTATCAAGGTGCTGAGGTGCTACTCGTATGTCATTTTATCCTTGGAGATAGACGCCGACGTGTTTTCTCTGAGCATCGAAGAAGACAATGAATCTGTTTTAAGGAGATTGTGACTCCTCACAAGACTCGACTTCATTGTCTCTGTTTAACACTATTTCTCTTGTAATTGTTTTCTTATTTCTTTGTAATTTTCTCCTCCCTGGAGGGAGTTCATACCACTCTGTTCATGAAAATCCTTCAACCTCATTTTCCTCCAAAAATGGCTCCCCTCTCAATAAATGGTGGCTCACCCCTCAGAATCCTCCAAAATGATTGCCACTCCCTTAGGAAACCATAGTCTTTAAAAAAAAATAAAAATAAAAATCCTCCCACCTTTCTGGCGGATTAATGAGTAGTAAGAAATTTAGAATTTTTACATCTTTCCTTTTCTTGTCAACAACAACTTTCCCGAACGTGATTCCACAATTTCGTGAGAATGGGTTTTGTTTATTTGGCATATTTCTCAACGAAGAGAAAAAAAAAATGAAAAATGGAAATGAAAAGGAAGAAAAAGCAAACATCACTCGAACAAATCCTCAATGAAGACAACCATGAGAGCTGTGGATCCTAATGAAATTAAGCATGAATGACAATCACAAAGAAGATGAGCCAATTGACAGAACTAGACAAAACAAGCATAAAAGACAATTTCAAAGCAAAAATAAAAACAAAAAACTTGCACCTGAAACAAAACAAAAATGAAAAAAGAAAATGATTTAGGGACAAAGGAAAGTCCAATAACGAATAGAGGAAAGGAAAAATTGCACTGGAAACTGGACGGAGAACTCGCACCGAAACAAAACAAAATGAAAAGAAAATGATTTTGGGACAAGGAAAGTCCAAGAACGATTGAAGGAAAGGAAGAGAAATCTATACCGAAATCGACAGATCGTTAGATTGTGGTTATGATGATGGAAAGAAACCTTAGCTTCCTGAATGATGATAGGAGGCGATTCCAAGTGATGTGAGAGAAATATTATCTTTCCTTTCTCCCAAAAAGAAACGGTTTCTCTTTTCTTTTAGAGACTAAAATCCTCTTCTTGCAGATGGTTGGTCTCTTCTTCTTTCAAAGCAAAAACAGTCGAGCTTAAAAAATGAAGGGAGTAGTCTCCTTCCTCTTCTTCTTGAAAATTCTATTTTTTCTTTTTTTTTCCCACCTCAGCAAGGGTAACTTAGGTATTATGAGAATTTTATTTCCTTAAAGTTAATTTTAGTTGGATTCATGGGTCTTATGCTCCATTATATGGACTCTTTATTAAATAAGGGACTCTTTCACACCCTAAGACATAATCCCCTCCCCCAAAAATAGAAAAGCAAAGCAGAGAGTGCCACTCTTTTCAAGGGTATTATACACTTACTACAGCACTCCCTTCAATAACAAAGCACATAGAAATGTGTTAGATTATCATAAATGGCATAAATAAATAAATAAAAATTATTGAAAGGAAAAAGAGCAATAGTGACTATCTAGAATGATAGGGAAAAGTGGAGAAAGTGAACTTCTAACAAAACACAGAGAAATTTATATGTGTTAAACACATGAACTTGTGTTTGTTTCTCAAAGAAAATTAAAAATAAAAATTAGTTAAAAACTTATTGATATTTTTATTTATTTAATCTTTATATTAATAAGTTAAAATAAATAAAATGAGTTAGAAGTAATAAATAAAAATAATTTATAGATTTTAACTCTATTTTTATTTTTTTTACTTTATTTACTTTTCTTAAAAATATTTTAGGAAACAAATATTAAAGTAATAATCAATTCCTAAGGGAGGAACCCATTACTAATTTTGCTATCATCATAACATAATTGACAAAACTAGACAAAGCAAGTATAAAAGAAACAATTTCAAAGAAAAAATAAAAATAGAGAATTGGCACCTGAAACAAAACAAAAATGAAAAAAGAAATTGATTTGGGGACAAAGGAAAGTCCAAGAACAATCGGAGGGAAGGAAGAGAAATTCATATTTGGTACCTACCTGAGAACTGTACACTCGAAAAACAAAAACAAAAATGAAAAAAAGAAATGATTTGTGGGACAAAGGAAAGTCCAAGAACAATGCTAGGGAAGAAAGGAGAAACTGCATTTCTGAAATTTGATTTGTGGTTAGTTGGGGATGATAATGAAACCTTAGCTTCAAGGATGGATAAAGGAAGGTATTCTTTGATGCGAGAGGAAATATTCTCTTCTGCTTTCTCTCCCAAAAGGAACGGCTTTCTCTCTCTTGCACTAAAACTCTCTTCTACATATGGTCAGCCTCTTCTTTCAGAGCAAAACAATTTAAGCCAAAATGAAGGAGAAGTCCCTTCTCTTTGTTCTTGAAATTTCTTTTTTTTCTTTTTTTTTTTGCACCTCAGCAAGGGTAACTTAGGTATTATGAGAATTTCATTTCCTTAAAGTTAATTTTAGTTGGATGCATGGGTCTTATGCTCCATTGGAGTAGTTGTATGGACTCTTTATTAAATAAGGGGCTCGAGAGAGAGAGTGCCTCTTTTTAAGGGTATTGTGGGCAATTTACTGTTGGAAAGCACCCTTCAATAACAAAGTAATAATAGAACAAGATGGATTATCATAAAATGGCATAAATAAATAAATAAAAATTGAAAGGAAAAAGAAAATAAAGATCATTTTGAAACATAGGAAAAGTTGGAGGAAAAGGAAATAATGAAAATAAGAGTGAAATTGTGTGTTATATGTGTTAAACACATGAACTTGTGTTTGTTTTCAAAAAAAATTAATATAAATTAGTTAAAACTATGGATATTTTTTTATTTATTTAATCTGTATAATATTTTTATAATAAATAAAAATAATTTATAGATTTTAACTCTATTTTTATTTTTTTACTTTATTTACTTTTCTTTAAAATATTTTAGAAACAAATATTAAAGTAATAATCAATTCCAAAGGAGGACCCTATTACTACTTCTTATATATCATAACATACAAAAGAAATCATAATTACCAATTATTTCTTAGAAAATGTTAAACTAACTCCACACTATTGAACTAGTAATTTTATCTTCTTTTTTTCCTTTTCATTTTCACTTTTTTTGAAAGAGATAAATTTATTGATTTAGGCTAATAATACAATTTAATCAAAAGTTCTAAAAACTTAGAATCAAAAGTGCTAAAAATGATTGACTCAAAACGTACACATTTGATAATCCAAAAATGTCTAAAATACCTAAGATTTTAGATCTGCAGAATACTCACGAAAATGATTTGATATGATGACTTTGTTAGATCGGACTTTACCACCTAAATTGCCAATATGAAACTCTAAGAAAAAAAAAACCAACCGTCGACGATATTCATCCACCATCGCAAATGTGCCGCGAACATACACAAACACGTTGGTGTCATCTACGAGCAAAAAACACGAAACAAAGGCAAACCCAACCCGCTTTTGGGAATAAACCACTTTATTGAAAGGAAATTAAACCCAAATTTGAGGAAGGAAAATAATATCTCTCATCCTAACAAACAAGAGCTTGGTGCCGGCAGTGCGAGATCCGATTAGGCTCAAGGATAACTTTATTTTTAATTTTTCGGATTGAATATTGTTCGGAATGATTTTATTTTTCTTAATTGTTTGAACCTAACTAAATTTTGTGAAATGAAACTATCATTAGATTGAAGTTTGATTTTCATTCCCAACCAACCTTTACTTAAGCTTGACCATGTTACGCGACAATGACACCCTAAGGCCCTTACCTAGAACCAAGGCCCCATTTGTGTATTTAAAAAGTCCATAAAAGATTCCATTCAATTTGTTTTGCCTTCAATGTAGGAAGAGAAAATGATGAGCAAGAGTATTAAGAACATAATATTCATTTAGTTGTTTGCTAGAACAATTTCATTTTACTTTTCTCTTTTGGGGTTTTCCATTGGAGGTTATATCATTTTCCCATATTGCTATGCAATATGTTTTGGATCACATTTTTCCATTTCCCAGCAAAACTAACCCAAAAAGATCAAACCATAAGTTCAATGAAACATCAGTAAATTTGGTATGTCTCTAGCTCTTCATCATTCTATAAGTTGCAAAGATCTTTTTCAGATTTGATTTTTAGAATTCATCAACTAGCCCAGTTATTCAAGCGCACACAAGCCTAAGTCTGGAAACAAAGTATGCATACTAGGCAATTGGCTGAGCCTTTAGGACATCTCATAAAGGCATGTAACAGAGACTATTAATTGAAGGTGAGTGTAAGGTTTTAGTTCATATTTAAATCATATCCTCATTTCTCCAAATTAATGATAAGGAAAATTGGAAAGATTTTTTCAAATTCAAGGGAGAGCAAACAACTTGTCCATCAACAACCAATTAGCATGATTATATCATGCATCACAAACCATGATTTTTCTCCTCTCATAGATTTTTGAAAAAAAGACTTAGACATAAGGTCATTAAAATAAGACTCACCAATATTTTCCATTCTCCTTGTGTGATTTTTCTCCTTCACTTTGTCATCGTTGTAGAGAAGCTGAGCGAGTGTGGTCTTGCCGATGCCGCTCATGCTGACTATTCAGATTCAGAAATTAAAATCTACTAAGTCCTGCATTAAACTGGTCGGATTCAGAACTTAATCTGTGCAAGCTAACCCATCGCCGAGCATTGATGTTCAGATAATAGACGGTATAGACTCGATTGAAACCCTAAGATAACTCTGCAGATATCTCTATGAACCTTACCAGTTCCTAAGATGACTCTAGACTCCTGTGGAAGTAATAAATCAACTTCAGCATTTCCAAGGAAACAAAAAGAAAATAATAAATTTTCAGAGATTCCTCTGAAAAACCAAAACACCCGTGATCTAATTTCAATCACAACAACAAGAATACAAAAAAATTGATAAGTTTCGAACCCCTACCCTGCAAATGGTTTATGCAAAACCTAACAAAAAAACCGTTCTTGTTCTTCCTGGATCTGAGCTTTTGACATCGAAATCTCAAGAAGAAACCTAAGAACTGAAGAAGAAGAGGTTAGAAAGACCAAAACTCCAATCCTAATCCTACCTCCTCACTCACTGGCCTGGGCTCGTTGGACCTCCAAAACCTCAAAGTCAGGAAACAAGCTAGAAGATATCCTTAATTGTTGAGTAGAGTAGATTTCATTGTTTTTTTTTTTTTTTAATACAAAATAAAATGACGTCATTTTGGTATTGGCAGAATTTAAAAATAAAATATTTGAATCTCTAAATGACGTCGTTTTGGCTCTCAAAGGGCCAAAACGGCATCGTTTTGGCCCCATAAATTGTATTTAGCACCTCTAAACCCTCCAACCCCCATTTTTTGCCATGTTTCCAATCGAAAAATATATTTAGCAAACTGTATTTAGCAACTTCTAATTAAGTTCAATATATAATATTATAAATAAAATAAGAATAATAAATTAATAAAACCATAAATCATATTTTTGTGAACAATATAAAATACAAAACAAATATTATTTTATTTACTTTACCAAACATAAAGATTAATTCCAAATACAATTTATGAAAACAAGCATACAATAAGAATAATAATCAATTGTATTAATATTAAATTAATATGGTAATATATGATAAATTTGAAAATAAGGTATAAATAATTGAAATATTTCTATCGATCTTTCTCTCCCATATTTCATTAATTTTGATTTTAGCTTCCTTTAATTGTAAAATTTCTGTTTTATTAAATTTCCTTTTTTTTAGCTTCCTTAATTATATCTGCTTTTCTAATAATTTATATAATATTTTAATAATTTTAAATATTTTAATCATCTTATTTTCAGATCTACGACACGCGACCGACACGTCTCGACGGGTCCGAGCCTGGCCATCATGACTCAACCATGATTCAGATCACATTCACATGAACACCTATGGTAATGTCCTCCTCCATGCCTAATCTTCTAGTGTTCTAATTAGAAAGCAACCACTACACCATCTCCTCCTTAATATCATCCTTGCCGTACACAGAGGACTCATCCACCAAAGTGGATGGTGATTCATGGAGGTTTCGCCCCACCTTCTTCAAATCTCAAGCCTAGCTTTTTCAGAAAGCAACCTCAAGCTTAGCGATCTCACTCCTGACTCCATTTAGAAATAGAAATGGAGCCTTAACCCTATCGTAGAACTCGGTCTCCATACCCGACGAAGCTCTCACTGGTCCGGGAGCCGCACGCCTTCGGGACCGCCAACGCAAATACGCAGATAGATCTCTGGCCCATAATGTGTCCTCTACATCATTCTTAACCCGGACTAACCATCACTTGACTAGATTAATGAAACGCTTCTGTCTCCAGATCATTCATTAACATTATCTACAACAACCAACAATTTCCTCAAGTCATCGAGGAGTCATTGCTTCAATCGTCGAATCAAATTAAGACATAACTGGAGAAGCCAACCTCTAGAATAGAACTTCTGGCGAAGCTGAGAGGAGTGCCTCCTGTGAGTACCATGGCCTTTAGGCCTAGACCCATTACTCAATAGGGTCTCCACCGCCTGTGGTTCTCCTCCCGCCTCGCAAACATGAAGCTGGTCCTAAGCTCTGGGCCACCACTGGCGCAGAACTAACCAAACGGGAGAGTCCTAAACCCCATCTAGGATCCTAAGTCCTCCAGTTGGCCATCCTACCACATATGGGAAGTTTGTTATGGATAAATATATTAAGGAGGAAATTACGTGCATGATATTTATCCACGGATCTCCCAATATCCAAATCCCATACGTCTCAAAAACATAAATCCACAGTGGAGGAACACACCAAAATCATGAGATTATCTTTCCTAAAATCAAGGAGAGATTCGAGTATAAATAGAAAGACTCCCTACGAGAGAAGGGTATGCAATTCCAACTGCGCGAACTCCCTTTTTCATCTCCATTCTTTTGTTGACTTAATCATCGAGAAAGGCCGACAATCGTCGGTTTAACCCCTTGCGTGTTTACATCGTGCCGATGCTCCGTGAGATAAGACGATCCAGTAAATACCACTAGCGCTGCTTATGGAAGCTTAATAGAAAGTCTTGTCTGGCTTAATCGTATGGCTTAAGCTACTTAATTTATCAGTTCAAGAGTCTTCACCAAATAGACTGGCTTGCCTCTTCCACATCCGGACCATCTCCACAGCTTGCAACACAAAGTAACCCGATGATCCTCAGCCTAAGTTAAAAGATCAATTTCTTCATTGAAGGCCAAGACATGGAAGCACAGTTGGTGAGGGAGCGGTAAGGTAAAATGAGGCAATTTTACAGGATCAAGCACTCAAAGACCTGCAGCGTGGAAAATTATAGTTTAAGGGGCTCAGGAGTGGCATGCATCTTGGCAGAACAAACTGCAAGATAACGCATAAAATCCACCACTCGCGATAAAGGAAAAGGAGCCTACTGCCTCAGCCCACGTGATACCCCCGACGTAAGACGAGCCGTCCCAGCAGCCTCGCCAAACCCTCCCTAACAAAGCACAGGCTGTGTCGCGCGACACTCGTGATCGCCTCTACATTCAACAAACCTTCACACGGCACATTTTACTTGAGCAAGAAGAGAAACAGGATCGCGCGCAACCAACCATAAAAGCGTCCGACCAGGTTTGCATTACCCATGTGCGCACGCCTCCCATGCCGCCAAGATACCCGCTCGTACGGTGACCTATGATCTACATACCGCCTACAACAACGTATCCAGTCCCCGATGACATGCTCTCCTCGCCCTTAACGCGACATATCTTCGACTACTATCGCCTCGCGGTTTGTCATGCACACTTTCACTATGCTCGACGACTCTACCGACCACGATCACATGCTCCATTACAATCGCGATGACTTAATGGTCGGGCAATGACCACTACTACGCAGTTATCCTGCGAAGCCATGAGGCCTTGAACTATCCTGATTTCACAAGCTCTCATGAAGCTCAATGAATACGTTTAATGAACTGGGGAGCGCTCTACTTTCTGCAGAATATATGCTCGTAACGTAAGGAAACATTATTCCTTACGTAAACTATTTTAAACATGAAGAAGAGTCCATACTGGACTTTACAAAGGAGGTTCGAGTAAACCATCCAACAAATGTAATTTAAGATGGATGCGCCTCCTCGTAACTTTAAAGAGGCTTGGGTCATCGAATTTCCTTCTTCCACTCAAGCATTCTAGACCCAACAAGAACAATGGAAGAGCGAGTACAGCAGCATATATGCTCAAGACGGAGGGGAGGTGATCCCAGCAAGAATCCCAACCAGCGTACATCTAGCAGAAACCTGTCATCCTAATGACTGGGAAGCTTCACAGCTTGGCGACTGGAGCATGTCCTAAGAGATTTAAACGAAAAGGCAGACGCTTTTAGCAAATGCTATCGTGGTCCCTACCAATGTTGAAATGATGTTCCTCCTCGTTTACTACCACCCAAAGCTCGCGATTAAGTAAACTCGGGTAAACGAAAGACTGTCGTCGGTCCTTCTGGATGACTTCAATAGTTCTCTATTTGAGCTCAAGAGAATTGTCGGATAACATAGCCAAAGACCACAAGATCCAAGTCCAGGCGGCTCGATTCTCCCTCTTGAACGCCTATATAAACCATCCTGATCTGCCCCACCTGGTGGGCTCCTACTCAATTAACAGAGACAAGATGTATTAACAAACTCCATGATGGGATATGCGGAATCATCCAAGCTACAGACGTCAGTCCATAAAGCCCATACCAAGGCTACTATTAGCCAAATCAAGCACGATGCGCCGGCTATGTCGAAGTGTGACCGTTGCCGCCGACAGTTCCTCGGTCTCAAAGGTGTCACCAAGACCTAATCTAATTAGCGGAGCCCTCGTCTCTTCGTCACTGGGAATAGACATAGTAGGGCCACCGCCACGCCCTGGCCAAAAGAAGCTGGTTATCGGGTCGCGCATCACGATGTTTCGCAACAAATGGATATAAGTCGGTTTTCATGATCCATCAAAGATAAAGAACTCGCTCGGGCTTTTGTAATGGAAGAACATTGTGTGTGTTTCGAATACCCCAATCGACAGAATCGACAACGGGCCACAATTCGATAAATGCATACATGAACTTTTGCAAATGAATTGAAAATCAAAAACTGGTGACTAACCCTACCAGATTCCATGAGCAACCGCTAGGTAGAAGCATCTAATACACTCCACTGATCAACCCTCCCCCCTCTCCCCCCCTCTCACAAAACCGCCCACATCTCACCAAAGAGTGGGTAGAGACAACCACTGTGTGGTCTACGGGCCTGAAACAAATCCAATTTCAGCTTATCCGAGATTTCCACCGTTCATTTTCAGACATGGATGGAAACCATCATCCCCACTTAAACTGATGCTCCACCGGGATGAACAGGTTCCTAAGAAAGCAAATGTTGAAACCGTAGCCAAAGACCTAGACAATATTGACGACCTGTGAAGCGACAAATTCGTAAGGTATAAATCATACCAAGTAGGGATCGCAAACTGGTACACTCGACGTAAAGTCAAGGTGACATTCCTAACCTGAGAATTGTCTTAAGAACGGTCTTTGAAAACACAAACCCAACCCACAGACGGGAAGTTCCAAAACTTCAACTGGGGTGCGGCAACATACTCAAGAAACCAAATAGTGGGGACAAATTTGCACCTTATGATTGGTAGCGATTGGTGTTGAATGTGGTTCAGATGTGGAACTGCTGTATACTTATAAGAAGTATTATCAATAGTGTTTTCTTTGAGGATACTATCATCAATAAAGATCATCTTTTGGACATTTCCTCTAAAAGCCTATAATTGCTTTTCTTCAAAAGCTCGGACATGGTTGTTGTCCTGCTGGCATTTTTAAAAAGACCAAACATGATTGTTGTCCTCCTGTCATTGTTTTTTTTAAAAAAAAGTCCAAATATGGTTGTTGTCCTGCTGACATTTTTAAAAGTCCAGACATGGTTGTCACCCAGTTGGAACTTTTAAAATAAAAAGTCCAGATATGGTTGTTGTCTTGTTGGCATTTTTAAAAGCCCAGATATGGTTGTTGTCCTGCTTGCATTTTCATAAGCCTAGATATGGTTGTTATCCTCGGAATTTTAAAGTCCAGATATTTTATTTGCTGGCCTCACTGCACTTTTAAATAAAGTTCAAATATGACCGGAGAGTCCCATCAAGCACTTTCCAAATACCAAATTGTGGCTCTTAGCTTGATGGCACTTTCAAAGTCCATATGAGGCTCCTAACCGGTTGATATTATTAAAAGTCCAAACTGTGGCTCTTAGCCTGTTGGCACTTTCAAAGTCCAGTTATGGCTATTACCCTGCTGGCACTTTCAAAGGTCAGATATGGCTGCTACCCTACTGGCATTTACGAAGACTGGCTATGGTCACACCCCACAGCACTTTAAAGTCTAGATTTATGGATCCCCACCGATTGACACTCATCAACGCCTCTGCTGGCCCATAACCATCTGTGCCACAAGCCACATGACGTAAGTGGCTCCCAAACTGGCCGGGCACATGCCTAAGCACAACAACGGCTCTTAACCTGTTGGTAAGAGCCAAAACTCAAAAATAGTGCCTTGCCTACTGGCCCATGTGCAAACCCTTATTCTGATGCACCCGCTGACTGTCAGTCTAATTACTGCTGATCCAGAGGCACCTGTGGTCTGCAACCCAACTCTAAAGCGAAGCGATGAAGTCAAGACCAGCTCATTTGGGATCCTTCTGACTCCATGTGCATCCACTGGTGGGCAACCAACGACAATTTGACATATCATCCCTCCTCCCTACGGCCACTCAGAGATTGGGTCCACCTAATCCACGAAGCCTTATAATCTCGCTACCGACGCCTGATCTTCCAACCTCTTTCCTTCTTCTTCACCCTAGAGGCAAAAGCCGCGGAGCCTCGGTCTCCTCCCAAAAGTGACTGATCGGGATGAACGAAGCTAACTAAGGCCCCTTCAGCAATCTTGGCTTGAGGCTCTTGAGTGGACCCCGCTTAGAAAGAGCTACCCGGGATTGACTTCAAAAGATCAGCAAGAACAAAATGTTCACCCTTGACGACCTTTCCCGGTGAAAGTGATTGTGGGGGCAATGATTGTGGGTTTGAGGGCTGGTGGATTGGCTTCAACTCCCCAAGTTCTTCATCGACAAGAGAGCTCATTATGTTCTCTGATCTCGAGCAACCGACCGATGTTAAGAAACGTGTGGTTCCCATGCGCTTTGTATCCAAAAACACGTTCAATGCACGCAGTAATTCTCCTAATCCCTTCAAAATTCTCCACTCAAGGTTTAAAAGCACCGTATTTTCCCCGATTGAAGAAGCATCAACCTTCAGTCGGGGAAAAGGGGCATTGTGGAGCAATTAAGGCCTTGTGCTCAAACCCACCACTCAATAGCTCTAAATACTCGTGGCTGCTCCGCCTGACTCAAAAGATCATAGTAGCTGCCTGTCGGCCTATCAGGATAAAACCATGAGGAAACTGGACCGAACTGAGAGTTCTAAACCACCCTGATTCAGCCCTGCACCCGGGCCATCCCACCGCATAGCGGAAGCTCTTGTTACAGATAAACATACACAAGGACAAAATCATACAGTAGGATATTTATCCATCGATCTCCCAATATCCAGTTCATACGCCTCAAACATATATCCTTAATAGTGGAGAATTAGTCTCGATAGAAAGATGAGATACTGATCAAAATCATGGCACAGTCTTTCCTGTAAATCAAGAAGAGACCCGGTATACCCCCACCCAGAGATGCAATCCAATCGCGTGAACTCCCTTCTTCTTCTCCATCCTTAATGACTTAATTTAGGCGAACGGCACAATTATCACCTGCACTCTTTTTGCAAAGTTTATATCAAGGCCGCGATGCCCTGGATATCGACCCATCCAAAAATACCTGGCTAAAGAAAAGCACATGCTAAGAGCCACACCGCTTATGAAAGTGCCAACACGCTGTGAGCCAAGTCCGAACCCGAGGCATCACGGCGTGATGTAAACTCGTAAAATGGGGATTCGGCCACAGGTGTCAGACGCCCTCTCCGATGATTAAGTTAACAAAAGGATTGAGAGAAAGAAGAAGAGAGTTTGCGCAGTTGGAATTGCATACCTTTCCCTCTTGGGGAGTCATTATGTTTTATACTCGAATCTCTCCTTGATTTTAGGAAAGAAAATCTCATGATTTTGGTGATAAAATCTCTCTTTCCTTATCAAAGACTAATTTTTCCTTATCAAGGATTATCCTTTTGAGAAATAAGGGATTTGAAAACTAAGAACTGCATAAATACCTTTAAATGATTTTCCTGCCAATGGCTGATTCATAACGAATTTTCCAAATTAGATCAACAGTCAGACTGGGATCATGGGATTTAAGACTCTCATTTTGGATAGTTCAAGAGCTGGTTTTAACATTTTAAGCCTAATGTGGCTTGCTTTCTCAGTGACGCCTCAAACTGGGGGTCTGGTTGACACCACAACCGCGGATCTAAACGCCTCAGACACGACACATGTGAGGTTAAAATGGCTACGCGCCACATGTCGACCACTGCAAACACACTAACTACACCCCTTTGGGTCACTACCAATAATAAAGGTAGTGGTGTGTGTGGCCTCCTCCAAGACACATTTCTCACACCCATCACATGTGCCGAAAACTTTTTTATGCGAATACATATTATCCCAAAAACACCAGTGAAGCCACAACCCTGCATTTTCTTCAAAATCCCATTCAGATGAACTGTTTTCTCGAACGCCTTTGTGGCCCGAAATGTTATTCTACAGTGAGCTTATCGCCCGCAGTGGAATTCACCCTAAACGGCTAATACCTTACACCTAAGCCGCATACAGCACGCTCCACCGGGAAAACACACACCTCAAGAAATATGATCCCTACTTGAATGTCTACACGCCCATTCTAATGCTCCCAGTCCCGACCGACTCCCTCACACCCCGCTCTGCCACGTGATGAGAAAATAACGCTAAACAAAACTCGTTTCGAAACATGTCATCGAAGTTTCAGAAAAGTATCGACTACCCTCCGGGCGCTTAATTGGTTGTAACTTTCAAACAAAATATATCCCTATCCAGATGATTCACGACTATCTTCCTAAACCCACCTCTGGTAAAATCATCCTATGAAATTCCTTTTTAATCATGTTCAAGTTTAAAATTAAAGAAGTTACGACTCACACTCTAATTTCTATACCTGCATATGAATGTGACAGGTCATTTCAAATACAATTCTATACAAAACATAACAATTGTTTACTATATTCTCAAATTATCATTCATAAATACACGTTATTCAATTTATCAAACAACACCCAAATTAACTCACTACTAAAACACAATTCCATTCCAACGGGCTCACACACACAATTAATATGTTCCATATAATTGTGGCATCATGTTAACACACAAACGATGCGATTAACCTATCTATTTCCACCAACTCAAGCCATTCATTTCAACCACTTCATATAAATTACACGACGCTTTTTGGTCCAATTCAGCCCACGAGACTGCTTTTAACAAACCCAAAACATAACAAGAGTTGTCTGTAAGGTACCCACTCAACCAATATTGGTTCCATTTTTGAAACCGGACAATTATCAATGGCCATTTCCGACCATATACACCAAACACAATTTATTGTAATTTATCAAACAGGTACTAGTCATCTGTGGACTGTCCAAATGGGCCCTAAAATTCACATTTTGTCAAAGTGACCGACAACCTGGCCACTCACTACTAATCATACTCGCCATCAAGAAAACACTTAAATGTTATAGCAAGAAGAATAAAACCCCCACCTCACCTAGCCACTCGAAACTCTGCAAACCCAGGCCCACGCTGCTGCCCCCACCACAGAACTCTCCTTCTACCTCCGAAGAACTGAACCGTCCGAACACTGAATCCCAGAGAGAAGTCAGCACCTTCCCAAAATCCACCATTTTTTAAATCAGATTTTCTTCTCCCACCGCATGTTCAAAGCAACCGGTAAGAACTACTTTGGTCACATTACCATTACGTCCACACTCCATCGATCGGTAGCGATTTCTTATCCACCAACCCAACCACTTTCGACTTTTTCCACCCACCTAAGATCATGCCACGCCATTCCACGCGTCCCACCTGAAGCTCCAGCTGACGACCGGAAGCCACACATCGCGCAGATATTGCGTACACTAAAAATGCGCCAAGCGTCTGCACCGACGCCGCTTCCTCAAAACTCGCAATTTCGAACAATTCTAATTCGGACGAAAATCGACTTTGCACTGGGGATATTCACGCAGATCCATTTCAATAGCCAAACTGCTTTATCATCCGGTATCCAAAAATTCTCCCATTTTTACCGAAATTACGATTACTCTTTCTCGTAAAAATCGGACTTTTCTCGCCTTACGTACTTCACGACGCGATCCGCGCTGGCCGTAAAGACGGCGCCTCGCCTATCGAAGATGGCCTGCGCCTAAAGCGCCACAATACCACACTTCCAATCGCCATATCGATCAGTCGACATGTAATTGTAATGCTTCGCGGGCAATAAGAATACTTCAGATAACTATTTGAAATTAGAACAAAAACACTGGTTCTGGTTTTGATTTACCAATTACCACACTGCCAAGCGAATATTGTTCAAAGGAATCAGAATCATATTATTGGTGGGGTCCAGAGATTTTTCGACCACCCATGATTTAAGATTTTGTGGTGAGAAATCTACACATGATCAGTTAGCCACAAGTTTGAAAAGTCAGTGGACCAGCCACAAGTTAGCCATAAGTTTAAATATATTTATATGACTTCGTTGAAAAACTGGTCACATATAAAAGAAGAGCTGGGTCAGTCATTAGAGGGTTTTCACTTTTCACTTTTTTGCAGCCAATAGCCAATAGCTCTATATTTTTGGGACCATAAAATTATTGTGCTTTCGGTTTGAACAAATGTTCCTTGTGGACCGTTTCTTGAACATCAAACTGGTTTTTAATGAAGAATCTCATCAACTTCCAACCAAGAATATTGGGAAAACCAGTGTAAAAGAAACGAAATTTCTTAATTCTAAGCACTTCATCTATAGACTAAATTAAGATACCTTGGACAAGTAGAATTCACTCTATTTAAATAATAGATTCAATTTTGAGTGATCTAAACTAAGGTGATGCACAGATCAAATCCAACGGTTTAAGGTCAGATTCAAAGACATATATATATATATATATATATATATATATATATATATATATATATATATAATGGCTATGCCTATGATCCGTCATCCAATGTATATATGTAAATGCATGCATGTTGTCTTCTGTATTTAATCATACAGAATAATCTGACATAAAGCTGAAAATGATGCCAAGGCAAATCCAGAACTCACACAAAGTAGATAGATAGATATATATTTAAAAAGGATTCAAATTCTTCACTGGTTAATGCATTCATAAATGAATTAAGCATATTAACTGTTTGAAGTGACAACATTTCAGAATTTGAGAAACCCCACCAACAGAGACTTGTGTGAAGTTTCAATCCATAAACATTGCCATTCATCACAAACGGTTGTGCCCAGAATCACTGAGTCCACACAGCCTCTCCCTAGGGAGATGGGTCATGCACAAAGATTAATTGAGGACTTCACTTCATGTTTAGAGATAGAGAGTTCTAGGGAGCTAGATGATCCTTAAATCTTACTTCCAACTTCTTATTTTTTGTCTATAACAGAGCAATGAGAATTCAATTATTGGAGCTCTTATATCCAACTCATGCAAAAGGTGACTTGGGGCCCTGCAGTCACAGGGAAGGATTAGATCTTGTTCAACAGCTATCAATCAGCAAGGAAAAGAAATTTACCTTCGGATATTTAAGAATAAAAAACTTGACACAGTCCAGCTGCTCTGCACATAATGGTTTGAGCTTATGGTTCCATGGTCCATGCTTTAGATGCTTCTCAATCACAAATGAAAGGGTAGAGTTTTCATTTATCCTGTAAAAGCGTTAAATGAATCAATGACACATTAAAATTTAATGGAGTAAGAAGACTACTATAGAATCTGTCCTGAAGATAAGAATAGGTAAGAGTGCTCACCCATGATCGAGTAATAAAACATCTGTTGAAAGAAACCGCCATTCAATCATCCAAGTAATGCATTTAGTTCTAGTAAAATAGACATGAAAGAGAGTGATGTTAGGAACTGAAAAACAATTCTCGGTCACTACCTTTTTCGATTTATTAGAAAAAAAAAAACCAAAATAACAGCCAAAGACAATTCATTGAATTCTTATCATTTTGCTATGTTTTGAACTAGGAAATCTTGGAACTGCAGGGAGAAGCCCTTGTTTGCTATGTATCATATCCTCAAATTACCCGCTGATTTTCATTCTATGTTTTCTATCCATCTTTTTTGTTCTGCCTAGATTTTCCCTTGATTTTTAATCTGACTTAGATCAAGTATTGCTGCAGAGAAAATAAGAAAAACATATATTGGAAGAAAAAATAAGGAAGTGCATTCACAATATTCAATTGTTGAGGACGAAAAAGGTATGTATATTGGGAAAAAAATTGGTTTGACACTATTCATTTGCATTTGCAGGAGATAATATTGACTAGACTCTTTCAACCTAATCAACAGAAAACCAGTTGGGTGACCAATTAAGTATTCACGAACATGATACATACATAACACCAATGGACAGCTTGTTCTCATGGAGGCAAGATAAGAGATATGGAAGATAATGGATCCTTTTGGTACCAGAGGACTTCTATTGGCATACCATACTACAGTTGTGTCAAGGATTTTAACCTCAAATTTGTTCTCAATCAAATTCTTTAAAGTCTTTTTCAATACAAAAGTATTTTTAAGAATAGTGGTCTAACAACACCTACAGCACTAAACAATAAAAATTAATTGGCACATTGCTTCCAATGCCATGTTTTTGCTGCAATGCCAGCCAGCCACTTCCAACCCATAGAAGAAGAATGATATTCCCACACAACTTTCAATGCAGGCTATTCCATGGTACCAGAGGAGACTTCCATTGGCATACCATACTACAGTCCTGTGTATAAGCAAATTCAATATTTGAGAAAAGGCAGAAACTTATGCTGGAACCAGAACTCACAAAAGATGATATATAACACAAAAGGATTCAAATCTCTTCGATTGGATAATGTATAAATGAATCATATTCATTGTTTGAAGTTAACAACATTCTGGAAGAACAGAAAGTTTGACACTGGAGAGAAACAAAATGACAAGACCAAAAATCACTATATAACAAACAATAAGGGCTGCTCCAACATATCTATGTGGATGAAAATCAGCAGAGAAACCAGGCTATTTCAGAACACTTGAGGAGAAACCCCACCAGCCAGAGACTTGATTTTCAACCATAAACATGTCCAAAATTTGAACAATCTATTCTTTCTTCAGATTTCACTTCCTTGGAAAAGTCACCTTCCCAATCAAGAAAATCATCAGGATTTAATTTGAGCATTAATGATATCAATCAGAATATACGTCAAGCAAGCCTCGCTCAAAATCAAAATCCATGTTTTCACCAGGTTCTTCTTCAGGGGGCTGGAGTCCGGATTATTATCTTGTGCCATGTTCTTCTATTTCCTCTTCCCTGAATGAAATGCCATTTGGACTTGGGTGATCAATCGTAGAAGACTCCCTAAGCTCTGGCTGACGATGATGGGGATTGGCAACTTTAATGACACCAAGTCATGGAAAGGTGACCTGGGGCCCTGCAAGTGACATGGAAGGATTAGATCTTGTTCAGATAGAATCTTTTTTTGCTTCTTTAAAAGGGGAAAAATGTTCGCCAGCCTATCAATCGCCAAAGAAAAAGGAATTTACCTTTAGATATTTACAACCAAAAACTCGAGACGGTCTAGTCGCTTCCGCAAGAATGGCTTGAGTCTTATGATTCCGTAGCCCAGGCTTCTTTAGATGCTTCTCACCATGATGCAAGGGTAGAGTTTTCATACATCCCGGTAACGTTAAATGGATCAATTAAAATTCTGATGGCAAGAAGACTACTATGAATCTCTCCCGAAGATGAAGAATAGATAAGAGAGCTCACCCATGATCAAGTAAAACAACATCGGTTGAATGAAACCGTCATTCAATTGTCCAAGTAATGCATTTGGATCTAGTAAAAAAGACATGAAAAGGGTAATGTTAGGAACTAGAAAAAAAAATTATCGATCTCCACTTTTTAAATTCATTAAAAAAAAAATATCCAAAACAACAACCCAAAGACGCTCATCGAGTTCAAAATTCCTTGACTACTAATTTTTTTAATACGCATATTGAAACAAATTCAAAAGAACATTAAAATTGACACGTAAATGAGTGTATCAACTATATAATAAAGAGAGTTATGTCTCGTTATTTGACTTAAAGTGTTCTACTTGTATGATATGTCGCCATATTGGGCTTGTTTTGGCTTAACTCAAAAGGTCTCATACCGACTGATACCGTCCACACTTATGTAATTCATAATTTTCTCTTGCCTCTAACTCATGTGGGACTTTGGTCGCACTCCCCTGGTCGCATTCCGCACCCACAAACCATACCTCCCTAGATGGAACAAACATTTTAACTAAAGATTCAACTTGAAAACCGCTTCCAACATCACATCTACGAGCTCGTTTGATATCGACGGTTTGGCATCTTCAATGACTTTGAAAATAATAGCCAGAAGTGGACATATGAATAACAGATAATCACATGTCAACAACTATTAATCAACAAATGTAAAGGAAATACCTTTTTGATATTTACAAATGAAAAAATTTCAACGCCCAAATTACTCGCGACAAAAAGACTCGAGCTTATTCCATGGCCCAGCTTTAGATGGCTTTATATATAAACTTTTAATCTTCACAAAGATTAAAAAGCATCAATGAAGCGCTAAAAGTTTATATATAGAGAAGCCCTTTTGTAGTCAATAATTCATGAGGTGAGCTCACCCATAGTCTCTATTAGATAACAAACCACCATTCTGGGTTGTCCGCCTAATCCGCTTTAGATCTAAGGATTAGAAATGAAAACAAAAGTAAAAATAGCCATAGGCAAGCTTCAAAACTCATTTGTCTAATAATTTTCTAAAATAGTAACATGTACAAACTGGCGAAGAATCCATCTTCTATCTTACACCACTGAAAATTACTGCTTCGCTCAAGACCTAAGAAGTTAAAAACAAGAAGAAACCAGACTTAAAATTGATACAAAAACAAGCGTTATCAACTATCGCAATGTAGATTTTTGCTCATTGTTTACCTTATTGTGAAGAGTTCACTTATTAGTAATAGAGCAGCTATATGGATTCCCCGATCGCAGTCAATAAAAAGGAGTTAAAACAATTAAAAATTTTGAATAAATTCAATACAATAGAATGCTTCAAATAAAATTATTACATTTGGAATTGTAGTTTTCCAAGTGATCCTACTTCTAAAAATGTATTGGCATAAAATAATTGTTGCTAGCCTACATGTTTTTCCAGTCACATAAGAAATCACCTAAGAGACACCAGAAGTGGATTTGAAGAGTACATCAACCAAAAGGCTAAAGGTGTTGTATCCATTACCTATTCTAAGGCTTGATTTTCCATTTATGGCAGAAATTTTTTCTTTTTATGATGCCACAACGTCATTCATCTATTTAAAACAAAATCGTGGGTTCTCGATTTAAAATGATAAGGAAGGCATTCATGTAAGAATACAAATGAAATATATAAAGATTTTCATGGATTAAATGATAAAACATATGGCAAAAATGGAAGGTGACGATAAGGTCTTAGATGTATCAATAGTAAAAGAAGTTTGTATTTTTCGAACCCGAAACTGAGGTTTGAAGAAGCTGCAAGGCATTTGTAAGTAGTCCATGGAAAACAGGGAACATAACCACCAAGCCATTAAGTTATATATCCGTTTTTGTTTTGCTTTTTTTTACCTATTCCCGATATCTTATGACCAAAGTGCCAAGGATGATATAGAACCTCACAAAATAAGTTAGAGCGTACCCCATCCAAACAGACAGTAGCCATTGTCCTGGTACCATTCTTCTCGAAACAGGCAACATCAGCCCAACGTGGGGTCCGGAAATGAATAGAGCCGGGCAGCAGGTCAAACCCGATCCCGAATCAAAATCACATACACACAAGTATATATTCAACTAAATAATCCAAATCTCTTCAATCGATTAAACTAGAAATGAATTAATCAGCATAATAGTTTGAAGTACAACATAATTCGAGAAGAGGAAGTTCGACACTGACTGATGGAACAAAATGACAAGACCATAAAAACTATAACAAAGAAGTGCCGCAGCCTCCAAGATATCTATGTTCTCCACCCTTCTAAAGAAATCCGAAGATGACGTAAGGCCACCCTTTCGTAACATGGGAAACTCCACTAACAAAGACTGCAATTTCGACCAAAAACAATGTCATGGATCACATTGTGAGGATTTTGCTTTGTAACCATCACCATAATCGCATACCACTCAGGCGCTCAATTTTTTAGAGATAATTATAGGAAGATGAACATTCTACCTGGGTTTCCTAAACTTCTTGAGTTGAGCAATGAGCATCAATTGTTGAGCTCACCGCTTCCAGCTCGGTAAAAGCTTGAAATGCCCTTTAAAAATTTTGTATTACTCCGCAAGATTGGCAAATCCTCCAAATATATTCTAAATGAAGGAGTTTAAAAAATGATCATTAGTTTGGTTTTATAAATTTAGCACATATAATTCCCCTTTTTCTTAAATGAGAAAGGAAAGACTAAAAATAAATAAAATTTAAACTTAATAATTTATTAAAGATTATTAATTATTTGATTCTTAGAAAATTTAGGGGAAATAGAGAAAACTTCTTATCTTAATTGTTAGTTTGAGGAAAAAATAAAGAAAACCTAAATCTATTAGGAATTAACTTTAACACTTCTAAGGAACAAAAAAGATTTTAGATGTTGTAAAATTCATAAGTTAAACCTGTTTACTTCTAATTAAATGAGTTTAATCCAAACACATGAAATTGTGAACAAACATATTTTAAAAGCAATAAAGTTCAAGTTGAAACAAGTTTAAATATGTGAAATTGCCCATAAGATGATATAGAACAGCATTGGATAAAATATTGAATCAATGTAAGTGATTATAAATCTTGTAATTTGGTAAATCAAGGAAGAAAAGCCAAAGCAATCAGACTAACTAACAAAAGAAGCTAATATAATGCTCAATGTAGCTTGCTTTTATATGCCCCGTATGTAAGAAATAAACCGAGAACATGGAAAAAAAAAAACAAAATATCCATGTTTTTACTTTATCTTCTCTTAATTTTAAAATAGCTATAAATGGTTCATTTAATTTACCCAAAACTGCCAAATCAAAAGGGAGCATGAAATGTGTGCAATATTAATTTCTGGGCAGAAGCTGCTAAGAAAAAGAATTACCTGACTGTATGTTGGTGGATTGAGATTTTGATTAAATCAGCACATAATTTATCTCTATTTTTGGAACGTGAGATATATAAGGCCATTCTTCCCCTTTCTCAAATTGACATCATTTTTCAAATAGAGAACAGTTCTTGACACTCATATAAGAGAGGGAGGGTGAAACTAACTAATTTCTCAGGTATGAGCTTACGGACAAAATGGCAATGGCTCTTTATCTTTTGGGGAGGTGCCTGAGAACTTTGTGTACCTACATGGAGAATGCAGTCAACAGATCATGCATTGCACATAAAGCTCTCTCAGAACATAACACTTGGATGATTCTTTCACAACCAAAAATTGCAGACTTTGGACTATGAAAGCTTCTAATGAGCAACGGAACTTTATCATTTGCAAGAATCACACACCATGAAGCATCACCAACACTGTGGTTCAATCGCAAGGCAACGTGATGAGTCGTTGCTTCCTTCAAAAGAAATAATAGGAACAAATTGACAATTTCCAAATTTCAGCTGTGGTATGTTTTAGCATTTATATAAGAACTCAAGGTTCTATGTCTATCTCTACTCCTACTTGTCATTTAGCCTACCTCGCTCAAACTGCCGTGACAGGGGATTGTTAACTTTGCTAAGGGTCGCCAAAGAATCTTGGCAGCTGTGGTAACAAAGAGTATCATAATTTGGGCTAGTTTCAATGGAAAAAGCCTGGAACTTATCCTTGGAATCAAAACTCACTTTTACAAGTTGACATTTAACAAAAAAGAACTCATATCTCTTCAATCAATTAAACGCATAAATGAATCATATTCAATGTTTGAAGTAACAACAAAAATATCGAAGACAAGGACTCTGGAGAGAACTAAATGACAAGGTCATAAATTCTGGATGAGTAAATTATATTTGGGAATTATCATAACCTTCATCAAAGATTTTTCGTTTCCTTTGAACAAAGCGAGGAACATCAATAGTTCAAGACCCGCAATCTCCTTCCTCCAATTCCTTCACTGGGAAAACTCGTACCAAAAATTCATCAATGAAACACTAAAAAGTTTATATATATATAAGCCCTTCTAAAGATAAGAATTAGTAAGGGAACTCACCTACGGTCAAGTAAAACAACATCATTATACAAGAAACCACCATTCAAAGGCCTTTAAACGACTTCATATTGTCAGACTGGCCACCCCGTAGAAATCCTACAATGGACACCGCTGGAATTCCAGAATTTTATCTCACTGGAGTTCCCCGCCTCTGCTCCTTCACCGTTTGAAGTGACAACAAAATTCTCGCAAAAAGAGAGTTCACATCAGCTCAAGAGACAAAATGACTATAATAGAAAATGCCGTCGCTTCCAAGATATCCAATATGTCAAACCCCAAAGAAATTTGAAGATAATCAAGAAGGCGCCATTTCGTAACTCGAAACTCCACCAACAAAGACCGTTAGCCGACCAAAGCAATGCCATGGATCACACCGTGAGGATTACTTGCAACCATTACCATAATCGTAGAGTTCAAACTGTGGTATTAGTTAAGTATCAAAATTTTAAGAGATAATTGTAGGGAGATGAATCTTTTTACCTTTTTAATTCTTCTTGATCAAAGCAATTGTAATCAATTGTTGCCGCTGAAAGCACCCTGTAATCTCCCTTCCTCCATTGGCAAAACCTCCCAAAATTCAACAGTCAACTTTCTTCAATTCCACTTCCTTGGAAAAAATCGAGAGAGCTCAACTCCGCTTCCGCACGTAAAAGCTTGAACACCAGAAATTTTTTTACTAATTATCATAAAATCCTTTCACATATATTCTAAATGACCTCACAACTAAAAAAATACATGTGCATAAAATTGTTGTTGCTCAGATTACTCCCGCCTCTTTCCATAGCTATACTCCAACTTTATTTCTTATGAAAACTTCGATGCCTAACCCAAACACTCGGGAAGGAGTTTTAAAAATGATGATTAGTTTGGTTTTATAAATTTAGCACATACAATTCCCTTTTTTCTTAAATGAGAAAGGAAAGACTAAAAATAAATAAAATTTTAACTTAATTATGTATTAAAGTTATCAATTATTTGATTCTTAGAAAAATTTGGAAAAATAGAGAAAAATTTGTAAACTTCTTGTCTTATTTGTTTGTTTGTGGAAAAATTGAAGAAAATCGAAATCTAATAGGAATTAATTTAATGCTTTTGAGGAACCAAAAAAGGTTTTAGATGTTATGAAATTCATAATGTTTACTTCTCATTAAATGAGTTTAATCAAACGCAAGAAATTGTAACCAAACTTATTTTAAAAGCATTGAAGTTCAAGTTGAAACAAGTTTAAGCGTATGAATTATCCATAAGATCATATAAAACAGCATCGAATAAAATATGGAATCAACATATGTGATTATAAATCTTGTAATTTGGTATATTAGAGGAAGAAAAGCCAAAGCAATTTGTACTTACTAATAAAAGCAGCTAACTAGAATGCTTACTAGAGTGGTTATGCGCCCTGTATGTAAGAAATAACCGCAACATGCAGAAAAGAAAAACAAAATATACATGTTTTTACTTATTTTGTCTTAATTTTTCAATACTACGATGCGAGTATATTTAATTTATGCAAAAAAGAGAATGAAAATACGTTCAATATTTATTCTCGCGGAAGCTTGGAAAAAGAATTACCTTACCGTACATCGCGCATTGAGACTCGACTAAAGCAAAGACATTATTTATCTCTATTTTTGGAACGTGAGATATATAAGGCCATTCTTCCCCTTTCTCAAGTTGACATCGTTTTTCCACTAGAGGACAATTATGGACACTCAAAAAAGAGAGGGATGGTGGAAGTCTCTGTTTTGTTAAATATTTGAACTTTGGGCAATCTATGATGTACAATGTATGAAGAGAGGTGAGGTGTTGAAGACCCTCTTTTGCCAAGGATTGGAGCATCGACACTCTAATGACAGTGATACTCGAGACGAGGTCAAGACCCTTCGCTAAGGACGGGAGCATCGACACCCCGAGATTTCCAAATGCTCGAGAGAGACGAGGTGTCAAGACTCCGGCTTCACAAGAATCGAGCTAGGTACAAAGTGAGATACGCAATTCCTCAAGAAAGGTGAGTTGTCGGGGCTTCCCCACCGTGAAGAGACTTGAGATTTGGAAGGTTACAGATTGAAATAGACGTGAGAGAAGAGGGCAGCAAACACTCTTTGGGAAATAATTCCATGTCTTCACATCCACCCTTGATTGTGAAATTAGTAAGAGAGGTCAGCCTTTGCAAACCCCACTCCACCTGAGGCGTCAGTTGTGTGCTATTCCCAATATCGAGTGCTCTCAGTTTGGAAGGCAAATTTTCTCTTTGAAACATCAATTCTGGACAATCCGATAAACGTAACATCTCTACAGATGAGTGTGTGAGTGCCAACGACCTGAGCTTAGAGCAACCAAAGATAGCAAAATACTCCAAAACAAGAGGGCCTAATTCGATAGTCTCGAGATTTGGGATATCTTCTAGATGCAAGTCACGTACAGATGTGAGATCACCCTCTGAAATTGAAATGGAGAGCTTCTCAAACCCCTTAAGACCAGTGATTGGCAAATCAGTCAACTTGGGGAAGATGCCTAATGACAAGGATAACAAGCGAGAATCATCCATAACACCACTAGAATTGATGCATAGCCTTTCGAGGACTGGGAGATGGCATCTGAACAACTCTGGTAGGAGAAACTCTACTTTTGAACACCTGGAGATTGTTAGTATTTTCACTTTTGCAGGGATCTAGAAAAACTACAATCATGGATTCTTAGATCATGTATGTTGGTTTGCAAGATTTCCTCCTCTAGTAAAGACTCCACAGAATCACATCCTCTCGATTGAGTCATGTGAGACCCCGAAGTCGCTCTATCAGAGACACGTCCCGAAATTTCACTTCGATGTTTCAAGAGCCGTGAAGTCATAATCTAGCATTTGTAATCATAGCCATCAAAATCCACCATCTTCAAGTTACTTCTGATGGCGGTGAACAAAGGACCGAAGCCACGCGCATGCGAGCATCCGTAGCCCCCAAGTTCCTCCTCCAATGAAAGAAGATGTTCCGGGTACTTCCCAAGAAGTTTAGGACACACCGCATGGAGTTTTGGAGATGAGGGAATAATTTCCACAACATAACCATTTCTCCCAGCCAGATATCCCGAAATGATAATGTCTCTAGGGGATTGGAAAGGAAGCAAATTCAGAAAACTCAATACCCACATGCTCTACTCTAGCCATGCTTCTTTAGATTTCAGACATTTAAGATGGGTTAATCGGCTTCCAACCTGCAGGCAATGTCGAAAGCAATTCCTACAACCCCTAAGTTGAAGGGACACGAGATTATTCAAGGATCGGCATCTCCAAACCAATTTGGAAATCTTACACCTGGATAATTCTTCCCGATGGAGAGTCGCTTTTAAATTCGGATGAGGTTGTAACTCGATGAGTATATCAACATCGCTTGTATCATCATGTCGCATAATACCCGAATCATTTGTACCTCGAACCGCATTCCCAATTCAAGATTAACCTACTGTTGACTCTTACCCTTCATATTAGCCTGTAATGCATCGTTGACACTCATCGCATTCTTCACGTTTGAAATATGAAGTGTTCCTCGAATCTCTGAAAGCTCCCTCAATTCTTCCATTCTTGATCCACTCTTTTGGCCCACAACAAAATGAGTCAACCTCTGTAAATTTGTTAATTGGCCAATACCATGAGTTGACATTTCTTTCAATGATTCACATCCATAAAGATCAAGATAACGCAAATTAATCAATTTCCCCATCCTTGAAGGCAATTCAGTAAGATCTTGACATTCTCTTAATATCATGGTTTGTAAATTGTATAAACAACAGACTGATTCAGGTAATATTTCAATGGGTGTATAAGATAAATCCAAGTAACACAAATGCTTCAAATTGCCTATAGATTTAGGCAAATCGCTTATGTCATATTCACGCAATGACAACAACCGCAAACACTTCATGTTTGGTAATATATCTTGTAAAACTCTTTTGCTCAATAGATAAGATGGAAACCTATGTGATGGCTTCACATCTAAAAATGTTCGTATAGATTTAGCTTTAACGAAAGCATCAAACTTGTTAAATGCAACCCAACAGCCATTAATCTCATGATTACCTTGAAAGTATAGAAAGTGGCGAGCCTTCTCAGATACCTTTTTTACCTTATCACCATTTTCCACTCGGATACAAAAATCTCCAAACACATGTTGAGCCAATTCATGTATTAGATCATGCATCACAAAGCATGATTCTTCTCCTTTTAATAGGGATTTTGAAAAAGACTTAGCCGTAAGCTCATCAAAATACAACTCACCTATCTTTTCTATTCTTCTTCAGAGGTTTTGTCATGGATGCAAAGGCCTCTCGCCATCCATAATAAGATCAACCTCATGAATTGCGGTCTTGGGGGAAAATAGAACAATAAGCAAAACAACACTGCATGGGTGGGGAAAGATGATGATAGCTCAATATCAAAGATGGAAGAATTCCAGAAAGAATTTGCATATGCCATATTTCACTATCCAACACATCCTCCCATTCCCTTTTCTCGACCTTAGAGCGTAGGAGATGCCCGAGTGATTTGACAGCCAAAGGCAATCCTCGGCACTTATCACCAATTTGTTTGCTAATGGGTTCAAGCTCAAGGTGTGATTTAGAGTCTCTATCTTGAAACGCATTCTTTTCAAATAGGTCCAAATAAATGTCAGGGCTTAATTCCTCCCGCACGATGAAACGTAGACGCGACCTACGGCATTTGCAAATACAGTCATCGCACTGGTCACAACACCCATTTCCTGCAGTCGCACCCAAGAGCGAGCTTGAACATGCTCCTAACTCTCCCAGTCAAGAGATTCCACCTTCCAAACGTCGTCAAGAACAAGAAGAAATTTCTTGTTAACAAGGCTCTCTTTGAGTTTATGCTGAAGCATACCGAGGCTATCATCTCTATTAGGTTGGCAACCGATAGCCACAAGAATTGATTTGGTTACCCTGAAAAGATGAAACTCGGTGGAAACACAAAGCCATGCTTTCTTGTGGAAGTGTTCCTTCACTTTGTCATCGTTATAGAGAAGCTGAGTGAGTGTGGTCTTGCCGGCGCCTCCCATGCCGACTATACAGATCACATTCACATGATCACCTATGGTAATGTCCTCCTCCATGCCTGATCTTCTTGTGTTGTGATCAGAAAGCAACCACTGCACCATCTCCTTCTTAATATCATCCCTTCCGTACACAGAGGACTCATCCACCAAAGAAGTGGATGGTGATCTCGATGGAGGCTGCTCGCCCCCACCTTCTTCAGGCCAGTCCATCTTTTCTTGAGCAATAGCTTCAAGTCTAGCGATCATCTTCTTCACCCTGGACTCCATGCTTTGAGTAGCAAATGGAGCCTTAACACGGTCAGAGAACTTGGTCCACGCCTGATGAGTTCGGGAGCCAGTCTGGGAGTCCGCAGCTGCTTCGATCTGGCGGCGCAAAGCGTCGGTAGCGATCTCGTCCAACAGATCCTCGGCATCATACACAGCATCCTTAACCTGGATCAACCACTGCTTGACTAGATCGTTTGAAAATTGCTTCACCTCTGCATCATTGAGAACATTGAGAACAACCAAGAATTTCCTCTTCAAGTGGTTAAGGAGTTCCTGGCTAAGCTTCCGTCGAAGAATGAAGTTAGCGACTTCTTGGGAAGCCAACTTCTGGAATAGAACTTGAAGCGAAGCCGAAAGAAGTGCCTCCGCCATATCTGTCCACTATCGCCTTGTAAAAATGCGAATTCAGACGATTGGTTTGTATCTGCAAAGGACTGATTCTGGTTTTGAATTTGATTTACCAGACTGCGAAGCCAATGTTCAAAGGAATCATTATTGGTGGTGGACCCCTTTCGACCACAATCATTATTTTATCTTCTGTTTTTTTTTTTTTTAAAACTTCGACCACCATGATTAGGTTGTGAGAAAAAGAAGGGGAGTAAAAGCAAATTGCTAAAAAGCTTTCTCTAAAAAATAGTTGGTGATTGTTTTGTAGTGAACTGTCCTATCCAAGACCTGGGGTTTTAGACGGAAATAATTTATTTGGAAAAAAAATTATTAAATTAATTTAAAAATTAAATTAATTATTAAAATAATACATAATGTCATCATAAATATAACGACAACTAAATATAAATTTAAACTTAAAACTATCAAAGAATTCTGCCATAAATACCACTGGCCCATAACAAAGAAGAATTTGGCCCAACTTATTATATTAAAACTGGTCGTCGCTATCATAAATTAACATTTAACAATTTTAGATTTCAATCGGTCGTCACTACGATAACTATTGTCATATTACTCATTTTTATTTCGATTTTCAAACTAATTTAATAAAAAAAATTTCTAAAAAATTATTCCCCAAATATTGTTGGTGGTGGACCCCAAATATTATTCGACCACAATCATTATTTTATCTTCTTGGTTGGTGATTGTTTTGTAGTAAAAGCAAATTGCTAAAAAGTTTTCTCTAAAAAATAGTTGGGGATTGTTTTGTAGTAAATTGTCCTATCCAAGACCCAACCCCATCCCTTTTTATACCATGTTCATTTCAACGTTAGGTACGATGGATTGTTTTTGTACTCACATTTGAAATAAGTTTTTTTTTACAGTTTGAAAATAACTTCTTTACTTAATTAAAAATAGCATAATGATTTCAGCTTAATTTTATTGATGATAAAATTATTATAATTCTTATATTAATAGATTATTTTTAATTAAATACAAAGAGTCAAACATTGCTTTTTTACTTTATTAAAATAATATATTGATATTAACTAATATCATTAAATCAAAATTATTATATAATGTCATTTTATTTAAATATAGTAATATCAATAATTTATTGAATTGGACAGAAAATAAATATTTTAACTTTTTTTATTGGACAAAAAATAAACACATCTTAATTTGCTATACAGGTGAAATGAAGGTTGAAACTTAATTTATATTATGAATCTAAGCCTTCAATTCTTGTCATCTCTTTCCATAAGCATATATTTCTTCACTATTAATGCATCCAGCAATAGTGAATGCATGGAGTCTGCCAAGCACGTGACAGACAGCATGTTCTGTTAACACTACTTAAATAGGTTTTTTCAAAAAAAAAGAAAAAAGAAAAAAACTATTTAAATAGGTAGTGGAGGGGTGTCCGGAAAAGGAGGAATATTTTGGTAGTGGGAAAAAACTATAAGCTATTTCTTTAAAAAATAATTATAGATTAATAAATATGTTATTATAAGTAATAAATATACTAATATATTCATCAATTATAATAATATATTAACTAGTTATAATAATATATTTGTTAATTATAATAATATATTGATTAATTTATAAAATGGTACAATGAATCAAGTAAATCTAATTCTTAATTTTATATATATATAATTATTTTCAAATTAGTAATATGTAGTATTATTATTTTCAAATTCAACTTGATAGGCGGATACATGCTTTTACATTAAAATTTAAACCCATCACAGCCTGGTCGTACTAAAACGCTATTCCCACACAACCTTTTGAGAAAAGGTAGAAACTGATGCTGCAACCAGAACTCACAAAAGATGATATATAGAGTTTAATGCCAAATAGGTGATTTAAAAAAAAAAAAAAAAACATGAATGGACTTGTTTTTAAAATATTAATCAAAGTGGTCTTCTTGGAATCAAGTAGACATCCACGTGTAAAGCCACAATTACTAACTGCGGTTTTAAGGTAAATTTTAAAAGTGCATTCACTAAATATTGTTTTAAGATAAAATTTTAAAACTGCATTTGGTGAATACAGTTTTAAGGTGAATTTAAAAACTGCAATTAGTGAATGCGGTTTTGTAAATCTCGGAATTCTCGCTAGTTAATGGATCGTCGGGCATTCAGGTCGCGATCATTCTGACGCAAAATAAACAAGAAGAGCGACCCCGGTAGTGTTCGTCGTCCTCCATTAACGATTAGCTCTTTTGTGGGAAGCCCGGGCGATTCGGCAATGATTATCTCAATCGAGAATGTCATCTGCCAATCCCGGTGTGATTAACTCTCTTTTATGGAGGGAGAATGTGGATCCACCTTCTATGGAAATTAGACGATTTTTTAATAAAGATAGGGGAAAGTGAACCGTTTCGGAAGGATGACTTTTCTTAACTTTTTTATGTAACTACTTTTCCCGAACGGGCCACTGTTTGGAGCACCTTCCTATGTCATTGGAGGCGGGGTGACTGATTCTTGGGAGAACATCTACTTATATCATGAACAGCCGGTTGGCAGTTTCGTTGGTAAAATTGACGTGGGGATAGAGGCTTATCAGGGTGAAGGGGCATCCAGGCGCTAGGGCGCCTCGGGAGAGGAGGCATCGGGGGTGAGAGGTGCTGGAATTTTCCCCGGGAGGGAGTCACTGGACGTTCACAGGCCTATTCTTGTCATAGTAGGAACGTCTTTGAGCTGGTCCCATGTCGAGACCTTTGAGGTGGAATCGGTTGGCTAGGAGCCGAGCAGGACCAATAATTTACAATGCCCCTTTTTCTGTAGGGAGGTAAAGCGTCCGGTAGGAAAAAAAAGAGGCTCAACTTAATAGTCATATCATGGGGAATAGTAGACCATCAATGCTGTTGGATTTCAATGTGAATTTTGTAACTTCTTGAAACTGCATTAGATGCTATATGGTCGCTTGAGTTAATCCTGAGGTTGGAGGCTGCTATAAAAGGCTAGTGGGTGAGGAGGTTGGTTGTTCTACTGTTTATCCATGTTCCTTCATCAGAGAAGGATAATTGAATGTTGCTAAGACCCATAATTGGGAGATTGCGGGATGAAGGATGATTGTGTTCAATCATTTGAGCGACCTTTCTGAGCATGGATCAGGCCAGAGACTGTATGGTTTGAGCGGAGTCGGAATTGTTCTGGGGGGTCTTTGGGTGGTTTTAAAACTTGAATGGAGTTCGAGGACACCCCCTGTTGGATCCTGCAGGGATCGCTTAAGCTTCCACCAGCCCCATCTCTGTATTTTCCTCTTTCTTAGCCTCTGCAGCAGCCCCATCTCCATCTTTCCCTTCTTCTTGGCTTCTGCAGTAGCTTCTTTCAGCCCCATCTCCGTCTTTCCCTTCTTTTTGGCCTCTGCAGCAGCTTCTCTCTCTCGGTTCCGACGACAGATGCCTTGCTTGTTTTTTCTTCTGTATTTCGGGTGTTTTGTGAGTTACGAATAGTAGTTTGTCGTGTTGTAATATGATTACTTTGCAACAAGCATCGCTATGTAATGTCAAACACCTTTTCGGTGTAATTAATAAAATTATAGTTTTTTAACGGCTAAGTGTTTTATTGTAATTTTGTGCATGACGTATTCAGACATTCTGCCTAATTGTGGATGGTTGAATATTATAAAACTTGTTAACGGGCTGGCCTAATCGCCCGAGAGAAGGGCCCCTGGGCTTGGCCCACCTTAGTCTATTGTGCCTTAGAGCGCGAACCGTCGTGATGGTTGAAATTCCCGGACATACGTTTAGTCATCGGTTCATTAAATGCGACTGCAGGCCCTAGGCGTTGGTATATATAGACATGCATCATTAAGTCATACTCTTTTCCCTTTGTTGTTTTGGGTTTACCTGTTTCCCTCTCTACGACTATCCACTACGATTAGGCCGGTGTAACCTTACATTCGTTCATGGGCCATTGTTGCGAGCACTCGTGCACTTCACTTCTCAGGTAATCATCGTCGCCCCTTAGTAATGTTGGTATTGGTGAATGGTAGTTCCATTTGTAAGGAAGCTTGGAAGGAGGAGACATGGTTTCATTATTCAACGGTCCTTGCAGAGCTTGGGAGTATGCCTTCGTACCAGTGGGTATCTGACTAGAGTCTAATATTCGTTTTCTCTTCTCCATTTGATCTTGCTTGTAGAATGGTAAGGGTCGGAAGAAACTTCCGCAGTGAGTGTCGGGCGTAGCCCGGTGACATACATAGCAAACGGCATCTCGTCTCGACGATGGGGCTAATGGCTTGTGTAAGGTGCAGATAACATTGACCTCCAGTTGATGGAGAGGACGAACGAGTCTACCTTGGGTGGAGAACATAATGGTGTGCTTTTTACCAGGGAGCACCTTGCAACCGGGCTACGCTTCCCCGTGTCGGCCCTAGTCAAGCAGTTTTTGCATTTCACCCGGGCGCCCTTGGCTCTTATCCACCCCAACGTCATTCGTATTTTGATCGGGTGCTGCGTGTTGAACCACCTATATCACTCGACCTCGTTGGTCGGCGTATAATTGTTACACTACGAGAATGGGGCGGGGCGGCGGATGTCTATGTGGGTTACGAGATCCCGGAGCTTGAGGGTTGTTGAGTTCCCAGGCTCACCTAAGACAGAGGCGAAAGGAGTGTTGCTAGTGAGGGGACCCTGGGACGAGTCCCCGGGTTCCCCGAGTCTTCCGTTTAATATCAATTGGTCTCAATCTTTTCCAGGTGTGTGGTCGGGTTAGACCTGGCCTGATAACCTTTTTCCCATATATTTAATATGTGATGATGGACTAACCTTGGGTTGCTCGTGTAGGGAAGGCTTGGCGAGGCAGGCTGGTGAACTAGGTGGAGAAGTCGAGCATCGAGAAAATTCGCCGGCTATCAGAGATTTTCGAGCAGGAGCGTCATTACAAGGTTCTCTTGACTCCAGATAATATATCTGCCGTGAGGCGCAACCCGACCCCTTACACCCTCCCGGTCATTCCCCGACCGTTGCCTTCGGACATTGTGGAAGGGAGCACTTTGTCGTGCGACCTCGACGTCGGTTTCAAGCGGCGCCGAATCCCTCAGTGGCCGTGGTTGAGGGCATCAGAGTCGGGTGCGAAGTCTTTGGGGCGCATCGGGTTCGTCGACCTCCCTCAGTGAGGATTCTAATTACGCTAACGGTTAAGTCGAGAGGGCGAGCTGACCATCCCGACGGCTGCCTTTTCTTGAGCAAGTGGCCCGGTTGCCCCAGAGTGATAATGGTCGCGGAGAGGTGCCGAGGCGACGAAAGCAGCTGGGTCCAGGGGAGGATTTTTGTTCACGGTTTAGTCGCAGAGACACGAGTTTTCGGGTTTGGAGGGAGGAGGAGCGGGAGGAGAGGATGGCGAGTGCTGGGCCGTTATGCCACGCCGGGAGCGGCGGTGAGTTCACGGTAGTGAGTCACGACCGCCCCCGCCCGAGACTCGGACCTGTCGGCCCCGTGGCGGGGAGGATCTGAGGTGCAAGACATTATCATCCCTGGCTCCCCCGAATCGGGGCCCACATATCAAACGGGCCGTGGGGCACCGGTTGAGAGTCGAAGGCGCGATCCGGTTCAAAGTGTGTAGTTGATCCCCTTCCGATAGGAATTTGAGGGTCAACCCTAGCGGTCGAAGTTTATGTTGTTCGGGTGCCGAGGCCCACATTCTTGAATGGATTTTAACCAGTAGTTATGCTCCGTAGTGGTGCAGACCTCAGGAGTGGAGTATCGGCTCGGGCGGACGGTGAAATATATATCATCTTATTTGGGAGCCTTTCCACCGGGGAGAGTCTGCGGCGGACCGGCTGAGCAATTTGTATCCGCACATGCTTAAGATGATGGTAGCTACTCGGGGCATGGGCCTTGGTGAGGACTACTTGGTGAGCGTTCCTACAGGGACCCGGAAGGAAGACATCGAGCGGATTATCGATGATGGGATGAAGTCATAGCCGTAACTACGTTTAGTCGGCCCAGGCGGTAAGATAACGAGTTTCGTTATGTGACAGTCGCACGATGTTTGATTTTGTACTCTGTGGGTCTCTTTGCGGTAAAATCCCGCGCTGTCGGAACATGGCGCTTCAGCATCATGAGTTCGAGCTCCGGCGAGGGATCTTAGAGCAGCTGCGACTATATGTCGATTTAAGAATGGTGTGAGAGATCAGTGCTTCATTAAGGGGCTGGGGGTTAGGCGTCTTGCGTCGTCTGCGGGGCTAGGGGCTAAGGAGTCTGCTGAAGAGCTGGGCATAGGTTGGGAAGGAGATCTGCGACACGCCACGAGGCGCTTGATGTGAGTTGGAGATTGGAAGGGACCGTTAACAGAGCATAGATCGATCTGAGCTTACCGGGTTCTGCTTGTTGCCTCGGCCAGTTCTTGAGCGCTCGCTGAGTCCGGCGTGATGCTGCTCAAAGGCATTGTCCTTGGCGGGAGAGGCTTGTACGAAGGCGGAGGAAGAGAACAGCCGCTTGACGGACGAGCGGCTTTCCTTGATTTTGGAGCTCGGGACTATAAAAGATGATTTCGCCGCCCTTCGGGAAAAGGCCGTTGCTGATAGAGAGGCGATGGAGGCCGAGCTCGATGCAAGCGGTGACACGTTGTTCAACTATGGCTATGGTTGTTGTGTTTTTACACATAATATATGCGGAAGCGAAACCTGGGATCCCGGATGGAATCTGGGATGCCCGGTCCGGGTGCTCGGAGTTTTTTCAGCCTCGTTGCCCCCGAGCGCCTCTTCTCTTGTCCCGGCCGGATCCGGCCTGCGCCAGCGGGGAGGGGCCGCCGGAGAGCGACCTATCGTGTGGAGAGGGGGAGGTGCTTAGATGGGTCTCCCAGGTAAGACCGCCAACCCAATTAGGACTTGGCGCTTTTGAGCGAGACTTAGGCTTCAATGTTTTACGTCAAACAATTTAAAACCTTTTTGTTTCTTTGTTATTTTTTGTTTGATACCTTGTTGTATGTTTTGATGTTGTGCTGTCTAGATTGGTATGGATTTTTGCATGGAGTCGGATGGGCAGTATGTTGCGTTGCCCGGATAGGTCATTTTACTCTGTCATCCGGGCTTTTAGATTTGACCAGCTAGATGTTATTTATGCTGGGCCGGATAGGTCAGATGACTGCGCCATCCGGGCTTTTAGATTTGACTAGCTAAATGTTATCTATGTTGGGCCGGATAGGTCATTTGACTGCGCCATCCAGACTTTTAGATTTGACCAGCTAGATGTTATCTATCTTTGGTAGGATAGGTCATCAAGCACTCCCATCAGGCTTTTAGATTTGATGACTAGATGTTATCTATGTTGAAGTAGGATAAGGTCAATTTGACTAACGCCATCAGGGCTTTTAGATTTGACCATTTAGATATTTATCTATCTTTGGCGGATCGTCAGTATTGCGCCATCCAGGCTTTTAGATTTGACCCGACTAAATGTTATCTATCTTTGGGCCAGGATGGAAGTCAGTTAGCGAATAGCCATCAGTGTTCAGATTTGACCCGACTATATGTTATCTATCTTTGGGCTGGATAGGTGAACGACTCGCCATCCGGGCTTTTAGATTTGACTAGCTAGATGTTATCTATGCTCGGCCGGATAGGTTGATGAGTCCAAAAACTCATTAGATTTTTAATCCATTTTTTACGAGTTTACTCTGTAGAATAACGTTGAATTGTCTGTGAAAGCCCGATAATTGAATCAAATTCCAATTTGGGAAAATACGTGAAACTCAAATTTTAGCGAAAATCATAAGAAATCGGCTGCGGCATAGCGAAGTTAAAACGAGATTTAAGTCAGTGGGGAAGCGTAGTTTCGGCAATTTCAAGTCACGACACCAACAAATTTGGCTTTGAAGAAGAAACTGAAGAGTGAACAAGCGAAGTCGTGACCTGAAGAAGGAAGTTGAAACAAAATATGACTTGGTCGAGATTAAAAGAAACTGATCAAATACGAGTTCATGTCGTGACATCATTTGCGATGTCGCGACACACCAAAGAATAAATGATGTCATTGATACCACCGAAGCAGGGTGCGACGAGGGCTGTCTACGAAGCCCGCGAGCGACGCTACCGGGTAAAAGAAGTCATATTAATTTTGAAAGAGGACACATTGTGCAGACCTTGTGATGTGAAGAATAACACGAAATTAGCGAGCTCAATCAGACGACCATGAACTAATGAAGAAGCGAGACATGATGCGGCGACACCACTTGGTCGCGGCGAGTGAAAGCAGCGGTGATATGGAGTAGTGACAGCGATAAGTTCGCGACAGATTTTCAAAGTAGACATAGAGGTCGTGACGGAGTTAGAATAGATAGAGACATCAAACCTTGAATCGAAGATGTCGCGGCCGTCGCCGATGGTCATGACATCGGTTGAAGTAAAGGTGAAGTCAGCGGCGTCGCCGATTAGTCGCGACATCAGTTACAATGAAAGAAGGTCGTGACGTCCTTCAGTAGTCGCGACATCAGTTATAAGGAAAGATGAATTAGCGGCGTCCTTGATGATCGACATCATTTCTGAAAGAATGAATTAGCGACATCATATCGAATGCGAAGGCAATCCGACGATAGAAAAGCTTCCGCGACATGAAGAGCTCATAAAGCGCAACATTGAGTAATCGCGATGTGCTGTGATTTGATCGCGGTCGCTCTAAATAGAAAAGGGTGATCGATGTCCACCGATAAGCCGTGATCGAGTAAATCGTTTGTGATCGTGACCGCCGAATCAAGATGTCAAGGCGATCGTATGGAAAGAACGCCGGCGACGTGTCGCGGCGTGGTAGTGATCGACCCTCAAAAATCTGTGAGTAAAAATCGTGATCGCGTCGGAAGGCGGCTCCTCGCGAGCCGGTGAAGTCGCTTCGTGAAAGAAGTAGCTATCGGAAACGTTCATCGCGAAACGATGAAGTGGCGTGAAGAAATCGACATCAAGTCAAATGGTAAACACGAAATGGAAGCGTGACATGAACAAACAAATGGGCAGTTATTTTGAAATCCTGATCCTGGGGTGCATCAAAGTTGGGGCCCGACTTCCAAACCATAAATACGCGGTGCTGCGAAGAAACGGCTCTTAGCGCTCAGAAAGAGAGAGAGTGCAGGTAGGCGAAGGCTCGTGTAGTTTAATTTTTTTTTCTTTTCTTTGTTTTGTTGTTATTTTTTAGATTGAATTAGAAGTAGTTGCTATTTCATTTAATTTAGGATGGATGTTGGTTAATTAAGAGTTGAAGATTTGAATGCAGAATGTTATTTTCTTCAAATTACTGTCTGGTTCGTTTGAAGTCCAAACAAATTTTGGAATTCGAACTTCCGATTTTGATTCTGATAGTTCTTTTTTGGTAGAGCTGCAGATTAGTGTAATGAAGTGTTGTTAGAAACCCGGCTTATTAGAATTTACTCTGTTGTTAGAATTTATCTTTTCTGCATAAATTTATCAGAGTCTACTGAACTTCAGTCTCGAATTTGCTTACTGGTTTTGTTTATTGTTGTATATGATCCAAATATTAGTGTCCTATACCTGTAATAGGATTGTTTCGTACTACGATTTCGGGAGGCCCTCGGTGACCAGGAGGAAGGGGCATTCACAAGTATTGAACAATATCCCGAAGGGTATACGAACCTATCTTGCTTGGGGATCTAATGGGCTTTAATGGTGCAATTGATAAATCTTCTTCTCACTTGAAGCGAGAATGAGTTGAATGACTTATCAATTAAAATGAGCGAAGGATTACGCCTCGATTCGAGCAGTAGTTCAATCCAGTGTTAGCAAGGATCTAATACAAAGGAAAGAATGAAGCTACAATTCAATTTTGAGGATGAGCTTGAGTATAGTGTAAACCGGTAGCACTTTTATGTCTTGGGAGCTAAGGTTTGCAGGTCCATGTTACAGGTATGAAATATTGAAAGAAAAATACCCGAGAACAAGGCAACTTCAGTTAAAAGTAGTTATCTAATCCTCTGTATTGAAGAAAGCAGGGGAGGGTAGATGATGAAATATGTCATTAAGGAGAAATCCACATGGCATTTACCTTCTTCCTTGGACCGGATTCATCTGAGATTCCATGGAAGCAAGTTACGAGAGTTGTGCGGGAATTGATGTTTCACAACAGTTGTATTTTCAATGCTCCTTTTAAAAACTAATTAACCAGTCTATTTCTTTAATTTTTTTTTATTTTAGTTTAAGCATTATTTCATTTTGTTCTAGTTTACATATCTTTATTCTTTCATTATTTTAAAGGTTTCTAGGGATATATCAATTGCAAATCATCGTCCAAATAGTATAGAGGCAGTGAGTCGGGGTAGTTGATTGAGAATTCTTGAGATCTCTGTGGGATCGATATCTGGACTTAAATCCATTTTATTACTTGTTCGACCTGTATACTTGCAGAATCATGGATCAAAATTAGAAATAAATTTATCTCCTCTTAAGGAAACCATTGTTAATCAGTATAATTGCAAAGAAATATAACAAACAAGTTTCATGGCATTATTGCTGGGGGTTAGATAATAGTCCTTTGGTAATAATTATATAATTTGTATATGTCATTTAGTCGATCAAATAACAAGTTGTTAGGCGCGGATTGTAGTGAAAGAATTAATTAGATCAATATTCGACGAAAGAAGGAAATACTAATTTTGGACATTTTTAGAAAAGAAACGAAAATAGCTTTTCAAGTAGTGACTACATTGATACTAATTTTTAACAAGCCATGTTGAAAATATTTGTTAAGGTTTGACTAATCTGATAACCATAAGTATGCTTTTATTTCAGGAGAACCTTTAATGCATAGGAAACAGGGATCGAGCGATTCCGTAGGACAACGAATTGGAGAGACGCTGGGGAGAACTAGAGAAAGGCAAAAATGACCTTGGTATAGCGGGAAGAGATACATGACCCGAACCTTAAGAAACGAGAGGGGCGCGACGAGAAGACCCCCATTCTTGATATAATGGAGGATTTAAGGAGGCCTATTATTCAGAAGAGTATTCTACAATCGAGTAACCTCGGTGGATGCAAACAATTTTGAACTAAATTAGGCCCCTTAATTACAATGGTTCGAAGCCAACATCGGTTCACTGATAGCCACCAGAAGACCCCGAATGAGCACTGGAAGATTTCTCGGGATGGCTAATACGGTGAAGGCGAGCGATTGTGAGACCGGAAGGTGATAAAACTACATCTCTTCCCATTTTCTTTGAGAGACATAGCAGCCACATGGTATGAATATTTACCATATGGTTACGGTGATACTTGGGAAGAGTTGGTAAGCTTACTTAGGCGATTCTTTCCCCGTCTCTCTCTCACTTAGGAGACGAAGATAGATAATTATGTATTCCAACAAGGGAAGATGAGAGGCACAATATGTAATGTGGAAGATTCAAGATTGCGAAGAGGTGCCCGATGCGCCAGGACGGGCTTGAAGACCCGGATGGATATAGTGTATCACGCTCTGAGATGATACATCGAGGGTATTATCGATGCTTCATCGTAGGAGCATTCAAGCGAAAAAGTGCTGAAGAAACAGAGATCGATAGAGGACTGGCAAAATGCAATATGAAAGCTCAATACGAGTTTCAAGGTAGTACTTAGGAGGAAAGGGTCATAGAATTTGAAGCGAGATGGCGGTATGGAGAATTTAAGTTGGATGCTATAATGCATAGGATGAATGAGCAAAGAGAGAGGAAGATGCACCTTTGCTCATGAAATAGAAAGCGGAGTAGAAGAGGAATTGATGAGAAGAAGTGCTGATGTTGCCAGCCGGAAGAAGATTCTTATGGTCTTCGAGAAAGGTTAAGTGCGTGAACGAGCAAGGAGTTATCATTCAGCCAAATCCTAGCTTTGCCCATACACTATAATCGACGAGGAACCGTGAAAATTTCTCATATGGTGGAGGGGGCATTACATGGCCCCAAGCGGGGACGGCATCCTCGAGCAAAGGATATCGGCGGCCACAGGTTCGGCGGCCCGGTAGCAAGGGTGAGGGCGAAATGAATACCGGGGTCGAGGAGGAGAACCCGACCATTTGAGGAACAAATCTTTGGTTCATGGGGGATAACAGAGGCTATTCTGATTCCATGATCATAAACTATCGACTTGAAACTTCAAGTTTGATACCGGATGTTTAAGAAGAATGCTAGTGCTTCCTTTGAAAAATCCTAGAGACACAAGTAGAGCGATTATTACTGAATATGCCCGATCATAACGAGAGACATTCCTTTAGTATTTTAGAGAAGAACCACTAGTGCATGGCGATTCAATTGAGAAGTGGGAAGGATTTGACGGCGGCGAAGACAGATCGAGCGAAGAGGTAGGCGAGAAAGAAGAGCTGAAAGAAAGAAGAAGCGGCTGATTGAGCAGATGAAAGGAAGAAATGACCAGAAAAAGAAGGGAGTACCAGCTTATGCTCCTGCAGTGCCATTCCCACAGAGACTTCAGAAGTCAAAAATAGAAGAACAGTTTTCTAAAGTCTTAGATCTTTTCAAGAAAATAGAAATAAATATCTCATTTGCAGAGGTGATCAGTCAAATGCCTCTTTATGCGAAAATTTACGGAAGGAGGTCTTGGCAAGAAAAAGAAGAAAGAATGGCTGAGAGAGGTATGATTAGCAGATGGCTATGCGGTGCCATTATCAGCGAGAAGCTCAGCCAGATGAAAGACCACAGCGTTTCACTATTCCCGCATTCTATAGGGGAAATGTGAGTTAGCTTTATGTGACTGCAGACGAGTATAAATTTGATGCCTCTATCGGTGGTGCGAGACTTAGTTTGGGGAACTAACCTGAAACGATTACTTCTGAGATGGGTGATAGATCAATGGCAACCAAAGGAGCATTCTGGAAGATGTACTTTCGTCAGGTTAGGAAATTGTTTCAGTGAATTTTGTTATCATACGAGATGGAGGAAGATCCTCAAGTTCCTTTGTTGCTGAGAAGACCTTTCTTAGCAACGAGGTACTAGCTGATACGGCGTCTGAGAAGGTGGTGACACTTTCGAGTTAGAATGAAGCGGTGCATTTTAGTATTAATAAGTCTGGAACATCCTAATGGGGGAAAACGAGTTGTATGGCTGTAAACCAGCCAGCCTTCTCAATGATGAAGTAGATTACGATTGTATCATTGAAAACTCTATCAATGAAATTGAGATGAATTTTGATACCTTGAGAGTTTTGATTAAAATTCTGCCCCTTCAAATTTGTTTAATAATGGCTTGATCTCAGTATAAATGAAAACGGTGAGGATGAAGTGGCGGCCCCGAGAAGCGGCAAACTCATGGGCGGGAAAACTGGTGCGAGAAGGGTTAACATTGAAGGAGTTGCCCCGAGTCATTTAAATATAGGTTTAGAACGAAGAAAACCGGTTATCATATCGAATTTGCATTGGCGGAAGGCGAAGAACAAAAGTTCTTTGGTAATTTTGAGAAAATACAAGAAGTGATTGCTTGAGTCGATTGAAGATGCGAAGAATTATCAGCCTCTATTTGTATGCACAAAAATATTGCTGGAAGATAGTAAAACTTACGGTGAGCATGAAGGAGGAATTTGAACCAGTCATGAAAAGTTGTCGAGAAAGAGGTCTGAAATGGTTAATCAGTTTATATATGCTATATCGAGCCGGTTCTTGGGTAAGCCCAGTACATGTGGTTCCCAAGAAAGGTGGATTCACTATAATCAGAAATGAAAAGAATGAACTTATTCCTCTGAAGCTGTGACCAGAGATGGAGGGTTTGTATCGACTACGAAAAGAACTATCTACTGACAGAAGGATCATTTTCCCCTACCTTTCATCGATCAAATGCTGGATAGGTTGGCAGGACACCCTCATTTTTGTTTTCTTGATGGATACTCTGGATATAACCAAATAGCTATTGCACCTGAAGATTAGGAGAAAACCACTTTTACATGCCCATTTGGTACTTTGGCACTAGAGAATGCATTTGGGTATGTGTACTCTGAGTACCTTCAAGATGCATGATGTCTATATTTTGATCTAGCGAAGAAGTTATCGAGATCTTCATGGATGATTTCACGATTAATATGGATCGATTTTGAACTGTACTGCATAGCACAGGGACGATTACTTGAAAGGTCTGAAAGCCCAAATCTAGCTTTGAATTGGGAAAAATGCCATTTTATGGTTACAGAAGGGATTGTCTTGGGGCACATGGTTTCTGCAGAAGGGCTTGAAGTAGACAAAGCAAAAGTTTCAATTATAAGAGACCTAATGCCACCACTTCTGATCAAGGGAATCGAGTTTCTTAGGCATCTTTCGGATTTTATAGAAGATTTATCGAGATTTCTCAAAAGTACTAGGCCTATGCGAGATTCTTTGGAGAAAGATAGTAAGTTTATTTTGATGAATCTGCCATAAAGCATTTGAAGAAATCAAATCGGACTAGTGGAAGCTCCGTCATGCAAAGCAGTTAGACGGAGACTTTGAGATCATGTGATGCAGTGATTTTGCAATGGGAGTTGTATTAGGACATAAAGATGAAAAAGTGTTCAAGGCCATCTACTATGCTAGCAAAACCTTTAATGAAGCCGCAGAAAATTACTCTGCGAAAAGGAGATCACGGCAATAAGTGTTTGTATCAGAAAATTCAAAGATATATTTTGATGTTATTATACGCGATCATTGGCAATTAATATTTTAATGGCAAGAAGGAAGCAAAGCCAAGATTGTCCAGTGGGTATTATTGTTCAAGAATTTGATTTGAAATTAAAGACAAGAAGAGCGTGACAATGTGATAGGCGATCACTTGTCAAGAGTAGAAGGAACCTTTGTACAAGAAAAGGGAAGAGAAATATGAAAATTTTCAGACAAGCAGTTATTTCAAGCGTCACTCAAATCTACAATGTATACGAGATGTGTGAATTTCTTAGCTTGTGGAATTATGCCACGAATTATTTCTAATAGAAAAAAGTTAGAATTGGCCAGTACTATATACGGATGAATCCGTATTTGTTTAAAAAGGAGGCGGTAAAATTATAAGGATGTGCAGAGAAAGTGAGCAAAGCAAGATTTTACAAAATCATTATGCATCATCTTATGGAGGCCTTTGCAGGAGATAAAACAGCCCACAAAATTCTCCGATCCCGGAGTTTTACAGGCTACAATTTTTAAGGGTACATTTTTGAATGGATAAAGTTGTGTGATCAATGCAAGAATGGGAAATATCGACCAAAAGCATGAGATGCCTACGAGGTATCACAGTGGTGCAATTGTTTTGATATATGGGAATGGATTTTATGGGCCTTTTCGAGTTTCATTTGGAAATATACATACTCTTAATTTGTAGTTATGATCAAAATGGGTAGAAAGCTGACGAGCTTTGTCACCCAGAATGATGCCAATACGGTTGTGGGGTTTCTGAAAAATTCTTAGCGGATTTGGGACACTGGGAACTATAATTAGTGATGGAGGAAGCCATTTTGCAAATAAGGTGTTTGACAAACTCATGAGCAGATATGGTATCAAACACATTATGAGCTTGGCTTATCATCCTCAAACAAATGGGCTAAGTTGAAATTTCCAACAGAGAAATAAAGAAAATTCTGGAAAAGACTATGAGTTCTAGCAGGAAAGATTGGTCTTTGAAGCTTGATGATGCATTATGGGCATACAAAACTACTTTTAAAACTCCCATTGGAATGTCCCCATACAGACTTGTCTTTGGAAAACCATGTTACCTCCCTCTTGAACTGGAATACAAAGCCATGTGGGCCATCAGCTTAATTTGAACCGATTTCAAAATTGCAAAGGAAGAGAGACTTCTCCAAGCTGAATGAATTGGGCGAAGCGAAGCCTACTTGATAATGCTAGAATATCACAAGACCAGAGACAAAGAAATGGCATGATCAAAGTTACGAGGAAAGAGTTAAGAAGCGAGAAGGGGATCGAGTCTTCTTTGTTCAACTCGAATTAAGATTATTTCTAGGGAAGCTGAAATCAAAATGGAGTGGACCATATCACGATGGTGTCAGTACTATCTTTGGGCGTGCGCTCGGGTGATCTTTGGGGCCAATTCAAAGTTAATGGGCAAAGGCGAAACACTATCTCGAGCGGGAAAAGGACGAAGAACTCAGTGGTGAATTGAAAGAAGAACCCAAAACAGCTAGTCCAGCTAAAGACTCAAAATGGAGTAGTTCATGGGAGGCAACCCATATAGATTTCTTTCGTTTCTTTATTTAGACTTCGAATTTTTTTTATTATTACGTGTTTTTGAAAATTTTTTAGTTATAGTCATGATTTGTTAGAAATTGTTAGGTTAGTACTAGATTTATTTAATCCTTTTTGGAATTGTTACAATATGCAGATGAAGAATCAAGGCTCGGCGAGAGAACCAGGCACAAGACGGCTCCGACACTTCACGGGACGGAGCAACTCGAGAAGGGAGTACTTTTCTCCTTACATAAATTCTGTGAAAGTGGATAGAATTTATTTTGAATTCTTTGTGTAGAATGATTAAATGGATGTTAAGAATGTGCAAATTAATAAGGAATGAAAAGATGCGATCATCAGATTTAGAGTGATCTGAGCTAAGTCGCGACCAGTTTTATGTCGAAACCCGAGAGTGAGGTATGTGAAGTTGGTGCCTTGATCGATCTTTTGAAGGAGAACAAGGCTGCATAGGTGCGACCAGCATTTATTAATACGCCAACATAAATGGGAGTCGCGACATAAATTGAAGGTCGTGGCCCGAACCACCGAGAGTCACGACAGAACCATTCCTTCAAAGAGTGGTGAGGGTCGCGGCTGACTCAACTTCTCCAGATACACGATGTCGCGACGATGATAAGCTTGTCCTCCACGAGTTTTCTTATGTCACGACAAACAGAATAAGTATTCGCGACATCGAGAGACAAGTATACCCGGTTGGGTAGCTTTTAATTTTTACTTTAAATTTAATGATAGCACACAATCGGATTTGAAATTAAGTTGCGTAACCTGAATAAATGAAGTAAATAAAGAGCCCACAATAATAATTGATTACAAGCTGTTGAGAGAAACTCCCTCCACCTACCATCTCCTTCCTTGAAGCCGAAACCTGACCATTCATCTTCGCATATTCTCTTATTCTCAGTTCTTGAAAACCTAAATCAAGACTTCTTCCTAAAACCTTCCGATTTCTCTGTGGTGAATCTTCAACCCTCTGTCTAAATCGGCGAAATCATGCAGGAGTATACTCAGACTGAAGGAGAAGTTCATCTGGAACAGAAAGGAGGAAACGGCGTCGGAACAACCGGAAGTTGACCGAGTTACAAAGCATCAGAGGAAGAAGGGAAAGGAAGCGAAGAAGAGACGAGTTCGTCTTCGGAAAACTTTCTCCGTGCGGAAAAGCACTATCTTTGAAGGATTTGTAGGAGAAAGAGCCCCGACCAACTCATCGCCTTCCCGAGGAATTGATAGAGCAAAGAGGGTGTTAAGGGTCTGTGAACATCCCAAATCCACAGTTATCACGTGATCGTTTGAGAATTTTACTCCAATCTGGTTGGGAGGAAAGGGAACTCTGTTTATGTCAAAGGAGTATGGGTGCCTTATGGGCAGACTATTAATGAGATGTATGGGATGGAAGGAGACAGGGAAAAATGGTCAAAAATTCAAGAAGGTGATGGTTAGCCCTAGCAGTGAGAAACTGCGAGAAAATTAACAGACGGTAAAGGGCAGTGGAAGAAAGGAAAAGGAGAGCAAAAGACCCTGAGCAGGGGAGATTTGATAGAGGAGGCAAAGGTGTGGTTCTATTTCTTATCCTCTGTTATGGTCCCTACCAAGCACGTCACGCACGATGAGAGAACAAGCAATCCTTCTACATGCACATCTTGAAGGAGTGCGGGTTGATCTTGGAATAGTTGTGAAAATTCTATTGAGGTACCATGGAGGAGTAATAAAAGAGTTGATCCCTCATCCAGACTATCACAAGGTTATGTATTAGAGTGCAGTGTGAAGGGAACGTGGAAGAAGAAGAAGAATGCCACAAAATTTCACCACTCACCTTGGCGGGGGTAGCGAGGCGAAGTCTTGAAAAGGGGGTCCTCAAGTGAAACAGATTCAAGGGATGAAAATGGTAGCAATACGGGAAGAAGACACCTATACGGGTGGCGGAGCGGGGGGAGAAGAAAATCTAGAAGCATAAAGAAGGGGAATACTTTATGTTTCCCGGAGGATAGAAAGCGAAGATAGAAACCAGTGATTTCTGACTCCATGGCTAGCTCTTTGATAAAGGAGCAGTGGTTTCAAAGAACACAGTGAAAGCTCTAGGGGCCAGGCGATAATCAAACAATGAAATGCCAGTTCGATTCGGAAGAGCATGGAAGAAGAAGAGAATGGAACCTCCGGCCAAAGTTCGGAGAAGAGGTTTTATGAAAAAGAATTGAAGAGAAGGGATCAACATTGGGAAGAAGAGATGAACTTGAAGAGAAGAAGTACATGAAGGCGAGATGAAAGAAGAGATCAACAATGGGAAGAAGAGATGAAGCGAAAGGAGGAGCGGATGAAAAGATTCACGGGCGGCAAGAGGAAAAATTTAAAAGGAAATGGAGGAAGAGATCGAGATCTACGAAGAAATTAAAAGCTAAGCCATGAATCATTCTCTGACAATCGGTATGATCGTGATTCTCAACTCTTAAAACTCATAAAGGAAGGGATTCGGTCAGCGAGACTAAGGAGAGCGGTCAGGGATTCAAGTTCCTATACATGTGTGTTCAAGGATTTCGAGAAAAGGATGGGGGCCCAGTCAGAGCTTGATGATAAAAGATGCCTTTAGAAGAAAAGTGGCTTGAAAATTTGGATTTGATTAACAACAATCTTTCAAATTTTAGAAGTCATATTGAAATGGAGCGCTTCTTAACCTGCTTGGGCCTGAGACAAGATGATACGAATAAAAAGATTGATCCTCACAAATGAATTGATCATGAGAAGCGGTCGAAAGGGAGAATGTCGAAGAAGAAGAGGCTGAAATGAAATTTCCTAAATTCAATCCTAATTTAGCTACCCTTGATGGAGTCCCCGACATCTTTGCTCCTCTGAAAAATTGGATTTTTCTACTAACATATGTAATTAACAATTCTGCATTTTTGTTATAGATAAAACGAAAATTTGTGAAAGAAATGTTTGCTTGCTTGCGGTTAAGTTTTATTGTTATTTTATTGCTTGCTTGAACTAGTTGAAGTAGTTTGACTAGGAGATAAACTTGAACACAAATAATTGCAAAATCAGGGCATGAATAAAGAAACTGGAATTAGGAGTATTTGTTGTTCTGTTTAAATGGAGTTTAGTTGCAAAAATTGGAAAATTGGTTATTACTGATGGAACAAAATACTTGGTTAAAATAATGTAAGTATACAGTGAATAAGTACAAGTCTATAATACACATTGATCAACAAAACTTATGAAACTTTTGACATGAATTAAGACATCTTAAGGGGTCGAGTTTAGATCACAGTCCTAGAACTTGTTTGATTATTGATTGGTGAAATCCTGGTGAAAACAACCAACGAGGAAATGATAGAGGCCATCCTTGAATGCGCCTTGAGCTTTTTTAAGTTTCACCTCAAAATATGCTTAAGCACTATTCTCTAGTTCCATTTGAGCTAAATAAGCCTTATTTCTTCAATAAACAACAATTGAAAACTGGAATTCTCTTCCTTGCAATAAACCCAGTGAATAACCCAAATTATCCAGCTTCTAGTTCAGAAAGTTTCTAGTATAAAGGAATAAATAAAGTTTAGGAACAATATCTCGCATTTTGACAAGAAGGTTGAAGAAGTGAAGAAACAGGTTAGTGAAATAAGGAATAAGTTTTGTCTTCAGGGCCTATTTCCTCAACAATTAAGCTCGTAGGGTGTTTTTTTAACACCTAGCACCTTAATGTCAACTCCAGATAGAGCTGCTTAGCCCAAAGCCTTCTAAGAGTAATGTGGGAAGCCTTAAGAAGATAAAACATTGCACTATTCCAAACTTAGAGAAATAAAGGCAAAGGAGTTAAAGAACAAAGGACCGCCTAATCAAGTATATATGGAAGTTGAAATCTACAAAAGAATTCAAAAGCGGAATCAAAGCAAGATTATGAGAATCGTAAAGGAACAAAGAAGAAAAAGGAAGAAAGTTGGAGGACACAATGTAGAGACAAGATGGAAACTAGGTAATTTACAACCTAAAATTTTCCATTACCTACCCAATTACCTAAGACCAACATTACAAGCCTGAAAGACCTCATTGATTTTGAAGGTTGAATTCACCTACATTAGTGGAGATCAATATGAAAAACAAGCATATAGACTTCATAAATGTTTAAGAAAACTCCCGTAAGATTAACTACATTCAACATGAAGTTGAAAGGATTGATGACTCGCACACACACACACACGTAACAAGACTTGTTAACAAACCGTTTAAATACATTAGTTTATCAAGAAATTTTGTAATAAAGTATACCATGCCTTGTTCTCAGATCAAAACTGAAATTTGAAATAATAGTGATATCTCTAAATTCCGCATCGTAAAGGTGGAATGTAAAAGAATGTGGAATAAATCTAAAAATGTCCTTAAAATTTTCTAGTTTATTTGTTCGAGGACAAACAATTTCTTCTTTTCTTTGCTTCGAGGAGTATAAAATTTTAAGTTTGGGGTAATTTGATGAGTCCAAAACTCATTAGATTTTTAATCCATTTTCTCGAAGCGAGAATAACTTTGAATTGTTTAAAACTGATAATTGAATCACCCACTCAAGGAAAAATACGCTATAAAATCAAATTTTAGCAAAATCATAAGAAATCACCGCAGCCAGTAACCAAGTTAAAATCGAATTTAAGTCGCAAATGTGAAAGCGTTGTTTCAAAGAATTTCAAGTCACGACACCAACAAATTTGGCTTTCAAGAAATCAAGAGTGAACAAGTAAGTCGTGGATCAAGAAGGAAGTTGAGACAAAATATGACTCGTCGAGATTAAAAGAAGCAACAATGTGGTTCATGTCGCGACATCATTAAGTATGTCACACACCAAAAGGAGATAAATGATGTCGTGATACCACCATGAGGTCGATAAGGAGCCGCTCTACAGCTACAAGAACAGCCTTCTCGTGTAAAAGAAGTCGCAACTAATTTTGAAAGAAAGGACTCATGTCGCGACTGACAAAGAATAAGAATAACACCCGCGTCGCAACAAACTCCAAATCGACGACTGTGAACCAACGAAGAAGTAGAAGATGATGTCGCTGACACCTGACTTCGAGGTCGCGATTAAGTGAAAGCTTAGCAAGAGATATGGAGGTAGCATACCGGTCAGAAGTCATGGCAAAGTATTTTCAAAGAGACTAAACATAGAGGTCGGCAAGAACAGAGTAGAGACATCAAACATCGGACCAAGATGTCGCGACGCCCTCAAAGGGTCGCAACATCGCTGAAGTAAAGGTGAAGTCGCGACGCCCTTCGGTCGCGACATCACCGCTAATGAAAGAAGGTCGCGACGCCCTTCGTAGGGTCACGACATCGGGGCTATAAGGAAAGATGGTCGCGACGCCCTTCAATAGTCATACATCACCGCAAAGAATGGAGGTCGCTGGCATCATATCCAAGAGATGTCAAGACAAGTCACAATAGAAAAGCTTCCACGCATCAAAAGAGCTCATACATAACATTGAAGTCGCTGACGTATGATCAAGTCGCACTTCAAAAGAGCCTCACAAACACGAAGGTGAAGTCGCTGACAACCCTTCGCGTCGCGACAATGCCATAGAACGGTCGCGACGCCATTTACCGGGTCGCTACATCGCATCCGCGGGTGTTAAAGGCAAGTCGCGATCAGATAAAGCTTCGCTACGTGACGCACGTAAAACGGTCGCGACGAGGCGATTGGAAGTCGCCAATTTCAAAATATCACAAATGCGTAAAGCAAAGACGGTCGCGACGGAGAGAAGTCGCGACACGTAATGCCATAAGCGTAACGCGTTGAAGTCGCCACGTGAAAGAGAAGTCGCTACATCGTAACGTACTTCTCATGCTGCATCAGTTGAATTCGCTGATGTGGAAAGAGAAGTCGCCGATATCAAGTCAAGGTCATGACACGCAAATGGAGTCACGACATGAACAAACAAATGGGCCGCGATTTTGAAATCCACAAATAGTGCATCGGTTGGTGGCCCAACTTCCAAACCCTATAAATGCTAAAATGCCATCAAAGAAAGCAATTTCTACGGCCGTAAAGAGAAGTCCGGTAGCTAAAGGCCCGTAGTTTAATTTTTTTCTTTCTTCGCTTTTGTCGTTATTTTTAGATTGGGATTAGAGTAGATTGCTATTTCATTTGAATTCTCGGATTCGGATGTTATTGCTGTGAGTCGGTTTAATGCAAAATGTTATTTTCTTCACCATCAGCTGTTCGCTTGAAGTCCAAACAAATTTTGGAATTCGAACTTCCGCTGTGACGGCGTAGTTCTTTGATCGATCGAGCTACCAAAGGCATCGGCAATTTAGGTTCCAAATTTTTCCGTCAATTTACTCGTTGTTAGAATTTATCTTTCTCGTATAAATTTATCAGAGCTCATCAATCTCAATTTCGACTTGCTTGCTAGTTTTGTTTATTGCTGTATCCGATCCAAATATTAGTGTCCTATAATTGTATTGCATTGTCATGCTCGATTTCAGAGGCCCTCTGAGCACGCTTAGTATCCCGAGAGTATCAACAATATCCGAAGGGTAATACGAACCTAATATTAGATCTGAATGGTCAGGAATTTTGACCGATAAATCTTCTTCACTTGAAACCGAGAATGAGTTGAATGACTTATCAATTAAAATGAGCAGAGAGTTCTCCTCGACCGACAAGAAGTTCAATCCCGTGTTATTAGCAAGGATCTAATCAAGGAAAGAATGAACTGTCTAATTTCAGGATGAGAAACGCATAGCAAACCCATGTTTGCCTGGGCGTCTTAGAGCTAAGGTTTACAGTCCATGTTCTGGGTATGAAGTATTGGAAAAGAAAAATACCCAGAACAAGGCAACTTAGATTAAAAGTAGTTATCTAATCCTCTGCATTCGAAAGAAACAGGGAAGATTAGATGATGAAATATGTCATTAAGGAGAAATCCACATGGCATTACCTTCTTTCCTCGACTGACATTCTAAATCCGGTTCATGAAGCAAGTTACGCAGTTGTCTCCAAGTAGGACTGATGTTTCACAACAGCTTGTATTTTCAATGCTCCCTTTAAAACTAACTGATTAGCTCATTTCTTTTAAATTTTATTTGTTACATTATTTCATTTTGTTCTAGTTTACATATCTTTATTCTTTCATTTAAAGGCTGCTGGGCGCGATATATCAATTGCAAATCATAGTCCAAATAGTATAGAACTCGAGTACGTGTGGTAGTTGATCGAGAATTCTGAGATCTCTACGTGGATCGGGAGACCGGACTTAAATCCATTTTATTATTTGTTCGACCAGATAGCTTGCGTAATCATGGACTAAAATTAGGAAAGAAATTTATCTCCTAAGGAAACCATTGTTAATCAAGATAATTGCAAAGAAATATAACAAAACAAGTTTATGCATTATTACTGTGGGTTAGATAATAAATTTTCGTAATAGTGTCATAAATTCAGATATGTCATTCGTCCGGGCCAAATAACATAGTCATTTGACTGGCCATTCTAAGCTTTTAGATTCAATTCGCCTAGGATGTTATCTATGATGGGCTCACAGTCACTGAACTCGCGCCATCCGCCTTGGGATCAATTGCCTAGGATGTTATCTAGCGCCGGGCCTGATATGTCACACGACCACACGCCTGCTTTTGATTTGACCCTCGTATAATGGAAAATACAAGTAAGACACAAGGAGTAGGCAAAATAATGATATGCTTTATTGATAATACCTTCTCAAGTGCGTGGCATTCCACATTTTGAAAAGTCAGGGTTCCATCCTATTTTATCTATAACAGATCTTCTAGCTTCTCATCAGGTCACACACATGATAAGGTCCTTCCCAATTGGGTTGGAACTTTCATGTAGTGGGGTCTGCAGTATTTTCAAAAACTTTCCTCAAGACCAGATCGCCTTGCCGAAACACTCGAGGCTTAACCAGTATGTTATAAGATTTCGCTGCCGGCGTTGGTGTGGAGGTTACGCCATTGTTGCGCCCGCCGCTCATCACTCATGTCTAACTCTCGCTATCGATTCCGCATTTTCCGACGGCGTGAAGCCGTTTCGGATGATAGCGTGCCACCGTGGGGATAATGGCTTCCCATCCCGTAGCGAGTGCAAACGGGGAGATGTTCATTGCTTTCTGGTAGTAATTTCCGGTAGCCCGCAGCACCCTAGGAGTTCTTCTACCCATTTCTTTAGCGGTCTAACCGCTTTTTTCAAGGCAAATAACAAGGTTTTATTGAGGCTTCGCTGGGCTATTATTTCAGACACCGAGGGTATAATATAAATTTTTTATCCTTAAATTCTCTGGCAAACCTGGAGTAGACTCCTAATATTAAATCATGGCCAAGTATCTGGACACGATTGATCTTGGATGCCGAACCGGCATAATGTTTTCCGTATAAACCGAAGATGATCATCTTTGATTGACAAGAGCATCAGCCTCTATCCATTTATCAAATAATCTATACACCAATAATAGTTTCAGCCTGCAAAGGGGGAAGTTAACCGACTATATCAATCCCCCATTGAGCGACGGCCACTGCTGTAGATGGAGACCAAAAGTCTTGCACCTGATTTCAAGATAGGGGACATTCGCCGGCAAGAGTCACATTTCGACGACCTAGCCATTCGACTTCATAGTCAGCTCAATAAGACCTCAGGGAGCGGGGCCCTGTGCTGTAGTTCTTTCCCTGGTGATTCCCGCATATGCCTTCATGCAATTCAGCTAACACATACTGGCCTTGTTCGAGGGTTAGACACATTACGTACGACCCACCTAGGGATCGTTTGTATAGCTGCCCGTTTATCATGGAGAACCTAGCCGACTGAATCCGAACCTTGTGGGCCTTATCTCTGTCATTAGGTAGTTCCCCCGTGGCTATGTATAATAAGATGGGTCCATCCAGATCTGGGAACTTCCTATCCGGGTTTACTTGGGCATGCAAAGATTGAGGATTCGTTGATAATAGATGGGAGAAATACTGCTTCCTCTTATCTACACGGTTTACCTATGACGCTTGAAGGCATCTAGCCTCTCATTACGCCTTTGGGACATGTCTAATTTCAGCCGAGGGTATTCAATTTCTCGCTGACTCAGGGAAGCATACTTTGTCATTCTAGGACCTCTGACTCGACCGTTAACTCCGTCCGACAACTAGCCGTGAGTCGCCCAACCGAAAGATTATCAGCACCTATGACGAAAAGAGCTCGAGTCCGGCATCATTGCCTCGCACTCGATTCGTTGTTGGTGGCGCCGGGGCTTCCAACCCAGACAGATGTTCAATCCTCTCCCCAGTAGGGGAGGTTAATTGCAGACCAATGCCCGCCCCAGTTTGTCTGGAAGCCCCATCTACGCTGAGTGTCCACCAGCCCATTTCACCGGGGCAGGTGTCTAGCTACGGAATTTCTACAATGAAGTTAGCCAAGACTTGCCCCTTATTCGAAAGTCTCGGCTTGTACTGGATGCCATACTCACTTAACTCCATTGCCCAGCAGGCCATTCTCCCGGACATATCAGGTTTGTGAATTGTGCCTCGAAGTGGAAGATCAGTTAGTACCACAACGGGATGAGCTTGGAAGTATGGGCGGAGTTTTTGGGTAGCTGTCCGAAGGGCCAAGGCAACTCGTTCGAGGTGGCTATATTTGGTTTCCGTCGACATGATTTAGCAACACGGCCCAACTTCGTGATCCCCACATTCTTTAAACAGGCGGTAAGCATCGCTGTAGAGGTAGCTGTCAACGGCCTCCGAGCTCATAAGAATCGAGCTCGCTGTGTATTGCTTGATTGCTATGAATGCCCTGTCATGATTCTCATTCCATTCGCCCGCTAGTCGCCCTCGTGGTAGTGAAGAAGGTGGTCTCAAACTGGCCCGTGAACCGAAATAAACGCCCAAGAGCTTCGCCAACCGGCCGGTCGCTTGTTGATTCCCTTCTTAGAGTCAGCCCAGACAAAGATGGCCTTAAGCCGCGGCAGATTAGCTCTATTTCTGCTACCATAGCCAAGAATCGCACGGCCGCCGACCCCGGGCGCACACTCATGGGTTCAGCCATACCATACCTACGAGGAGTGCCTAATATCCGTTTGAGATGTGCGCCGTGATCCCCGGGGCGTTGCTTGGATTTTACCAAAGATATCATCAATATAGACTTCCATTGTGCTACCGAAGAATCTGGCCGAAACACTTTCACACCAACCTCCGATAAGCCCCCAATCTTTGGGCCGAAAGGCATCACATTGTAACAAAGAGAGAGTCCATGGGAATGATGAATGATGTTTTTCCGCATCTCGAGGGTGCATGTGGGATCCGTGGTATCCCAGGTGTTCCAAAGATAGCATACCGTGCCCTCGGCGCCCACAATTTGACTTACGGCAAGAGGGAAGCCGCTCTTTGACAGCATCAAGCCGAGGTCCGTGTAATCCACACACATACTCTCCATTTGTTCCCCTTCTTGGACAACCACCACGCTGGCCAAATCTGTGGTATTTAATTGCCTGATAAACTGCTATGCGTAAGATTATCGACCGACCGATGACCGCAAGTGCCGATCCGGGTGAAAGTGCCTCACTTTTTGTCTCACCGACAGCGGATGGTGACGCTAGTCCGTGTGAGGTGTAATGTGGTTTATTTCACTATATCCGCATGAGTCCAAGCAAATACACGCGGTTCAACCTGTATCACATGGCATAATCGGGCCTTCTCTGATTGTGAGGGTACTAACATAGATGCATCCGTCCGCCCGCTGGCGGGTGTGGTTTCCAAGGATCAATTGCTACTGCCTTCCGTCTCAAGGCGCAATGTGAAGATGACCGTGATTGCTATTGGTCGAGGTTGACCCTATGGACTCCGTCAATCGAGCATTCCCTGTCTGCGGTCCTTTATCGAGAGCCGATAGCATTGTCGCGCGGCTAACTCGGGGTTTCTAGTTGACTTGCCTGACGCGAATCGTAGCTGATTGTTTGGTGGTACGTGGAGGGAATCGCTTTCATGGAGCGTAGCCATGCCCGACCCAGGATGGAATTGTATAGCCCCAAGTCCTCTACCACCAAGAACAGTACTTGCTGAGTTACTGGACCCGCCGTGACGGGAAAGGCGATGTCCCCAACTGTCAATGTGGTAGCCCCATTAAACCCGGATAAAACCCTGCCAGCGGAATTGAGATGATCGAGCGGGACTCTCATCTGCTTGAGGGCTGGGAGGTGCAGTAAATAGGCTGCACTGCCTGGATCGACGAGGACCCTGTGCACATCAAAACTGTTAATACTGACAATAAGTACAAGTGCATCGTAATGTGGGGTAATGACCTGGGTAGGGTTGATGTGGGGAAGAACATAGTCGCCAATCGATGAACTGTCAGGATGCTCTCTAGCGCCCGACGTGTTCACCTCGCTCGACCGAGGTTGCATGAAGCATTTTTCTCCTCCTCGCTTCAATTGATATCGGGCATCGGCCTAGCCCCCGCGATAAAGTTGATGGCTGGTCGTGGGCCCGAGGCATGTTCAATATCTACAACGACCTTGCTACCGCAGAGCGATCGCTACCCCGCGAGCTGGCTCGAATATATCTTTGAGGTGCCCACCACCGCCTTTATACCTAGAATTTCCAAGCTCTGGGCGTGGTCGGTTTCCGTGGGCCATGGTCCCTAAGTGATATTCACACCTTGTGGATTTGTTTCATGTTAGTCCTGGCCGCCCCTCATGTGGGGGCCACTAATTCCGGGAGGTCCCATGAGGGTAGGAGTCCGTCACGCAGCGATGTGCTGAGAGGAGTGAACCGGGGGCTCTTCCTTTTTCGCATCACTCTTCTGGGGCGCTTCCGACTCCTTGTTTCAAGGTTCTTTTGTTCCTGGATTTAGCCTGTGGCCGGCTTACCACTCTAGGTGGTTATCATTACAGTCTGCGAGGCAGCCCAAATGTTATCTTCCAGTGTGGAGAACTTGTCTGCCCGTCGATACAATTTTTCCATAGTTACAGGTGGATCCAGGGATAAAGATTGGAAGAACGGGGTAGTCGGCCCAAAGCTTCTTTGGAAGTTTTGCAGGACCGCATCCATATCAGGAATATCAATCACGACAAACACCAACCTCAAGGTGTGAAGTCCTGATGGACTCGCTCTTCCCGCTGAATAGCTCGAGGGAGTTGATATTCCCTTTCTCGCCCCGACCGAGCACAGATAATCGGGAGACGAACGCGCCCACAACTCACCAAATGAGTTTATCGACCTCTCTAAGCTTCTCAGGAACCAAAGCAAAGCCGCCCTTGAGGCTGGCCGAACACTTACACGTAAGCCGATCGCCCCTGCTGAGGATCACGCTGCTTGGTGGAAATGCAACATGATCGCACCGGTCGGAAGAGCCATCGCATATACGAAAGGCGATATGAGAAGCCATGGCGTCATAATCCGTACGATCGGCGGCGGCATACGCCGTGTCGTTCATCTCCTCCTCCTCCTGGTGAGAGGGCGGAGGGGTAGAACATGTGTGGGGTTGTAGCAACCCCAAAGGGAGGGTACATGGATGGCACCGGTGGGGTGATGCCCCCGGGTCACTCGGGCTCATATTCATGAGTTGGTCAATCGGCGCTCTGGCCCTTGTTGGCTTCTCTCCGTACTCACATACTAAACTGATGGATCGCAATGGGTCACGAGGAGGACTTTTCTGATCGGGCTTCAAGGGGGCGTTTCCGAGGGGATGGTGAATGTCAGGGAGCGGAGTCGCCGGAAGATAATTCATCATCTACCAGCAGGCCAACGTTGCCGAGCATCACTTAATTCTCGCTTTATGGGACGGTGACGGAGGAAGTGGGCGAGGTCCCCATGACTTAACGGCCGCAGCCTCCAACCGGGTTCCGTGTGCTCGTTATCCTTCGCAATCGGGCCACAGAAACCACGCGAATCAAGCACCGTACCGGGCTCGCCTCTTGTCTTGCCTCCACTTCTGGCGCCCAAAGGAGGAACCGGTCTTCAGGGGAAGGTTTACCGGTCATAGACATGATGTTGAGTTCCGACGGCCTGTGGGATGTTCGAGAACTAGCAAAGGCTTCGAGATCGGATATCACCTGGAGCGGTGTACCTAAGTTTTGCGGTGATCGCCTCCGAGATTTCTTTAGTTAGGCGTCGCCCCACGCACGGTGCCACCAGGGTCTCCGGAATTCTCAGAGTCACCCGATCGTCTGGGCATCACCACTACCGCCATTGGCAACCCGCAAAACAAACAAGAAGACGACGCAGAGGTTCCGTCGTCTCCTCCGATGGCAAGTTAGTCTCAGGAAACTGAGCGCTAGGAACTGCACTTATCTCAATCGAGAATGTCATACTCCTCATCCGGTGTGATTCTTTCTTTATGGATTGAGAATGCATCCACCTTCACTGAGAATGGACGATTTCCTTCCTATAAAGATAGTGGCCGGCTCTCATTTCGTAAGGACGACTTATTCTTCTTTTACGTAACTACTTTTCCGAATCCAAGACTGTTGAGCGCCTTCCTATTCCGCTGAGGCGCAAAGGATCACCCGAGAACATCTACTTATATCATGAACACCGCCATAATTTCGCTTGGTAGAGTCACCGACGGATAGGAAGCATCCAGCGGCTGGGCGCCCGGCGCCAGACGCCCTGAGAGGCGTCCGGGTCGAGGTGCCCGGGAACCCAGAGGGAGACGCCTGACGCTCCGGGCCTATTCACTATCCCGCCAAACATTGCCTTAGGCCTCGGTCCCACGGTTCCTTTGGCCGGGCCTGCCACTAGTGGAACCGAGCAGCCCGCCACCCAGATCACAGCTTTAAGGTAAAAATTTTAAAACCAGAACGCGAACGTGGGTTTTATTATGAATTTAAAATCGCATTCACCACCTGCATTTTAAAATTAGGATCATTTTGAAGCATATTTATTTGCATTATTAGATTAGTCTTCAGACTAAGAAGTGTTAGATCAACAATTCATCCTATTGGCTCACTTTTTAGATGTAGATTAAAAAATAACTCATTTATTTAATTTAGTATTCTTTTATTTTCAATTTTTTTTTAAAGTAAATGTCTATTATACTTTATTATGTATTAACTAACCTATTATCAAGACATCTTGTTTTTTTGCATGAATCAAATAAAAAACATCACTAATTTAAAACCATATTTAATATAAACTTAAATATATGAGCAATGTTTTCAATTTTTTCAAATTGCGGTGATGATGGCAAATGAAATTGCAATTGTGGTGTTTCAATTGGGTCATTTGAATCTTCTGTATTTGAATTGTTCGATAAGTTGCAACCTTGCTAATCGAAAGCTATATATCTCATTAGTTCTCTTTCAATTGCCTCACCAACAACTACAAAAGATGAATACCCTTCCTCACGATGGTTCTCAACTATAACACTATTATTATTGCATCGTCTTCCATCTTCTTCTCCCTCATCATATCCGTCCCCATGTTCAATAGTTAATGGATTTGGAACATTACAATAGTCATCATTTCCACCAAGTAACAAATGAGACAAGTTATCAATTAGTGAATTCACATGTAAGTGAAGAGATATTTGTTCAACAAACAACTCAACTTCATCCATCTCAAATCTTTTCTCTTTTCATAGGATATTTACAACTAAGAATTAATTGAAAATGTTCTCTACCGATATTAGCTATTGTGTATATCATTTCCAACAATTCTTTGCATGTTATCCCAAGAGGCAAATCTATAGGTTTGACCACAACTCTATCCCCCATATAATCAACATCTTGTTGTGTTCTCACTATTTTCCCATTACAAAAACAAGCTATAAGCACCAATGAGTTAGACATCACTTACCTATATAAGAAGCAACAAAATCAAACCAATATCATTTTTAACCATGAAATTACAAAATATAAAAATAAAATAAAATGACAAGTTAATATTCATTTAATTACATTAGTAAACACTTTATTCACAAATAGAAAGAAATAAAAGAAAAAAAAATCCCTAAAACATAAAAGTAGCATTATCGGTCACTTTTATTTAACGGCAACTTTTATTTCAGAAATCTTTATAAAATGAAATAAAAGTCATGGTTTTGTAGTATATTGACATAAATTAAAAAAACTGCTGAAATAAAATTGTTTGATGTCAAATTCATGGGACCAACTCAAACACAACGGTCGCTTGCATGTGAAGTGGGTGGTTAAGGTTCATGAGCTGTCCTTTTGTTTGTTTATGTTTATCTTTTCTTTCATAGATTAAGAAAGCAATAAACTCACACAAAGAAGAAGAGTTGAGTGACCCATTTTATCCATTTGTGAAGGGTCCATAACGGGCTAATATTTTGTAAGATGAACACAATCCATCGTCTCTTCAAAAATTTTCTAATTTTTCAGATCTAAGTTTTCTAACCCTAAATCATAAACTTCACCAAAAAATAAAATAAAATCTCACAAATAAATTAAAATACCTCTTGTTTTAAGTAGCTTTCACTAGTTAGAGGACTGAGCCGACATCTGCACAGATTCTCGACGATGATTGGGGTGGAGGATCGGGTGGGTATGAAAGTGAGATAAAAAAATTATCTAAAGGGTGGGGTGGGGATGGAGCCTTACAATGGGTAAAGGTAGTGATATTCAAAGAGTAATTGTCGGTGAGAGGATGAAAGTGATATCTAAAGTTTTTTATTTTTAATAAAGTTGGTACACAAAGAAATAAAGATTAGTTTCATAAATAGTTTCAAAAGAAAACTATTCTTCTATTTTTTTAAAAAAATTGAAGTATTCTGATACTAAACTCTGATATACAACACAAAAGGATTCAAATCTCTTGGATTGGATAATGTATAAATGAATCATATTCATTGTTTGAAGTTAACGACATTCCAGAAGAACAGAAAGCTTGACACTGGTGAGAAACAAAATGACAAGACCAAAAATCACTATATATGTCTATGTGGATGAAAATCAGCAGAGAAACCAGGCTATTTCAGAACACTTGAGGAGAAACCCCACCACCAGAGACTTGAGTTTCAACCATAAACATGTCCAAAATCTGAACAATCTATTCTTTCTTCAGATTTCACTTCCTTGGAAAAAGTCACCTTCCCAATCAAGAAAATCATCAGGATTAATTTGAGCATTAATGATATCAATCAGAATATATGTCAAGCAAGCCTTGCTCAAAATCAAAATCCATGTTTTCACCAGGTTCCTTCTTCAGGGGGCTGGAGTCTGGCTTATTAGCTTGTGTTGGTTTCACATGCTGCATGAGATCTAGAACTTGAGAATCTAAAGAACGGCCATGTTCTTCTATTTCCTCTTCCCTGAATGAAATGCCTTTTGGACTTGGGTGGTCAATGGTACAACTCCTTAAGTTCTGGCTGATGATGACTGGGATTGGCAACTTTGATGACATCAAGTCATGGAAAGGCGACCTGGGGCCCTTCAACTGACATGGAAGGATTAGATCTTGTTTCGATAGAATCTTTTTTTGCTTCTTTAAAAGGGGAAAAATGTTCAGCAGCTACCAATCAACAAGGAAAAGGAATTTACCTTCAGATATTTACGAATAAAAAACTTGAGACAGTCCAGCTGCTCTGCACAGAATGGCTTGAGCTTATGATTCCGTGGCCCAAGCTTTAGATGCTTCTCAATTACAGATGCAAGGGTAGGGTTTTCATTTATCCTGTAATAATATTAAATGAATTAATTAAAATTTGATGGAGTAAGAAGACAAATATGGAATCTCTCCTGAAAATGAAGAATAGATAAGAGAGCTCACCCATGATCAAGTAAAACAACATCTGTTGAATGAAACCACCATTCAATCGTCCAAGTAATGCATTTCGATCTAGTAAAAAATGACATGAAAAAGGCTGATGTTAGGACTTGAAAAAAAATTCTTGAAATCCACTTTTCAATTCTCTATTAAAAAACCAAAACAACAGCCAAAGACAGTTCATCGAATTCTAATCATTTTTCTATGTTTTGAACTAGTAAATCTTGGAACTGCAGGGAGAAGCCCTGTTTGATATGTTTCATATCCTAAAATTACCGCTCCTTTTCATTCTGCGTTTTCTATCTTTTTTGATCTGTTTAGATTTTCCATTGATTTTGAATCTGGCTTAAATTAAGTATTTCTGCAGAGAAAATAAGAAAAATATATTTTGGAAAAAATAAGGAAGTGCATTCATAATATTCAATTGCAGGAGATAATATTGACTAGACTCTCTCAGCCTAATCAACAGAAAACCAGTTGGGTGATCAATTAAGTATTCACGAATATAATACATACATAGTCTCTCTCTACCTCTATTCCCTCTTGATATCTGGACTGCAAATGTTGAGCATACCACCAATGGACAGCTTGTTTTCTATGGAGGCCATGAAATATGAAAGAGAAAGACTGGTGATATGAGCAGCGAAGTAGTGTTCACGGTGCCATGCATGGAAATGGAAATTCTATACTAGTACACGGAGAGAGCTTCAAGATAGTAATACCATACATATTGCCAACCCAGAGGCTGCTGTGCACTAGTGGTTTTTGAAGACAGCTCTTTCAAATGGGAGGTTGGATCAAACTGTTGTTGCCAAAAGTCCAGTAAGCTAACTTCAGGCAAGGCAAGCAAAACAAAGCAATTCTAATCCTCTCAGGCCCCTCAGTGTTCTTCATTTCTGTCACTACAATTTCTCTCGTTTAATTTCTACTGCTTGAGCCACAAAAATCTGCTTCTTTATCAAGAATCTGTGTATAAAGGGAGAAGGTGAGAAAGAATTCAAAGCAGAAGTGAATGCTGCGCTGCTTCAACATAAGACTTGTTGGGGTTACTGCCATAAGGGTGAACAATCGAATTTCTTGAGTATTTATGGACAAATGGCAATGGCTCTTTATCTTTTGGCGAGGTGCCCGAGGACTTTGTGTACCTACATGAAGAATGCAGTCAACAGACAATGCATTGTCAAATAAAGCTTTCTCAGAACATAACTATGGAACCAAAAATTGCAGACTTTGGACTGGGAAAACTTCAACAGGCATCAGAGGGATTATGGGGGTATATTCAGACAATTCAGGCAGCCTATATCTCTTACAATAACACACCATGAAGCATCAGCACAACACCAGGGTTCAATTAATCTGCAAAGCAAGGGATTCATCAATGTTTCCTTCAAAATAAATTATAGGAACAGAAATGGACAATTCTGAAATTTTTGTGGTCTGTTTTAGCATTTATATAAGAACTTGAAGGTTCTATGTCTATCTTTACTCCTACTTTGTCATTTAGCCCACCTCGTTCAAAACTGTCGCACAGTTGAGGGGATTGTTAACTTTGCCATGGGCCGGCCAAGCAGCAATTCCTAAGAAGCAGGGTAACAAAGAGTATCATAATTTGGACCAGTTTCGATGGAAACAAGCATGGAACCGATCCTTGGAATCAAAACTCACTTTCATCAATGAAACACTAAAAGTTTAAATATATAGAAGCCCTTCCAAAGATAAGAATTAGTAAGAGAACTCACCTATGGTCTAGTAAAACAACATCATTATATAAGAAACCACCATTCAAAGGTTGTAAAACAAACCTGCTATCGTTGTACCGGCACCTCAGAGAAATCCTGCCATGGACAGCCTGGGGCAGAGGAATTGAATTTTATCAGCTGGAGTTCCCTGCCTGTTCCTTCACTGTTTGAAGTGACAACAAAATTCTGCAAAAAAGGGAGTTCGTTATTGAGTTCTGGAGAGAAACAAAATGACCAGACCATAAATAACTAGAAAAGCAAATGCTGCTGCTCCAAAATATCCATGTCGAACCTCTAAAGAAATCTGAAGATGATCAAGAGGCATCATGCCCACAAACATTCATTCCACGCCTTAGCTCTTATATGGAAATGTGCTCATACACAAAGAATTGGAAGACTTACTTCAAGGAGTAGAGATAGTTCTAGGGAGATGATCCTTCTACTTCAAGTTCTTATTTGTTTTGAACAAAGCAATGAGCACTCAATTCTTCAGCTAGCATCCAGGAATTTCACCTTCCTCTAGTTCCTCTAATTCCTCTAATTCCTCTCCTCTAGGAAAACTCCACCGGAATCTGAACTATCTATTCTTTCTTCAGATTTCACTTCTTTGGAAATATCACCTTCCCAATCAAGAAAATTCATCAGGATTAATTTGAGCAATGATATCAATCAGAATATACGTTAAGCAAACCTTCTCAAAATCAAAATTGTCAGTTTCACATGCTGCATGAGATCTAGAACCTGAAAAATATAAAGAACTGCCATGTTCTTCTATGAAATGCCTTTTGGACTTGGGTGATCAATGGTACAAGACTCCTTAAGCTCTGGCTGATGATGACGGGGATTGGCAACTTTAATGACATCAAAATCATAGCTATGTGAAGGGAGGAAAACATGAATCTGAGGATGCTCTAGAATAACTAAATTGGCTAATTGTTCTCTTATTGGAGCTCTTATATCCAACTCATGGAAAGGTGACCTGGGGCCCTGCAGTGACATGGAAGGATTAGATCTTGTTCGGATAGAAATTTTTTTCTTCCTTACAAGGGAAAAAATGGTCTTCATCTATCAATCAGCAAGGAATAGGAATTTACCTTTGGATATTTACGAATGAAAAACTTGAGACAGTCCAATTGCTCTGCACATAATGGCTTGAGCTTATGACTCCACAGCCCAGACTTTAGATGCTTCTCGATTACAGATGCAAGGGTAGAGTTTTCATTTAACCTATAATAACATTAAATGAATCCATGAAACATTAAAATTTGATGGAGTAAGAAGACTACTATAGAATCTCTTCTGAAGATAAGAGTATGTAAGAGAGCTCACCCATGATCAAGTAAAACAACATCTGTTGAATGAAACCACCATTCACTTGTCCAATTAATGCATTTAGATCTAGTAAAACAGACATGAAAGGGTGATGTTAGGAACTGAAAAACAATTCTCCATCTCCACTTTTTCAATTCATTAAAAAATAACCAAAACAACAGCCAAAGAAAGTTTCATCGGGTTCAAAAACTCCTTTGACAAATGATTTTTAAATAACAGTTGACATGAAAAAATCTAGAAAATAGGAACTTCCTGTAAAATTATGCCATAAACTGGAACTACATTCAATTTTGAGAACATAAAATATAAATCATATCAAACTCAACTAACAAACAACCCATAAGTAGACATGATGTAATCGTCCTTAGAACTAATTAAAGAGAACTAACTCATTAATACATAATTACCTTTGGTTGTATGGAGATTTATTTTTCTCCCTCCTCACACGAGAAATAAGAATTTCATCCTGCGATTTCCCGCAGAATTCTTAAGGTTTCGAAGACGATATGGAATCTTAAACTGAGAATACCCACACAATTTAGCTCTCGTTCTCTAAGCAGACTTTGCAACCCTATTCACTTCCTCAAGCAAATGATAATCTACCAAAAAAAAGTCTTTTTTCTTTTAAACTGAAAATTGGGTAAGTGAAATCCGAAGACACCACCAACAAACATCCAAAATCATAATTTTCCAATAATCAAAAAGTCAAAATTATGAAATTAGTATCAAAATCAGAAGAAAAAGTGACAACCTGCTTCACATAAATTAACAATCAACCAATATAAAAACTTAAAAACCCCAAATTCATATCAAAACTTTGAAATTAAAAGACAAATACTTAGGCCTCTAATCTAATCACAATTTTGTGCCCCAGATATAAGAAATGAACAAAGATTATGAAAAACAATAATTAAAAAAAATGAAAATAAAATATCCATATTTTTATTTTTTTTATTTGTTCTAATTTTCAATAGTTATAAGTGGTTTATTTAATTTAAGCGAACTGTGAAATCAAAACAGAGCAGGAAAATGTGTTCAATCTTTATTTCCGGGTTGAAGCTTTAAGAAAAAAGAAAATCTTAAATCAAGCGAAAAAGAGTAGCAAATGAATAGGAACTTAAAAAGAAAAGTTGATGAGTTAAAAGAATTAATTTGACTCGTATCAAGTGAGGACACTTTGATCAAAATAGCACACCTTTGATCACTATTTCTGGAATGTGAGATATATATAAGGCCATTCTTCCCCTTTCTCAAATTGACACCGTTTTTCCAGTATTGGACAATCCTCGACCCTTAAAGATAGGGAGTCTGGAAGTCTCTCTTTTGTCAAGTATTTGAGCTTCTGGCAATTGAAGATCTTCAATGTTTGAAGAGAGGTAAGGTATTGAAGACCCTCTTTTGTCAAGAACTAGAGCTCAAGGGCCATTTGGCTATATACAAACATTTGAGAGAGATGAGGCTCAAGACGAATCTTGCACCTCCGCTGCTGCTATCGAGCTTAGGGCAATCCTTGATATCCAATGTTTCAAGAGAGGTGAGGTGTTGAAGACCCGCTTCTATCAAGGATCGGAGAAACCATCAATTTGCATTTCTTTGAGAGAGATAAGGTGTTGAAGAACTAATCCTGTAGAACTGCAACTTTGGGCAATTTCAGATTTCTAATTTTACAAGAGAGGTGAGTTGTTGAAGCCCGCTCTGTGGAGAGACTTGAGATTTGGAAGACTCTCGATTCAAGAAGTAGGAGAAGAGGGCAAGAGAGAGTACTCCCTGGGAAATAATTCCATGTCTTCACATCCCCCATCGATTGTTAATTTAGTAAGAGAGGTCAGCCTCTACGAACCCCATTCAACCTGGGGCACAAGTTGTCTCTCATTCCTAATTTCAAGTTCACCTAGTTTCATAAGCTTTCAAATCTCTCTCCAAACACTCAAGTAATCCCATAAACTAACTTTTATAGATGAGGTTGCTTTGATGCAGAGCGAAGTCAATGATTACTTTAGTGAAAAGTCTAATGGTGTTGCCTTTGAAGTATCCAACCTATGTGAAGGAGCTTTTTACGCTTGGTGAGGGCTTTACGTGATTTGGCAACATTACTTTAGGCCAAAGGAATTGGTCCTCCATAATGGATCATAAGTCCCTAAAAACACTCAAGGACAAGCTGCTGAACAAACATCGCTTCATGTGGATCAAATTTATCGGAGTTTTTGCTATCCGATATAAGAAAGACTTGCCGCACTACCGAATGAAAGGGAAAGTTTAGATGGACACCAAAAGGCATAAATGGTGAAAAAACTCCATGAGACAGTTCGGCAACAAATTCAGAAAAGGAATGAGCATTACGCGACAAAAGCCAACAAAGGGCGTCGAGGGTCGTCTTCCAACCAGGAGAGTGGGTTTGGGTGCATTTGAGAAAGGAAAGGTTTCCACCTCATAGGCATTTAAAGCTAATTCCACGAGGAGATGGTCCGTTTCAAGTCTTGGAGCGCATTAATGACAATGCGTAAAAGATAGACCTTCCCGGTGAGTACAATGTTAGTGTAACCTTCAATGTGTCTGATCTTTCTCCTTTTGATGTAGGTTCTGATTCGAGGACGAATCTTTTCGAGGAAGGAGGGAATGATGAGAACATAGGCCATACTCAAAGTACAGAAGAACCACTCCAGATGCCGGTTGGGCCTATTACAAGAGTAAGGGACAAAAGATCATAAATATCATCAAGGCCATTGATGGTAATCATCCACACGAATTTGGTAATTAAAAGGGACAAAAGAAGTAAGGAAATTCGTGTTTCATCAATTATGCTCAATTAGAGGCTTATTTTTGGAAGAATTCAGCTTTTTGGTCAAGGCTTGATAGCTATCCATTATGGGGTAAATCATCAACTATCAATTTGGTCTCTTTTATGGTTGTTTTTTTTTTTTTGTCAAATCGACTTTTATGGTTAAGAATATCAAGGGCAGTTTCCACAAAGATAAGGATAATTATCTCCATGCTGTTGGTTTGCAATTTTCCAACTTCCTTTGCTGAGCTGCCACTCGAAATTTTCAGCAAGTTTTTCCTTTCTTTCAGTCCTTAGCTATCTCAAACTCATATAAGGGCCTTTTGATGTAAGCTTCAAACACAACTTGAATGAATTCAATACTCTATGTGAGGTTTTTCTTCTCTTTCGGTTCTTGTGAGAACTTTTGAGCTTATCAAGGTTAATCCTTGTAGTGCCAAACCTACGGCTCTTGATTCTCCCATAATCAAGGGGACGGGGTTCTTTGTTCTTACGGCTTTTGGTAGCCTATAACCAAGGAGATTCGTATCTTACACTACACTTACGTACTCTTGATTCAATATAGTCAAGGGACGGGTCATTTTCATTCGTGGTTTGAAGGTCCTAGGATAATCCGTGATCGCTGGTGGATCTCGCCCACGAAGCTATACAGGTTCACATCATGAAGGTTGTGTACAGCAATGAGGGCTACACAAGAAAGGTTCGAGCAATGAAGGCTGGATAGAAAAGGCTCTCAAAAAAACCTAGCTCTGATACCATGAAGAAAACATAACTAAGCTAGAAATTTTATTAATTTTTTAATGAAGTTGTACAACCTATATAACATACTATATATACACATATTTTGTACATTGAAAGGGAAGTTCCCATAACCAATTCCCTAAATTTTGGGATTTGATTATTCACTTCTCATAGCTAATACTAGAATCAAATTATTGACCTTGATTCTTTCCTATTATTTACATAATTTCCCACACTCACCTATCTTTTCCATTCTTCTTTGGTGGCTTTGTTGAGGATGCAAAAGACCCTCTGCCATCCATAATAAAATCAGCTGCTCTTTGTCAAATTGGTGGTCTTGGGGAAAAATAGAACAATAAGCAAAACACTACTTTGTAGGTAAGGAAAGATGATGGTAGCTCAATCTCAGAGATGGTAGAATTCCATAACCACTCGGCAAATGCCATATTTCACTGTCCAACACATCCTCCCATTCCCCTTTTTCGACCTTCGAGTACAGGAGATGCCCTAGTGATTTAATAGCCAAAGGCAATCCTTGGCACTTATTCACAATTTGCTCAAGCTCATGACGTGAGTTAGAGTCTCTATCTTGAAATGCAATCTTTTCAAATAGGCTCCAACAATTTTGAGGGCCTAATTCTCCCGGACGATGAGTGCAGACTGCACGCATGATTTTTGTAACAGAGTCATCACGATCGGTCATAACAATCTTGCTTCCCTGTGCTACACCCAGGAGCGGAGCTCGTAAGCTGTCCCAGCTTTCCCAGTCAAGAGACTCCACGGCCTAGACATCATCAAGAACAAGCAGAAATTTCTTGTTAACAAGGCTTTCTTTGAGTTGACGCTAAAGCAAATCTAAGTTGCCTTCGAAAGTAGGAGTCTCCCACGTAAGGTCTCTTAGAATTGATTTCGGCCACTCCCAAGAAGATGAAACTCAAAGTGGGAAACACAAACCCACAAGCCATATGGAAGTGTTCCACCTAATAATCAAGCAGTAAAGAATTCAAGTGTCGACTATGCATCACATCTATGTCTTCCTTTCCATATCAAAAGCAAGTAGTTCACCATCTCCTTCTTAATATCATCCTTGTCGTACACAGAGGACTCATCCACCAAAGAAGTGGATGGTAATCTTGATGGGGTTTCTTGCCCCCACCTTCTTTCAGTCCAAGCCCAACTTTTTCTAGAGCAATAGGCTCAAGTCTAGCGATCATCTCCTTCACCCTACACTCCATGCTTTGAGTAGCAACTAAAGTCGTAACCCAATCGAATAACTTGTTCCACACATCTGGACATCCGTATGTTTAAGAGTCCACAGCTTCGATCTCACACCGCAAAGCTTCCATAGGATTCTCGTCTAGTAGGTCTTCCGCATCATACATAGCATCCTTGACATGAACCAGCTAGTTTTTGACATTTAGGTTTGAATATTGCTTCACCTCCGCATCATCGAGTGCTCCGGCGACAACCAACAATTTCCTCTTCAACTCGATGATGAGTTCATCCCTGAGATTCTGTTTCCGAATGAAGTTTATGGGGTCCAAAGAAGCCAACCTCTCGAATAGAACTTGAAGCAAAGCCGAAAGAAATACGTCCACCATGTCTATTGATAGAAGTTGCTTTGCAAGGTCTGTATACTGGTTTGTCTTAATCACCGGTGATACCACCAAAATGAAAAAGACTGGTTTTGGATTGCCAAAATGCACAAGGATTGTAGGAATCATTGAGTGGTTGAGGAAAACAAGAAAGAAAAGGAAAGTAAAACCAAAAAAGCTGATGCCTATCTTCGTTGTATAAGGTAGGTGATGCTAAACTTGGAGTAGGGTGGATGGAGCCTTCCAAAAGAAAGCAAACTGCAACAAAGCAGGTTCTAACTTCTGAACAAGGGCTCTAGTGTTGGCTCAAGTGGTAAAGGGGTAGGATAGGGAACAACATATCGACATCCCGACTCATCAAAAAATCACCCTTTCCCTAGATTTGCTGATATTTTCAACATGACCATGGGTATTGCCCATTAATAAGCATCATATCTACTATTTGTTTCAAGGTTGAAGGTGTTAATCAATCTCAGGATTTCCATCAGGCAGCGAGAGCGATGAAACCTCCCCTTTGAGTACTTGCTTGCCTTCAGCTTGCTGAGAAGACAACATCATGCCACCAATTTCCGGAACTTGGGTTGGCAAGATGGTGTCTCTGAGACCTTAAGCTCTCCCCATACATAAACAGAATTAATCTTCAATTTGAAAGAACAAAAGTTCCTGCTTATCAAGAGAAGGCATGGGCAACCCCATAGCACTAGACTGAGCTTGCCATATGACTTGACCCAGTGGATCCTCAAGTGTGAACTGACCATCGGCCTTAAGCTCACTACAAGATAATAAGCTTTTAGTTGGGGCCATTGACCCCAACCAAAAGGAAGACCAAATGCAACTAAATAATATAGATGCAAAAGAAATGGGCTGCAACAAAGTGTGACCATAAAGGATGTGACTATAAATTATAGTTGCAATTTATTTTGGTTCTCAACAAAAGGTCTATGGATGGGGCGACTTCCTAGCCCCAACTATAACGTGATCTATGGATGGGGTCTTTATGGCCGCAACTACAAGGTATCACTATGGATGTATCACTATAGATGGGTCGCTTCCACCAGAATAAGGGATCGCTTATATATGGGATCTTTCGTCAGAATTATAAAATGGAATGATTGTTTTGTTTTGTTTTATTATTTTTTTTCTGCCATTCTTCTCTAATATACAAAATGTCCACAATTAACCACTGGGTGTTATTTTTCTTGGAACTGATTCCATTTCCATCTTTGGCACATCACTTTAAAACAATATCCCATAACTGCATTTGGGTATCAATATCAATGAATAAAACCCCAAAGCTTTAACAAGAATCAACCAAAAGCACCTGGTATGTTTAATAAGCAATGATGAATCCCATAACTGAAAATGATTTTCATCTACACGGTTCTACAGGCTTCCTCAAGCTACTAGTAGTATAATGTGAAACCCTAAAATCCAAAAATTTAGACAAATAGTAAACAGAATTTCGTTAGAAAACCGAAATGTTTCTTTGGTGATCCCCTTTACTTTGACTAAATGGACTCTCCGTTATGTAAAATCGTCTCGCGAAATTTAGCTACCACGCCTAATTTCGTTGATCTGAGGTAGCTTCAGATTTCACGTTTTCAAGGCATGGGTGCCTGGATGACACATGAAAATTAGGGAGCCACACAGATCCCAAGAGAGATTACTTGGCAAAGCCTTTGTGTGATCTTAGATGTGTGGCTCACAATTAGCCACATGATGGTGATGTCATAAAAAGATAACAACATGAAATAAGATGAACTGAGGGCCACATTTGGCTTGAGGAAAGGGGGAGGAAACTTCCTCCTCTTGACCCATTCGGTCAATGACCATCCAAATGGGAGAGAAATGCTAAAAGAGAAGAGAAAATGAAAGGGAAATGAGATGAGAAAAGAGAAAAAGAAAAGAAAAGCAAAAAGCAAAGAAAAGAAGGAAAGGAGGAAAGAAAACAAAGAGAAAAGAAAAAGAGTTCGTAGAGAAAGGAAAAAGGAAAAGGAGAAAGGAGAAAAGGGAAAGGAAAGATTTCCCGGCCGACTACCGGTTCGACAAAGCCGGGAGGACTAAAGTTGGTGCGCGCAACACCCATCTACGTGTGGACACTAAAAAAGTTGGTTTCAACAAACTCCAAGAGGTAGGATATTTACTGGCGATTTTTAAATTAAGTACTATATACTAGAGGGTTACGGCTGGAGGCCATGAGAGGCCATGTAATTTAGTTCCAAGACTTGGGACTAAGGGGTATGGATTTCATGACCGGTTTCACACAGTCATGGACTGTGGGAGTTAGGGTTTGAGCTAGAAACTGAAAGTTTTTAGGTGTTATGGTTGTTTGAAAATGATTGGAACCAAATTGGTTCATGTTTGTGAAGGGACCGTAAGGTGCCCTGCTGAATGGTCCAAGGTTTGTGACCTAGTTTTGTGTTATTGCTTGTTTGAATAACATGCAGTGTGTGAAAATGTTATGTTGATGCATGCTAGTTGATGTGTTGTGCATGGAGGAGAATTATATGTACTCATTATAATCATCTACACGGTTCTGCAGGCTTCCTCAAGCTATCAGTAGTATACAAAACATGTATATAGTTATAGGATTAATCATAGGGGCTGGGTAAGGAAACTGATCAAACAGACATAATTGGAGATAGAAAATTTTGAGGCCATTTCAATAGAGTCGATAAAAAGCCACGCTCAGATCTTCTTGAATGGTGCAACCTGCAAGCAGAAATGCATCAATATAGCATGAGTAAACCAAAGCAACCTTCTAGGACAAATGCAGGGATGTTTAATTTGATAGGATCCCTCCTAAATACATTATGTGCTTGGTTTAGACAAGTCCGCTATCAGACAAAGGCTGATTCATCAATCCATAATTTCCTCCAATATGAAAAAAAATGAATGGATATCATCTAGTGATTACTTTGCTAACTGCAAACAGAACACACTCCCACGTATGAAGACATAATCTTTAAAAATGTCAAGGAAGGTTTCATAGATAAATAGTGAGCATGCCTGTTTTGGCAATGAATTCATAACTTGAGCCTCAGTGATGCTGCTTCCTGGTTTTCTCACCACAAAGGTCATTGGGATCTGTCCTGATTCTTCATCAAGATACCTGCATTTATATAATGGAGAACACCAACAGAACTAAAATTCAAGGGCATGCTACTTTACTATGGACCTCGTGAACCTCAAGCAATTGATGTCATTCTAACCCCTACTGCTAATGAATCAAGGCACTCCGACATGAGGGGAAAATGTTAGATTCAAAACCACCCCTTTATTCTATCCTCCAATAAAATCCCCTTCCTGTTGCTTGTATTTCTCTCATCAGAACTGCTATAGGTATCATTACAGTCCAACAGAGAAGATCTTTGTTTTATTCACTTGGCAGCTATGAAATTTGTTGAAGTAGCTAATTAACATCTCCTCTCCAATTTGGGTGCTCAACAAGAAGTCAGTCCAAAACATGACATATTTGATCATACCCTTCTTATCTTCAATAATACCTGAATGTCTCTACAGAGGAAAAACATTCTGAAACCTAGGAATTAGTACATGTAAACTTACGAATGAGAAGTAGAACTTATTATATATATATATATAGATAGATAGATAGATAGATATATTTTCTAGGTAAGTAGAACTGATTATATTAATCCAACAAAAATTCAAACTTTTGGAGCATTTTACAAACCAGTGAAAATATGATTTGCTATACCAAGAGAAAATAGTAACAGATATGTATGGGATTACAGCACCATCATCAATTTCTGGATTGGATTGCAGTAAATGTTCCAACTCAGTAGGAGGAACCTGCAAGTTGTTCTTGGCTTTGAGTGAAATAATTTTAAAGGCAATGAGACGACACCTGCAACATACGTCTGCTATGTGACTAATAAACCTATTGAAGTAATTCAATCACCAGATATGCCTTTTATTTTATCAATTCCTTCAACCTATCAACAATGAATAGGAATCCATCAGGGTCAAAGTAACAAAGATCACTACTTTTTAACCAACCCTCTCAATCCAAGGTTGCAGCAGTTGCCTCATCATCCCCAACATAAATTGCACTTACCATCAATTTCCTTGTCAAACAGGAAGCCTTGTTATAATTCGCTTTTAAGTGAATCTGCAAAGAAATGGCTGATGAACTTAATCTAACAGGATGATTAAGGCATAGGCTTCCACAACATTCACAGAGGGCAAAGGGGAGATCAATGGCACGGAGAAAGAGGAATGATTGACACCAACTCAGAGGAGCTAGTTTGAAGGACAAGCAAAGTTATCCTCTATTGCTATCTAACATTCTTGTGAGAAAATTTATAAAAAAACATCATTTATCTTTTTTACTTAATGTAACAGCATTGAATATAATGTAACACTCCATTTATGCAAGAAGGTGTTACAGTGATGTAGTAATGCATGTTAGAGCTATTTTGGGTTCCTTTTCTATCTTACCTCCCCTGTAATGCATGTAAACATAATTTCCTTAGAAAAAAAAAGGAAGTCAAAACAACTTGTATTTCTTCTTTAAAAACGGTTCTCACCCGTTTTAGTTGAAGGCTCAGTTCCTAGGGTTAGTCTAAGAGTGTATTTTCCATCTTTAGATCTTGGTGGCAGTGCCAAAAGATTTTTGTTTGGTTTCAGCAAGAAATGCATGGACTAAATTTATTCACAGAGAACTGAACCAGCATACAACATAGAGGAATTGGGAATTAGTACCATGGAGTGGCAGCAACTGACTCCTGATATCAGTTGTTGAAAGAAATATCTAGCCTGATAGAAATGCACAGAGAAGGAAAAGAAAAATACATTAGCAAAAGGTCTTAAACAAATCAAGTGATCACTTGATTACTCAGAAATGACATTTTTTTTCTTGCAGAAAATGGAAATGTGTTAAGTGGTCAATCTTCTTCTAAACAATTATAGAGTTTGCCTTCGAACAAAAATTTAAACCCCCCTTAATAAGAAAGCATGCCCTCTACAATATCTTGTTTGCTCAAAGACATATAAAAGCATCACATCCTAAAAATAAAAATAAAAAACAAATAAATAAATAAATCAGCAGATTGCATCTAAGAGTTTCTTAAATTAAATAAGTGGAACTAACAGCTCATCCTCACTGAATCTACCAGCATTACATATTCTCTCAAAAAGCTCTCCTAGCAGCATATTCCATGACTATAGCCAGATGGGTCGGTGTTGACAGGACCTGCACAGGAACCATACCCTCTATTTAGAATTCTAAGATACCAATCTACAGCATAAGCAAGAACAGGGCTTCCCCACTCCCCCTCTCCCTTTGATTCCTTCATCATCTTCTTCTTACATTCATCTTAATTCTATATTTCATTTTTATTATTGCTGGTGGAAAATGGAAGTGGGTAGGAAAAGAAAATTATTTTCTTGAGATTTAATGGGAGGAAAATTTGGAAGATTATTTGAACTAAAAGTCTAATAATACCCATTTGTCCTTGGATAAAAATGGAACAGAGCCATTTTCTACTTTCCTATATTTTCTCAGGAACTAAACAAGATTCCGAGAAGAGTAATTTACTGTCTGATCTTTCTTTTTGTGCAGAAAACCAAAATGGACATCTACAATAAAAGCTCCAGCCTAATAATATGGTCCAGGTTCTGCATTTCGGTGATTTTCCTTCAAAATTTTGAAGTGATTCAGCAATTTGGCAGAATTGATTCTTGTATTTCCCATCAAACGAAAGTGAAAGCATTTAAAATAAATAACTAAATTAAATAAAAAAGATTAAGCATGCTTCATCCGTGGCTAGAAAGAGAAACCTTCATGTGAAGAAAACAATAGAGGCTTCAGATCTACTGTCGCAAACAATCATAGAAAGGAAAGTTAAAGGTAAACTTACCTGAAAATGGTGTCATCAAATATATAGCACTCCTCCGATTGAACTGCATCTATCGATCACTCACCAACGATCGAAATCTTGAGATAGAATAAGTTTGATTTCTATGGAGAGGGAAGGAAAATAGAAAATGAGTGATGTGGTATTGTTAGGGTCTTACAGAAGAAGTGAATAAAATGCTATATATTCAATTAAACATAAACATACCTTGGGTTGGAATTAGGGTTTGAGATGAATGAACATCAGAAAGGAGAGGGTGAGCAGGAGAGATTAAGCGGGAGGATAAGGACTTAAGTGTCCATACATGGTCGCAGGTTGTAACATGCTTATTAGGTAATGTATAGCTGCGGTTTATCCTTGATGCAGTTATAGGAACCTATATAGTAGCACAAAATTGAGTATGAAAGAGAAGGGTATGTTTTAACTACAATGCCACTTAAACCCATGTAAGAAAAATGCCATTCCCCACTAAACTTTCAATACCGGCTATTCCTGTGTATTTGAGGAAAGGTAGAAACTAATGATGGAACCAAAACTCACACAAGAAGATATATAACACAAAAGGATTCAAATCTATTCAATTGGTTAATGTATAAATGAATCCTATTCATTGTTTGAAGTAACAACATTCCAGAAGAACAGAAAGCATAACACTGGAGAGAAACAAAATGACAAGACCAAAATCACCATAACAGTAAGTGCCGGTCCAACATATCTATGTTGCAACTCTGAAGCCAGGCTATTTCAGAACTTGAGAAACCCCACCAGCAGAGACTTGAGTTTCAACCATAAACATTGCCATTCATTGCAAAAAGGATGAAGGCGTTGTGCCTGCAATCATTCATTCCACACCTTCCTTAGTCGCTATATGGAAATGTGTCGTACACAAAGAATTGAAGACTTCCTTCATGTTTACAGACAGTTCTGGGGAGATGATCCTTCTACTTCAAGTTCTTATTTGTTTTGAACTGAGCAATGAGCATTCAATTCTTCAGCACCCAGGAATTTCACCTTCCTCTAATTCCTCCTCTGGGAAAACTCCACCAAAATCTGAACAATCTATTCTTTCTTCAGATTTCACTTCCTTGGAAAAGTCACCTTCCCAATCAAGAAAATCATCAGTATTAATTTGAGCGATGATATCAGAATATACGTCAAGCAAGCCTTGCTCAAAATCAAAATCCATGTTTTCACCAGGTTCCTTCTTCAGGGGGCTGGACTGTGGCTTATTAGCTTGTGTCGGTTTCACATGTTGCATGAGATCTAGAACCTGAGAATCTAAAGAGCCGCCATGTTCTTCTATTTCCTCTTCCCTGAATGAAATGCCTTTTGGACTTGGGTCATCAATCGTAGCAAACTCCTTAAGCTCTGGTTGATGATGATGGGGACTGGCAACTTTAATGACATCAAAATCATAGCTATGTGAAGGGAGGAAAACATGAATCTGAGGATACTCTAGAATAACTAAATTGGCTAATTGTTCTCTTATTGGAGCTCTTATATCCAACTCATGGAAAGGTGACCTGGGGCCCTGCAGTCACCGGAAAGAATTAGATCTTGTTCGGATAGAATTTCTTTTCTTCTTTACAAGGGGAAAAAATGTTCAACAGTTATCAATCAGCAAGGAAAAGGAATTTACCTTAGGATATTTACGAATGAAAAACTTGAAACAGTCCAGCTGCTCTGCACATAATGGCTTGTGCTTATGACTCCATGGCCCAGGCTTTAGATGCTTCTCGATTACAGATGCAAGGGTTGAGTTTTCATTTATTCTGTAATAACGTTAAATGAATCAATGAAACATTAAAATTTGATGGAGTAAGAAGACTACTACATAATCTCCTCTGAAGATAAGAATAGGTAAGAGAGTTCACCCATGATCAAGTAAAACAACATCTGTTGAATGAAACCGCCATTCAATCGTCCAAGTAATGCATTTAGATCTAGTAAAAAGACGTGAAAAGGGTGACGTTAGGAATTGAAAAATCATTCTCAATCTCCACTTTTTCAATTCAATAGAAAAAATGTCCAAAACAACAGCTAAAGACGGTTCATTAAATTCAAAAACTCCTTTGAATACTAATTTTTAAATAACAGTTACATGGAAACAACTAGAAAATAGTAACTCCATGCAAAATCATACCATAGAACCAAGGAACAAAATATCGGTAATTACGGATATATCGGTACTTGGATTTTATGGATATATCGGAAATATCGGTAAATATCAATGGATATTTTGTCAAAAATATCGGTAAAGCGAAAATTAATAAAAATACTTTGAAATTCATGGAAATACTTTGTTGAACTATAAAAAAGACATAAATAAGCAAATATACACTTATCAAAACAATATTCATTATAATTTATCAAGAAATTACATTACAATAGTAATTTAAAACCAAAATTTAAGACCGATGCGCTCCATTACATTATTCGACGTAAGGATTCATTCACGGTTATAATATTCCATAATAAAATCTTCAAAATATTGAGATAAATCACAAAGAAAAATAATTTGAGAGTTAAATGGAGCTCGATGAGTTTGTAAAGAGTTTATATGATTTTATGGGTATTTATAGAATTTTTGGAGTCAAATATCATTATCGATATATTTTACCGATATTTTTAGATATTTCACAATATTTTACCGATATTTTTTCGTAAATTCCAAACACATTATGCCGCGCCTCCACAAATACACTTCGTGGAAAATCGGTATTTTCCAATTTTTTGGCAAAAAATCGGCGATTTTACCGATTTTTTCACTTCCGATTATCTTTTGCAAAAATCTTTTCCATGCCAGCCGAAAACCGATTTTTTAGCGATATTTCAGCCGAAAACCAATTTTTCGGCGATATTTTGGCCAAAAAATCCGATTTTTTTTGTCCTTGCATAGAACTATATTCAATTTTGAACACAAAATGTATATCATATCTTAACTCAACTAACAAACAACTCATAAGTAAACATGTAGTAATCTTCCTCATAATCAAAGACAACTAATTATCTCACCAATACATAATTACCTTTGGTTGTAGCGAGATTTATTTTTCTCCCTCCTCGACATTCCACTAGGGAGAAATAGGAATTTCGTTCTTCGACTTCCTGCAGCATTCTTAAGGCTTCGAAGATGGTATGGAATCTTAAAATGAGAATACCCACACAATTCAGCTCTTGTTCTCTGAGCAAACTCTGCAACCCTCTTCACTTCCTCAAGCAAATTATAATCTACCAAAAGTTCTCTTTTTTTCTTTAAACTGAAAATTGGGTAAAAGATATCATCATTTTCCAATAATTAAAGAGTCAAAATTATGAAATAAGTATCAAAATCAGAAGAAAAAGTGGCAGCCTTCTTCACATAAATTAACAATCAACCAATATAAAAGCTTTAAAACCCCAAATTCATATCGAAACTTTGAAATTTTTTTTTTTTTTGATGAATAATCAGATCAGATATATTAACCAAAAAAGAAGCCGAAAGGGCACCCCAGCAATATACAAGAAGTGCACACAGGGGAGCCAAAGGCCAATACAAAAAAGGGCACGGAACAAAAACAAACCAGCCCTCCAAAGGGAACTAGAGAATACACATAATGCATCTTACAAAAGAATAATCCACATCATGGATCAAACTAGCCCAAGAACAAAGGAACCTAACAAAATAGAACTTCAATTTAGTGTAAGAGAAGCAATCATCTTCAAACACTACTCTACTCATCTCCTTCCAAATTGCCCACATCCGACAAAGAGGCACCGCCCTCCACAGTTTGGTCTCCTTCTTCCCCCAACGGAGACTAGGCCACCCCAATATCAAATCATTAACCAATAAGGGACCAACCCAACCCCCTCCTGTCAAGTTGAAGAGGGTTGTCCTCATGCACCAAATCTTTGGGCAATGGATAAGCAAATGCTCCATAGCCTCTTTAGCCTCCTTGCAAAGAGGACACCTACTTGCCAAGGAGAACCCTCTTGAGCCGACCATAGTCAAAATTTGCCCCACCCTAAACCCTCCTCCCAAGCAAAAAAAAAAAAAAAAAAAACCCCACTCCTCAGGAACAACTGTTCACACATCTTAATAAAAGACTGATGTCGCTCTCCCACCTTCCAAACAAAGCAGATCTTTACGTAGTAGGAACCGGATTTTGCCCCTTTCACCTCAAAGCTTATCTTAAACCGGGGACTGCAGCTCTAGAATCCATCAGACAAGGAAGTTTTGAACCACTTCCATCTCCCAATCACAAAGCTTCAAACTTGAAGTTCCACCCACCCCCTTCTCGACCCCGAAATCTCCTGAGATCCGCAACCCTAGCTCCCTTGGGGTCGCCACTCATACAAGGAGGAAAGCACACGAGCAACTACACCACACCATAAGTCTTCCCAAAATCTGGTCTTACACCCATCTCCTGACACAATAGAGCAAAAATGTTTAATCTACATTGCTTCTTTGCTAATTTCCTTCCATAAGCCTACCCCATAACTGCTTCTAGGGATGATAGGAAACCAACCTCCTTCCTCGGTCCCATACTTCAAGTTGATAACATTCCTCCACATAGAGTTGTCTTCCATAACAAACCTCCAGCTCCATTTCCTAAGCAAAGCCCTATTGAACTTGGAGAGGTTTCGGATGCCAAGGCCACCTTTCTCTTTGCTTAGGCAAACCGTGTCCTAGTTGACCAAATGCAACTTCCTCTCTAGATTGCCTCCTCCCCAAAGGAAGTCCTGCTGTATTTTTTCTAGTCTTAGCTTGACCTTCCTAGGAAGGCGGAAGAGGGACATTAGATAGGTAGGCATATTGGATAGTGTGCTTCTAATGAGAGTGAGTCTCTCACCTCTAGAGATATAGTGTCTTTTCTAAAGAGCCAGCCTTTCTTCCACCTCATCCCACACGTAAGTGGACCTATGCTTCACTCCCAAGGGCAAACCAAGGTATTTAGTTGGAAGAGAGTGAATGTTGCAACCTAACTCAAGGGCCAACCATTCCACTCCCTCTAACCTACCTATAGGTAGCAAAAAGCTTTTCTCTAAATTGATTTTTAGCCCCGAGAGAGCTTCAAACTAGGCCAAAATCTAGCTCAAAAAGATCATTTTCTCCTCAGAGTCCTTGCAAAAGACACGGGTATCATCCGCAAACAATAGGTGAGTAATATGACTTCTTGTCCCATTCCTTCCCTTGAAATTGTACTTGGAAATATAACCTCCTTTAGCCGCTTTATCAATCATTAAGGAGAAGGCTTCCATGCCAAGCACAAACAAGTACGACGATAAAGGGTCCTCCAGTCTTAACCCTCTTGAACTCCCAAAAAATCCCGTCGGACTCCCATTTACTAAAACTAAGAAAGAGGCAATGGAAATGCACCACTTTATCCAACCAGTCCATTTCTCCCCGAAGCCCATTCTTTGCAGCACTTTCAGCATAAAACTCCAATCAATTCGATCATAGGCTTTCTCTATGTCCAATTTACAGAGTAAACACCTCTCCTTCTTCCTTAAAATTGAGTCAATGACTTCATTAGCAATCAAAGAGGCATCTAGAATCTACCTTCCTGCCACAAAAGCATTCTGAGCCGTGTTGACAAGCCCATACATCACTTTTTTCAATCTGTTAGCAAGCACCTAACAATCAATTTGTACACAATGCTAACCATGCTAATAGGTCTAAAATCTTTCAGGTCCTCAACCCCTCCTTTTTTCAAGATCAACATCAAAAAAGTAGAGTTAAGGCTCCTACCAAATCTGCCCCTCTCATGGAAATCTTTGAAGAGGTCCATAATATCAAGATTTACTAAGTCCTAGCTAAATTGTCAAAAGGCAACAGTAAAGCCATCTAACCCAAGGGCCTTGTCCCCATTTAGGTCAGAAAGGGGCAGTATGCACTTCCCCTTCAGAAAAAGGCAGCTTTAGCCTAGCAACCTCCAGCTCTTCTAACTTTGAGAAATTTAATCCCTGAGAGCTAGCTCTCCACATACTAGGGTTAGATAGCAACTCTTTAACTGCAATCACAATGCCTGTTCTAACTTCCTCTTTTCCATTAACCCCCAGACTCCTCTTATCCGGATCCTTTCAATGTTGTTCCTCCTCTTGTAGGAGTTTTCCATTTTGTGGAAGAAGCTTGTATTCTTGTCCCCCCTCCCTTTAGCCAAAATTTCCCTAGATTTTTGCCTCCAAGAAGTCTCCTCCATAATTGACCATTTCTTGAAATCCTCCATGCCTGCCAGTCTTGCCTCTACTTCTACTAAAGATAGTGATCTCTGATTCTCCAAGTCATCCTAAGCTGCTACCTTTGAGAGGGCTTTTTTCTTGTTCTCCTCCACTCTCCCAAAAACTTCTTTATTCCAAACTTTGAGTTTACTTTCTGTAGCTCACCTTTTCCATCAAGACATAGCCTAGTCCCTCTAAACTCAAAACTTTGCCACCACTCCCTAATTAGGTCCTTAAACCCCTCCTCTTTAATCCACATGTTCCCAAATCTGAAAAGGGAAGGGGCCTATAGTCCTTCTCCTTCCCCCTTTAAGCAAAATGGGGAAATGATCCGAAGTAGGCCTAGGGAGGATACTTTGGTTGACTCCTCCAAGAAGACAGTCCCAATCTTCATAAACTAGAAACCTATCCAGCCTTGCCACTCTACAATTGTTTAACATTCCTTTCCAAGTGAATTGGCCACCCTGGACGAGGATATCTTTCATCTCTAGATCATTAATGACCTAGGAGAAGCGCCTCATTGAACCCGTGATTCTTCCCTCCTAGTTCCTCTCATTAGGAAATCTTAACACATTAAAATCCCCACCTATGCACCATTAATCTGACTCCTACAAATTTCACAAGACCCAACACTTCCCAAAGAAGTTCTCTACACCCATAAGCAGTAGGGCCATGTACCCCCCGTGAAGATCCCGGAGAGGTCATCTTCTATGAATTTGAATCTACAAGAAATTGAGAAAAGAGGCCATCCTCCTTGTCAAGCAACTGAAGCACACGAGAGTCCCAAAAATGATTATTCCCTGAGGCACCCTTAGCTCCTAAGGATGCCCACTCCAGGAATCTCCCCACCCCCGAACTCCTAATCAACCCTTGGGAGACTTCCACAATTTTTGTTTCCTCGTAAACGACAATATCCACCTCCGTGATTTTAATAAAAGCCTTGATCACTTTTCTTTTTGCCACTACATTAGCCCCCCTAACATTCCAGGATAGAATTTTTATCTTCATTTACAACCGTGGTAGGAAGCCCTAGCCCCCTTGCCTTGAGCCCACTCTTTTTACCCTCCTTATCCTTCACGTTCCATTCCAGTTTCTTTAATTCCCTATCAAATTTTGTAGTCCCAACCCCTCATTTTCCTTTGATTTTTTGCCTACTGCCATTTATACTGTTCATGAAATCCAAAATTAGCTCTTCGTATCCCACAGTTGAGAAACCCGTGAATTTGTCGAACCTGCCAAACAAATTTTCCTCCCAAGACACATTTGCTTCCTCCCCCCAATCTTCCTCCTTTTCCCCATCCTCATTTTGCATCGCCACCCCTTCGTCTCTTATCACCAACTTGCGACCCTGGGACTTGGTTATTTTGAAGGCGCTAAGATTCTCAAAGGGACATGGCCTAGCCCCTCATAACCATCACTTTCGGACCCCTCGATAAGGAGACCACCTTCACCAAAGGCTTCTCCCACGATTGCACCCCCCTAACCAAAGAACTCCTCCGAATGGGGAGTCCGGTCTAAAGCATGAGAAGAAGGGGGAGGATATTATGTCAAGAATGAGAATCCATACCTCTCTTCTACACGACTTGTGTCTGGATTCTCCCAAGGCATTTTTAGATCCCAAGCCTCTAAAGAAGACAACACCTTTTGACACTATGGTTCTCCTGATTTCACTTCTTCCTGACTTCTTTCCACCTTGCTATCTCCCTTTGCTTCTTCTTGCCTTCCAGAAGCCCTAGAAGTAGAGACTCCTCTGAGGGGCGTGCCAAACCTGTGCACTTCTAAGCCCACATGGTTATTTTTATTTAACTCCAACCCGCCCCAAAATTGAACTTCCACCTTTGGCTTTTCGCCTGTAGCTTTTCTTCCATTAGAACCCTCCCTCCTTCTTTTCCCTACCGGATCCGACATTTCTCGGCTAGGTTCGGGCTCAGAAGGAACAAGCCCATATGGTGGGCTTGGCGACCCAAGCCCCTCATTGGGCTCTCTCTCCATATTTTGATTAGTCAGCCCATGAGAAAAAGATGGTCCAACCCTTTTGGAAAAAGTCCTTTCCCCAATCGGCCTTGGGTTGGCCTTAGAAAAGCTTATGCCATGGGTTTGAGGGGGCGAACCCTATCGGGTCCTTTTTTTGGGCATCAAATCTCATCTGCCTTCTGTCTTTCCGCCTCAAAACCCCTTCCCCTGCACGAGCTGACAGTTGTCTCTCCCATCTTGTCCAACTGCCCTTCATCACTATGGGCCTTTGTGGAGTACTTCACGCTGCCTCCCAAATAGCTGGATTTTTCCCTCATTTTTTTCTTCCTCCCTTTCCTTCTGCAACTGAATTTTTCCATCCTTTGAAGGATATACCTCTATGGATTTCAGTGGCAACTCCCGCTAGATCTGAAGCTTGAAGCTCCTCTTCCCTTCCAAAATGTTAACAACACTTGGTCTCGCCATCCTCCCTAGCTTCACTAAGATCCTTGCCCACGACACCTTCACTCTCAGGGCTGTCTCCTGGTCGATTGCCAAAAAGCCCCCGCAACTGTCTCTAATCCATGCCTCCCCTACATTCTCTTTATTGTTCACACAACCGGAATCAAGTCTCCACCAGTCTAGCTTTAGCGAGCCGCCCCTAAACCATCTTCTCCCTGCCTCCAACACCCACTTTGCTTCCTCTGGAATTTCGAACTCCATAAATAAAAGATCTTGATTCAAGAAAGTCATCATTAAGCTCCCCTTTAGTCTCCACGCTGTTTTAGCCCATCCTTCCAGTTCTAGGGCCGTTGGGTGAGAGTCAGGGGGATTCTCCCAATCACGCAATACTTCATAGTTCCCATTACCCTCCATGGTAAGCTTTCCCCTACGTCTACCCGGATCATGTTTGAATTTTCCCATCCTTCATCTTTCATAACTTCAACAAAAGACCTCCCCTAGGGAGAACTCTTACTTTCCCCCTAACGTGTTCATCCATCTCCTTGGTTTCCCCCTTATTTTTCCTCTCATCTATCATCCCTCGATCCCCCAACTCTCGGTTTATCGCCCAACAAACCAAAACCTTGATCAACCCTCTACCTTCTGGAATGAATATCTTGTGTCTTTTACCTTCTCCATCTATGATCGAGCAAGACATAAATTTGCCCACAGCATTTTTGTAACTCTCCATTTTGTAGAGCCTACCATTCTCCCTCCATTAAAAAAATCTTTTTGGTATGGACTTCTTCTTTGCAACAAATTTCAATACTCTTTAGAAGTGTATGAAGCCCTTCTTCGCCGAATCTAACCCAAGACACCAACCCCTTCCGTCTTTCTATAATGAACCCCTTCACAAATCTACCTTCTCCCTCCACTGAAACTTCAAAGGATTTTGAATCTAGCAGAGAACCATTTTTTGATCCTCTCATCTCACCCTCAGATGTAATTAGATTAATATTTGACAGAATGAGTTATTTCTTCCAATCCATCTTATCCAAGCATTCACCTCCCAGTTTTAAATTCAACCTCATTCCCAAAAAATCTAAATCACTCCGATTTTAAATAAACCAGAGCCAGATTGTTCTGATTCACCCAATATTTTCTTCCATTAAGAACAGAACTCAAATGCACAAAAGCAGAAAGAAGTACAAATTCGAAAACCAAACAAATCCCTATAGTTTCAATCTTCAACCTGAAATTCATTCCGTATGCTGATGACGATCAAGCCCATGAACACCAATTCCGCAAACAAACCCAAAAACCAACAAACGAGAGCTTTAAATTACGCATCCACCATTACCACAAAAATTAACTACAATAATACCACAAGAAAAACCCTAACTTGATACAAAACCTCATATTCATCAGAGATCCAAGACAAATCCATATAAACATCCACAACGGAAGCTAGATCAGAAAAGTCACAAACTAGAAAATCCAAATCTGTACCTAAAAACAGCAATGCCTCAGAGAAACTCACTCCGCTACACAGCCAAGAAACTTTCAGTGAACGAGTTAGTCACTGCAACTCGAGTACAGAAGAAAAAAAGCCCTTTGGATACTGAGAAAATCCCGCAATTTTTCTCAGCTTCCGTCGGTTTCCCTCATTTTCTCCCTCTGCCGATTTTCTCTGTTTCTTCCTCAGCGTGCAAATTTTAAAGTTTTTGGAGAAAATATTTCGAAACTTTGAAATTAAAAGACAAAATACTCAACCTCCTCCACCCAATCACACCAACGGATCAATCTTCAAAGCAGCCAAAATTTATGAACCTTTTTTTTATTAAATTAAAACATACCCATGAATGAATGGACAAACCATCAAAAGAAAAGGCTGAAATATGAAGACCAAATAACAAAATTGCTCAAGCTAATTACCATAAATCCCTAGTGAACATCTTCAAAATGGAGAAACATACCAACATTTTAAGGACAAGAAAAACAGTGAAGTTCTTCAATGGAATCACAATATACTCATGATAAGTCTTCAGAATAGCCAAATGGGTACAGGAATTTGACAACAAAGAACAAAATTTTAGAAAAAAATAAGTACCAGATTTGAGGAGATTATCGTCAAATTGAGAGAGGGGAACAAACTGGGTTTGCTGCCTCTTGCCCGTACACCCCGTGTGTTGCTTAGAGCTTTAAACACGCTGAAGACTACATGAAAGCAGAGAGCAACCTGGGCATGTATACTTTGCCGGATTCAATTTGCACTCCTGGCAGAGAGGTGGGTGTTGATTAGGGTTTTGGGCTGTTACAGTCGAATCTTCTTGTTCTTCCATAGGAGAAAGGGTTAGGAGTTTATGCTCCAATGAAACCTTCTAAGGGAAGAGTAGTAGGGGTTTATGGGAACAGGGGTTTAAAATTTTATTATTTTTATTTCTAGTCATTTATTTATTTTATATATAAAAAAGCTTTAAAATATTTTTCTTATTTTGAATTATTTATCATTATACTGATAAAAAAAAATCATAGAATTTGTCATTAACTACAATATATTTTTAAAATAAATTCTCAAGAACCATCATTTTTAAGAGATAAATTGAAATTAATTTTTTAAATTAAAAGATATTTATTATAACACAACTATTTTTAAAAACAGTTTTCAGAAAGGTTGAACTAATTTATATGTCCCAGGGTAAAAAATTCTATTAATAATTTTATCGAGGTTAAAAGTAAATTTGATATTTAAAAATCAACTTTTTTAATTATATTTGTCGACAAAAGGAGGTATTTGTACATCTTTTATCAAAGATAAATTGCATTGAATAATATTTAAATATCATGTTTCATCTTATATTTAGATCTGTCTTTTGACATTAAAATCTTATTATTAGCTCAAAAAAAAAAAAAAAACAAACAAACAAACAAACAAATAAACTCCTACACTCCATTTAATACAAAATTTTTATATTTAAGCATATTTTTTATACTTAGAAAAAGTTTAATAATATTTAATTGCTGACTTTATTTACTAAAAGGGTTTAGTTGCATAGTTTTATATAATTATTTGAGATAGCTTGATTTTTTATTTATATTTATTCACTCTGTATTATATCGTTGTAATATTTTATTCTTATGGAAACTCGAGCCTGTAACCTACCATATATTTATTCTCTTTACCATTTGAGTCAGACTAATGCAACTTTGAGGTACTTGATTAATATATTTAGTTGCTAAGTATTATTGTACCTTTTTAGGCAGTTAGGTTTCAAAGGCTTGGGCTGAGCTCATCATAATAGGCTTTGACTAATTAAGCTTTTGTGTGATTTTAATTTCTTGATGAGGTCTTTTCCATATCAGCAACATTTTTCGTTTAGGTGATATATTTTGTGTAGCACTTCATAATACCAAATTTAAAAGTTTTTCTATAATATTTTGATTAATTATACATCTTCTAAAGGTACCACCAACCATTATTCCACCCATTAAGATTTTGAGCTTTTCTGGTCTTTTTTTTAAAAGATATTTAATATTGTTTATTTAGGAATTTTAACTTAATCATTCCTTTATAAATAGGTTTTGTAGAGGTCACGAATGTTGGTCTTCCCATGTCCATCAAGTAAGAGATGATTAGACTTAGCATTTATGTTTGTTACTTATCAAGTGAGAGACGATGAGACTTAGCCAATCGTCAACAACGCTGCACAGCGACAAAGACTCACAAGCTTAGGACAACGTGATAAACAACACAAGCAACACAAAGATCCACAAAGACGACGCATAAAACCAATACGACCGTTACATTAACCACCATGAACTCCGCCACGCCTAACTCCACCCATTAGTTGACGATAAGTGGCAATTCTTATCCCCATATGCTTATAGCCTATCCTCACTCAAGGGAAAACTCACACGTTGGAAAGAGGTCAAGACCTACTGGCTTTAGCTAAGAGAGGCTTAGACCCTTCAGGTTTAAGTATCGAATAGATAATTTATCTTGAACCTTTCATAATAAGGATTATATGGAGAATCCTTATTCAAATGTGGTTATCACATTATATTTGATTTTATTTTGCTAATAATATTTCATTTTAGAAGACATTAAATATTTTAGTTAAGTTAATGAGACATGACTTAGTGGTTAAGGGTTGAGCGGGACATAGGAAAAACCCAAATTCGAGTCTCAATAAGAACATAGTACTACAAATCTGTAATACAAAATGAATAAATGTAAAAAAAAAAATATTCTCAATTAAAGTTTCTTAAAAAAAACTCCTATAATGTTTGTATGGTAATTATAAATTATCTTATTGGTTGAATTTAAATGGTGCACATCTTTTTCTTCTTAAAAAACAATTTTTTTGGATTAAGAAATACTTTAACGGGTTACATCCAATCTTTTCATCGTTTTCATTGTTCATTAAGTATAAAAGACTTGTCCATCATACCTATCTTGAGTGTTAGAGTACTCACTGCTTGGAATAAGCAAAGGACATAGGAAGGAAAGAGTCCTAGGTTTGAGTCACAATGAAAACAATTTTTATTTATTTTTTAAATGATCCCAATGAGAACGCGAACACCAAACCAAAGCCAGACAAAAAACAAGATAAAAGACTCTCACTGTGGATATCATCCTCACATATGTTGGGTTATCTTGAACAACTTATATTAATGGTTCTCTATGTGACGCCCCAAATCTCATGTCCGCTGACAACCTCAATAACCTCATGCACACTCGGATGCGGGTAACCCGACACCACTCACAAAAATCGGCAAAGAGTTCCTCCGCACGGAGCTCTCACCCCAAAATGCAACCCGTCTCAATCATTACTAAGAACCTATCCCAATATTTTGGCGCGACCACAATCGGGTCCATATGCAATTAAATGAGTAAAACGGCCACGCCCATACATCAATACTCACTAAAAATATCCAACCAACTATATTACATGGTTCAAGAGTTAATAAATCACTCTTAATGCAAACATATATTAAAATTTAAAGTTTTAATACATGTTATACAAATTTCATGTCAAAGCCATGCTCGCTTTCTTCTAAAAACGCGCCTAAAGTGAGCGTCGTCCTTCGTACACCTCGTACCGGCTCAGTGATCCATCGACAGGCGAGCAAAACCCAAGAGTGATAATTTCCTCACTTACTCCCACCTAAGACACGCCGTTTAATAAACAATCACACTCAAATAAATACATGATCTTACTTGAATGTCTACATGCCCAATCCCATGTCTCGAGTCCTCACCGACTCCCTCACACATGCCTAATCCAAATGTTAGAAAAATATAGTTTTCAAAACAAAAGCTTTTTGTTATCGAAAACTTACTACCGAAGCTCTCTGGTGAAATTATCGACAACCTCCGAGGCTAATTTGCGATAACCCTCCAAACAATTCATAGCCCTCCGACGTGAATTGTCGACAATCTCCTAACATAATTCTCCGAAAAATCTTCCGGCCGGAATTCCTTTCACTAACATTTTTCCTTTTATTTTCTTTCACGCTACGACTCACTTAATATTCTAGCACTTTAGCCGATATGCACGCATTACGTCAATTCCAAAATATCCATGCTAATATATTTTTCTATGTATATATTAACATAATTAAATCTACACAATCTCACAAGTATTTAATTCACAACAATAACACCAAAATTAAATTTCACACGGCTTAATTAACAACCAAGAATTCATTTCTCGAATCACCCAAACCACACAAAATCACACAACAAAATCACGTGAACAGTGAAACCCTCGGGTCGACACTGTTCACGGCCACACAATAGGGATTTTCTCCACTCGGTTCAAATGTTTTGAGACCGAAATTACTACAAACTGCCCTCGTGACATTCCTAACCATTCATACGACTCTTACCCAAAGAATAACACAAAGAGGTGAAAAGATCCCTACCTCTCGAAATTGTCGAAACTCCACCAAATCTGGCCCACTCAGAGCCCTTTGCCGCGCATCGACTTCGTTTTCTAAATCGGGCCGAGAACCGACGGTCCGAATCTATTAAACTAGAGAGTGCTCACTCTTTCCTCTAATCTCTCAAACCCAACTCACTGCCATTTTTCAGCTCCTTTCTATCGCACGTTTTCTTCTTCAAATTGAAGAAGAAAACTATCTATCTGCCTTATTTATTTAACTTTCAAAATTCCATCAACGCCACTTTTAAGTTTTTGACTTGATACTCGGGCTTAATCTGAAGTTCTATTAATTCCATCATCTCTAATCACAGAATACGCATTACATGAAGATACGTAATGCGCGACTTTGTCACATCATATGTCTTTCATGTGTTCATACGGCAGATCCGGCACTCAACGCCTAAAAACGCTGGGGAATTGGACGTCTTCGAAATTCGAATAAATTCGACGCGCAGTAGCTTAAATTTCACGGCAGACGATTCCAAACTAAGTCCATTTCACATCCGAGATCTAAAAAAATTTTGGATCTTGACTAAAATTACCATTTTACCATTTTTTAGAAAATTAGAATTTTCTCGGGTTTTACACTCTACTCTTCAACTATGTATTTACAACAACTAAATTGTCTAAGAGACCTACTATTATGTTCTTTTTCCATGGAAATACTCAAAATTTAAATGCTTTAAATGTTTTTAATGACTTTTTTTACTACAACTAAACATTTTTGTTATAATGTAATAAATTATTCCCACTAAGACTTGAATCCGGGACCCTTCCACCCTATGCCTTGCCATTTTGAAACATTGATCACTTTATCACATGAGATAAGCGTGACGAAGAGTTGATGACCTTTTTTTTTTCTAATATTCCAAGCTCTAAATCTTTTTGGATTCTTGACTCTTTTTTGTTCATCTGAAATGGAAAAAGTCCTAATGAAAGAAAATAGCCGAAAAAATAAAATAAAAAATATTTTATAAAAAATAAAAATAAACAAGTAAAACTTAATAAATTAATTTATATATTTATTCAAACTCATTTTATTTATTTATGAAGGGAAAATTACGTTAACATTCCTAAAGAGGAAAATAATTAAAAAACCATGATTGAAAGTGACTGTACCGAAATTTATGTGCTTTGGGGATTTCATTTGAAAAATGGTGCTTTTCATTAGTAAATTACCCATAATACCCTTGAAAAGTGGCACTCTCTCCTCTCTCTTTCCTACATCCCCACCTCACCTTACCTCACCTAGACTCGCCCCACAAGTTTTTTTTATTAAAATATAATTTTAGTATTATCTATATAAAAATTAGAATGTTAAATATTTTAATATGAATAACCTATTCATGATTTTAAATTTTTATTTTTATTTTATATATAATTATTTCATTACCGAAATTATTTTTTATTTAAAATATTTAATATTATTAATAATAAATATACTTTATATATTTTATAATATTTTATACATAATTTATTTTCTTTATACTGGTTTGATATTTTATATTTATAATTTTCATATTTTCGAATCTATTTTTAAATTTTTATAATATTAAATATAATTTTAAAAAATAAAATATCATTATTTTTATTTTACGTTACTACTACGCCTAACCTTGCGCCAAGAGAAGACTAAATATTTCCAGCACAAGGCATAAGAGTGATCCCTATTGAGTCTCAGCTTTTGATGTTTTATTATATCAGAATTTAAAAAAAGTATTTAATTATAAAAAAATATTAAATCAAAAATCAAAATTCTATTTTCTTAAATATAAATCAACTATTCATTATTTTTAATTTTTGTTAAAATTAAATTTTAATTTATAAGGAATAAAGAATTAAAAAAATTCAAGAAAACAAAAATAATAAATAGTGACCATTCTTTTATTTATAATTAGCAATATTGGGGAATTTTTAAATAAAATATTTTTTAAGTGGGAATAAATATATAAAGTTAAATAATATTTTAATAAAATTTAAAAGTAATGAATAGTTTATTTATATTAAAATATTTAACATTTCTATTTCTTTTTTATAAATAATGCTAAAATTAGATTTTAATAAAAAAAAATTAAGAGATCTAGGGAGGAAAGGGCTTGGTCTTCGAATCCTAAGTCTCGGCCCATTCCGCAATTGCCTCGCTCTGTGCTAAATTCTCTACTTGACTAAGTTCCACTCGCAGCGGATGTATCGGTGAGCTCTACGCGCTAAGCATGCTATATACCAACTTATTCTTTCATGTGATCATCAATCAACATTTGGGCCAAGGGCCTCGTGCAAGTTCCTATCTGGGTCGGTCTGGTTTAATCGAAGTCAACTGACTATCTTTGCTATATCAGAAACAGTTATTTAGCTTATAAAAAAATTAAAAATAAAGAAAAAGGAAATAAAAAATAAAAATATAAACTTGTGGGGATTTAGGTTTAGGGTGCAGGTGCAGGTGGGATTGGGGTTGGGAAGGGTGGGTCCGATTGGATGTGGGGAAGAAAGAGGGAAAGGAGAGAAAAAAAAAAGGTAGGAATTATGTCTTGGGGTGTGAGGGAGCCCCTTATTTAATAAAGAGCCCATATAACTACTCTAATTAAGGTTGAGGACATATCATTTGGTAAGACAAAAATACCCTTAATGATTCCACATCATCATCTAACTTGGAGTTGGTGGGGGAAAGAGCCAAAATCCCCTAATTTTTCTATTTTCTAGCAAAGAGCCCATTAATTCTAATTCTAATTCTAATCCTAATCTCTATGAATTCAAAACATTAAGAAATGCCTTCTGTAGCAGTGAAGCTGCAGAGCTTCATTTTTAAATTCAACCTCAAGCAACAACTCCAGAGTCGAATCTATGCGTCTCTTGATGAGGCTGGTCCCTCCTGCGTCGCTTCTCGCTCAGAGGAAGCTGTCGCCGCTGCCATCCCCACCTTCTCCAATGGCGTAGCGACAAAGGACATCCACATGGATGATCCCCTCATGCCCCTCGCACTCCTTCTCTTCCTCCATAAAACGATGGTGTCCGACTCCAATTATAAATGTTTGGTTCAAGTACATGGGGAAGAAGGTTACAGAGGGTATTCGCCACCGACGAGAAGGGGCATTCGGAGGTTGCCGGTGATGTTGCAGATTTCATGGAGGAGGATTCCTAAGTGGGAGTAACAATTCGGTGGCGAATAATGTTTTCCGTCGGTGGATTGCGAAATTGTGCGATGTGATGGTGGTAGTGGTGGCGGTGGGGTATCGGCTGGCGCTGGAGAACTGGTACCCCCTAAAAGGGGTTTTTTTCTTCTTTTTCTTGCTCTTCTTCTGTTTCATGTTGCTGTTGTTGTTGGTCCCCTGCTTCATTGACTTTTCCGGAGGAGGAGTCGGTGGTGCTTCCGCCGATGATATCACGTGTATATGAGGACTTTCGATTGTGGTGGAGCATTCTAGCCAATATCCGTGTCTTGGATGAAAACTTCACAATTTTGCAAGATAACAATGAAGCCAAAGTCTCAACTGGCAACTATTTCTAGTTGAGCGCGGATATTTTGGATGGGAAGATTACTTGGAGGCTGAATAATTTTCTTGTGTTTAAGGATATATTTAAGACCCAGAAATTAGTCAACCCTTACTTTCAAGTTGGGGATTGTAGTGTTCAGATTTGTATTTACAGGAGTTATGTTAATAGAGTTGAGTATTTGTCCATGTGCGTGGAGGGTAAGGAGTTTACAGTGGAGTGGAGTTAAAGATTTGTATTGCTGGAGCGGAATTTGTCTTTATGTGAAAAGTAAAGCCTGGTAGAAACTAGACATGATTTTTTCCATTTAATAATCATCTATTGTTTCCTTGTGGATTGTCTTTATTTAACTGACAGTTTTGTACTTGATGGTTGGCTTTGCTTAAACGGATTTTAGCATGAAGATATACAAGTAACCCTTGAAACATGACTTAGGCACAAAGATTTGGAGTGGAGACTAGGGATGAGGAAGTTCTTGTTCCAAATCTGAATAATACCATAAGAAGAAAAAGAAAAGAATGAAGAAAATATTATAAAACATAAATATAAAAAACTCAAAAAGAAGCATCAAGAATTAAGTTAAGTTGAGTGCATGTTGTGTGTACATCTTGCTTGCTCTGTTTCGGTTTTACTCACCACAAGTTTGAACTGGTTTTTTTAAAGTAGCAAATGACTTCGGGTTTCCTTAGTTTTGGTTTGGTGCTAATTGGAAATCAACTCAAGGAAGATGTGATAAGGAGAGAAACCTTCATACATAACTCCAAGTAGTCTAATGCTACCTTAATGGTTTTATGCTAGTTGGAGTTGATGAGAAAATGATCTAATTGTTTGTTTAAGAACAGTCAAATTGGAAATATGAAAAATAGAAGTAGAAAATATAAGACAATATTAAATAACCAAATATTTTCATTTTATTTCCTTATTTCCTTCTCTAAAACATTGGAAAGATGCATATATTAGTATTTAACAAAGGAAAAACATAAATTTGTTATAGTGTACAAGGTGATTACACTAACTATATAAGGCAAATGCACTAACTATACAAGGGGTGTATAAGCTTACACTTCTCAAAGATTTGCATATTTTTCCATCTAAAATCTCTTTCCAAGGTCAGACTTGCATTAACACACCAACACGTAATATTCTTTATATTACTACGGAAGCCAAAATAAATAAGCATTAGTTAATAACATAAGACATGCTTATGTTGTAAACGTCCCTAATTTTAAAAATACGTGAACTAGTAATTAGTTTATTTTACCCTATTTCATCAAAAAATGGAAAGATTCATATATTAGAATTTAATAAGGGAAAAACATTTAATTTAAGAGACAGACAAGTGATTACACCAACTGTACAAGGCAAATGCACTAACTGTACAAGGGGTGTACAAACTCACACTTCTCATAGGATTTGCATATTTTTCCATTTGAAATATCTTTCCAAGGTCATACTCCTATACACCAACACGTGATATTCTTTATACACATTGGCCATTAAAAAATAGCGCACAAATTAATAAAGATAGGACATTTTTATGTTGTAAACGTCCCAAAATTTAAAATATGTAAACTAATAATTAGTTTATTTTTTTATAATTTATTTCATCAAAAAAATGGAAATATTAATATATTAGTATTTAACAAGGGAAGTTGTAGGGTACAAGGTGATCAAGGCAAATGCACTAATTGTACAAGGGGTGTACAAGCTTATACTTCTTATAGGATTTACATATTTTTTCATTTGAAATCTCTTTCCAAGGTAGTACTCCTATACACCAACACGTGATAGTCCATCATTTTGTTGCACAAGTTTACCTCCCACATAAATGTAACAATAAATGTGCATTGTATTGTTCATTAGCCTATTTCAAATATAAAAAATAACCTTAAACTATTTAACAAATATTTATTCAAGATAATAAACATTTATTCAAATATTTCGTGATACGAAGGTCGAACTTGAAAATAAAGATAAAACCCTAAATTTGTTATTTTAGTACAAATGGACGCAAAATTTAGGTTGTTGAGACTCCATTTACAATATAAAAAAAAATTGAATTTCAGGGTTTGTTTTTACGCTATTTTCAAAATGAGCAAACTCACCAAATGGGGAGCCTAACCAATCCACAAAGTCCAAAAATAACCAAGACTCATCCCCAGTGCATGTTAACTATGAACATAGAAAGAAAGAGCTCAGACAGGATGAACAAAACTAGGACATGACAGACAAGACATTAGCATATGAAGAGCTTCCGAATTTTTTAAGGGGGAATTATGCTTTAGGGTTAGAGGAGACCTCATATTTTATAAAGAGTCCATGAAACCACTAAAATTAAAGACAAGGCTATAGAACCTGATAAGACAAAATTACCCCTTTATATTTTAATTTTTCCCAACCAAATCCACCCCATCACCCCACCCACCAACCACCCCCACCGGGTCTCCCCACCCACCTAACACCCCATTCAACCCTCCTCACATTCATTTCTTGTTTTTCTTTAAATGCACCAATTTGTATAAGATTTTAATTTTTAATTTTTAATTAATTTGATTAGATAATATCTTATTTTTAATTTATTTTTAAGATCTACTTAATTTTTGTGAATCATGAAGATCTACTTAATTAAAAAATATTTTTAAAATTTTATTTATTCATTGTTTTTCTTTTCTTTATTAAAATATTATTTTATGTAATAAATATATTAAAGTAAATTAACATTTAATATAAATACATTGACATATAGCAATGATTAATCTAATAAATACTAATATTTTAGATTATATATAATACTTTTTATTTATGATTTTCCTTTTATTTTCTTATTTTGTATGCTTTCATGTTTTAAAGAAAAAATAAGGATTGTTGTGGTGTACAAGATGATTACAGCAACTATATGTGATGCCCCAAAGCTCGATGTCACTTTTGTAAGCCCATTTTGGTCCCCTACACTCCCAGTTTCTTCCTTTTTTGTTCTACTCTTCCATTTTATTTTCATACAACATGTATTAACATAACTTAGTCCTTTTAGGACTTCATGAAACCCGGAAAATTTACCAAAATACATTTACCATGAATTATGAGTTTAATTACAACCCTTTAATTCATAAAATTACAGAAAATGGGTCTCTCTACCACAAATTTTACAAAATACCAAGGCATTTCAAGCCTTTTTCTTCACAATCAAGGCCACCTAAAGGAATTTATCGTCATTGCACTCTTAGTACTTGACAAAATTTGTTTTCCCACTGACGGGCTGAAAGGAAGTCTCGTAAAATCTCCTAATGGCGCTTACTCCCCACCAAAGTGCACATGCAATGCCATGTTCGCAATTTCACACACATTCAAGTAAAATACATAGGATTTCTACATGAATGTCTCATCCCATGCCCCATGCCTCGAGTCCTCACCGACTCCCTCACACATGTATTTTGCCATGTATGGAATTTTTTTTTTCTAAAACAAAAGGTTTTTGTTTTAGTCCTCATCAAGGTTTGTTAGACAGACTCCGATAAAATGTTGGACCAGCCTTCGATATTTTTCATTTGGACAGACTCCGGTAATACTGTGGACAACCTCTGATATCTTTTCATTTGGACAGACTCCGATAAACATGGTGGATAACCTTCTGAGAAAAACTGCTTGTTCAAAGCCATGACGTGCATTCACACCCAATATGCGCCATGTCCCCATGCAAGTGAGATGCAAAGCTACTGCATGGTATTTATTTATTTGCATGCATGCATGCATCAATATCATCCTCACAAACTACATGTTATTCAGCTAAGAAATAAATCATGCAAACTGGAATTTTTTTTCTTCAGATTTTCAACTCAGGGAATAACAGGCATTACCAACATGTTTTCACACAAAAACTGCATGTTATCAACCAAGAAAGTAAATATGCAAACTGGATTTTCTATCCAATTTTCTAACCGAAAAAACAGCATGCTTCACTACCATTTTTCACACCAAAAATTGCATGTTATCAACTAAGAAAAATAAACATGCAAACTGGATTTTCTTTCCAGTTTTCTAACCAGAAAACAACATGCATTTTCCAACAGTGTTCTCACAAAACTACATGTTATTAAGATGCTAATCTAAGTCATGCAACCGAATTTTTTCTAGATTTTCAAATTTCTCCGAAAACAACATGCAATCACTACCATTTTTCATACAAAAATGGCATGTTATCAACCAAGAATAGGACATGCAACTGGATTTTTTTTTCTAGTTTTCTAACCAGAAAACAGTGGCCCATAGAATCTAGCATCATACACATTTTCCAATAGGCTCAACCTACTCAAAAGCTGAGTTTTTTGGAACCAAATGGACCCAAAAACTCACACAGTTTGTTCCAAACTGTTTACTGTTTTGAGCCAACCCTAATGTTAGGGCTAAGCTCCATGGCCATTGAATGACCCCAAGATAAAGGCATCCCAAGTAGGAGAAGAACCCTACCTCATTTTCTTATTTCTTTTCTTCTTTTCTTTTCTTCTTTCTTTCTTTCCTTCTTCTCTTCTCTATTCCACCTCTACTCTACCGAACAGATTTTCCCTTCACACCACCAAACTGAATTGGTTTGGTGTAGGACACTTCCTTCAAAACTGGTTTGACACATGGCCATTACTAGGCCATGTGTTTTCCATGCCTCAAGTTCACCCACTATCATGTAAAATTATGCATGAGGCATGAGAATTTGGCTTCCACCCATGTGCCAAGTGTCCTTTCAATTCTAGTGCCACATTATGTCACTCACCCTCTCATGCCAAATGTCACTCTAATTGTTTGTCCATTCACCAAATACGTGAAATTAATTTTCTCTTTAATTCAACGAAATTCGACCGAAATACTAGATTTCGCGGTAGATTTAACTCAAATTCGTGAATCCATGTCAGCCGTCCGAGACTGGTAATCTTCTGCGCTTTATCGGGTTCACCGCGACGATACTATCGCTTGCATTATTTCGAGTTTTTACACTATACGAGACAAATGCATTAAATGTACAAAGGGTGTACAAGTTTTCATTTCTCATAAGGTTTGAATAGTTTTTTATGCCAAATATTTTTTTCTATATTGTATGCTAATAATACACCAACTTAAGACATACTTTATACACATTTATGGATGTCATACTTAGCTCGCACAAAATAAATAATATTGTACATGTTTATACCATAAACTTCCCCTATTTTAAAATTTGAAAAATATAGTTGATATAATTTTTTCCCTTATTTTCTTTACCATAACAATGGTAACATGCATATACTAATTTTTAATAAGGAAAAATAGGGGTTTTTTTGTAGTGTACAAGATGATTACACTAACTGTACAAGTCAAATGTACTAATTATACAATAGGTATACAAGTTTTTATATCTCATAGGATTTTTATTTTTTTTATTTTTTGAAATATTTTCCCTAAGTCATTAATAATTTTTTTATAAAAAAATAAAAAATATATTTTCAATTTAGCAATTTATTTATTGCTATAGGTGAATGTATTTATAAATATTTTTATTTTTATAGTTCAAAAAAAAAAAATGAAATTCATTTTTAAAGTAGTTTATAAAATGAATATGTATGAGATTAAAAAAAAAAAAACATAATGATAAGTGTGAGATCAAACAATATTTATAACAAACGGTCCCTCCATCGCCACTAAGAAAATAATAATTTGACTTTTAAAATCAACCGAATTCCCACGGCTAAGAGTAGACTTGTATTAATTTCTTTATACGCTCGCTTCATTTCTTTAAGTGCAAGCACGAAAACACCTTGTAAAGCGAATTCTATAAGTCTCATGAGGCATATGCATGCGTCTATTATTATAATTTATAAAAAAAAACAATAAACACAAATACATTTTCTATCCATTATATGTGTGTTTCTATTATTATTAGTTTTATTATATATTTATATATTTTTTGTTTATTCTCATTTTACTTTTGTAATTTGCTTTCAAAATTTTTTATTTTAAAATAAGTTTATACTCAAAAATAGATTTAAAATTTAAAATTTGAATTTCAAATTCAAATTTATATGAAATATTTAAAATATGTTAAATTTTAGAAATTATTTATATATTAAGAGTTGATGAAAATTGATTTCTATCAAAAAAACACAAAAGAAAAAGGAATATGAAAAATGATTGCAAATTATATATTAAAAAAGAAAAAAGAAAAAAATGGAGGCCGGGTGTGTGGCTAGGGAAACATGACATGGGTATTGCCATGTTGATTGGGGTGGGATAGGGAAAGGGGTTGGCCGACGGATTGGGTGGGCATGTGGGGTTCAAGGAAAGGAGGGTAGTATTGGTATTTTGATTTTTTACGTTATTGAGGTTAATTTACTTGATAACAAAGGTTTTGGGCTTAAATTGGATGTTTTCATTGATTCATGGGTGTAATGTTAAATATAAGACCCATAAAACCCTAAAGCATAATTGCACATTTGAAAAATAAAAGAGTATCAAAAGGTTATTGCAGATTAGTTTGACTAAATTAAAAAAAAGAATGAATCTTTGAAAGGTATAGATCTAAAAAGATTTAAAAATAATAAATATAAAATAAATTTTATTTACAAATTAGAGATAGTGAAGTCAATTTTAATAGTAAAGAAGTGATATCAAAAAGTATTATTTGATGGAAAAAAAAATTAGAAAATGACAAATGGTCAAAAGGTTAGGCTATTTCGCTTTAAACCTATAACAATAGTTCAAACTTTGGTTTTGCAAGTTAGTAGATTTATTTTTTGAAAAAAGAAAAAAAGCTGAAACATTTTTTTCTTTTTGAAAGCTAATCATTTTTAATACAATATAGTAAACGGTTCCTATTGGGACTGAAACCCTCACCTCCTCATATCATGTCTTGAAACGTTAAACGCCGAACCAACTATTTTATTACGCTGACAAAAACTAAAACTTTTTAAGAAATGAATTTGACTACTTTAAAGCTTGAAAATGAGACATAACAAAACTTAAAAGACGGGTTAGAAATTTTATGCAAATTGATTAGACAACAAGTCAAAAATAAAAAAAAGAAGAAAGAAAGATGATATACATGGATTAAATACCTACAAGACAAAGATTAAGTACATAGATGGAGGAACTAATTACGTTAAAACACAAATTAATATAACATAAAAATCTAAGATGAATTGATTAATGCAATACAAAATCCAAGAACAATAAGTGCAAATACAAAATCTGAGAAGACCAACAAATTAATTACAAAAAGCTAATATACATGAAAATCAGTTTTCAGTCAAGTTAAAGAAAAATGAAAATCTAGATCAGACACTTTGATTGCAGAGATTTGACAAAGATGGTGGTCGGTCCCGCGGTAGGCACAAGAGTATGGTCGCCGGCCCCCACATTTCTCTTAAAAAATACGCCAAGCACCAACTACCCTTAATAATTTGGTACTCTTAAAACCCTTCTTTTTCACTTTATAGTATTTGCTATAAGATTTGTTTCGATATATTTTAGTGTGTAAGATTTGTTTGATATATTTTTAGTGTAAGAGCGCTGATGTGAGGTTCTGTAATGAGCCAATCAAAACCCTCTTGTAAATTGATTGTTGTAGTATGATTTAGGTTTTAACATAATAAAAACTAAGGTTTTAGGGCTTAATATTAATATTACAAGTAAAAAAAAATTATATTAATAATAGGCTCCCCTTTAGAATGCCGCCAGTTCCTCAAGGCTATTGTGGCCTACTAAGAAGATGGGAGTCTAGGAGCATTAAAAAGGAAAAGAATCAATATATAAATGTGAAAGTAATGAATGCTAATTGATTGCAGAGATGTAATAAACAAAAAAAATCTATGTCAAGCAAATTGAAAATGGAGATTTAATACACATGGGAACCTAGAAACAATAAATAGAAAAACAATTAAAAAGTGTGTCGAATAATAATGAATGTGAAAAATAGAGCCCATGGAAGCCTCATTCTCTAAAACCCAAATGCATTCATAGTGCCAAACACAACCTTAACACCTGCTGCAAAGTGGTAATAGCCACCCAAAACCCATACATCTCTTCTCTCTCACTACTTATGTAATCTAATTCTACTAACCATTGCAGATATCATTCGCTGGGCCTGGCGGTGCCCTCATACGCTTTAAACACGTCTCATGCGTCGAGAGAGCCCATACTTATATACGCTGCGAAGTTTCTCCCCATCCGATACGACGCTGACAAACACCACTTCTACGCAGACACACACAACGCCCTCGCTGCGGTCCCATGGGATCGGCTGCCAACGGAATCGCACCCCCACATCTGTGGCCTGGATCTAGCCTATACCCACTCAGAACGACCCTACCCAACCATGTAGATATTGTCCGCTTTGGGTCCAAGGGGCCCTCACAGCTTTAAAACGCGTCTACAAGTTTTCGAGAGGCTTCCATACTACAATGGGCCGTAGTTTCTCCCTATCCGATATGCGATGTGACAACAAACGAACACCCGACTCAGATAGCAGATAAGTTACTAAAATAATAAATGGCAGTGAATTCAGAGGTGATGTTACGTAAAATAATAACGATGCGAATTTTGATATGATAATGCTATGAAAATAATAATGATAATCAATTGGGACGCTATGGAAATAATGATAATCCAATTAGACGTTATGAAAATAATAATGGTAATTATTCAGTAATTAATTAATTACTTTAATGAAAGGACATTATGAAAATAATAATGGTAATTCAATTAGTAAATTAATTAATTAATTTAATGAAAGATGGGTAAAAAGGTAATTTTCCTAATAGACACCCTGTATAAATTTGAAAGTAAAGATAAGAAAATTTTCTATTCATATTCGAATTTCTCTCCTTACCCGTAGAATTCCGTAGGACATACTATTGACTAGTATTTAAAGTTAACAAATTATCTAGGTAAGATCTTCCTCATGTTATTTTTCTAGATTTCTCAGTAGATTCTTTAATCTTCTTTCGCCAGATCAACCCGCAAGCTAGATTTAGATTCGACCAGGTAGAGTATATGACAAGTAGTCGAAAAGTCAAATGATATATTTGGTATTGATTTTGATATTGGTATAAGTAAAAAAGACAAAGGGAATGTAGTAAAAACCAAAAAGTTATTGTTGGTGAAATAAGTCTTGAAACTTAGTATAAGAAATTCAGGGAAATTCGATTCATGACTTGATGCTTGAAAAAAAGGAATAATGTTAGATATCCAAGATTTATTTTAAAAGAAAACAACACATATTTGAGTATAATTTTTGAAAGAAAATAATAATAAACAAATAAGATAAATTTGAAAAGGCTAAATTCTTATAAATATATGTATTTGATAAATATTTAAAGTTATTATATGTATTTTGGCAAGTAAATATTTTATTAAGAATAAATTTTCAAATTAGGAAGTTTTAAGAATACATAAGTAATGACGATAGTTTCTTTCTTATTATCTTAGAGAATATTTCATCATGAATTCTTCAGATTAAATTTCTTCAAAGCTTTGAGTACTTTTCGAGCAGAAGGATTCGAAAAATTATTATTTTTATATATATGTACGTGTAAGTATATTAATGCGCATTTAAAAAAATTTGTTTGTTTTATCATTTGAGGATGAAAATTGTTTTAGCTTGAATTATATATAATCTGGTTTATTAAAGTTTTACTTGTTTTATTTGGCTTGAATTATCCAGCTGATCAAGAAAGTATTGCATGATCAGACCAGACTGGTTTGTCACTGAAAGAAAACGAGATACGACGCTTGTAATTCGAACTTTGAATGAAATATTCGACTCATACTTACCACGTCACGCGAATAATATCGACACTATCTCGACCAATAACGTATATAATACTGACCTTTACATTTTCATGAATGACTGATTCAACCCCCAACCTCTGTGTTTATGTAAATTACCAAGACTACATCAAGCCGGTCTGGCCCACCTTAAAAGGAACACTTCATACAACCACCCATTCAAAAGTTCACATAACCGGCACCATTCGATATTCACGACTGCAGTAAAAATATATTCAAATGATTCGATTTGGATTTGATATGAAAGTGTTCGAATCGAAATTTGATATGAAATTGTTTGACTACATTTGATATGAAACCGATTTCCAAATGGATGCGAGAATGTTTTAAAGTATATTTTGTTAATGTTCCACTTATTTTTTGAATAAAAGTTTTGATGAAAACATTTCATATTTGTTGGTATGATTGAAAACTTTTGATCCACGAAAACGACAGATTTTATCGGAGCCTGTGCTCACTCTCTCATTCGCGACATATTTTCTGCGCACTGTAGTTCGGCAAGGAGATGACTGCTAGGACGTAAAATGGTTTTATTACAATATTTGTTTAAAACTTTCTTATTACTGCTTGGGACAAGTAAAGCTTACTGCTTAACATTTGAGTTTGAAGTTATTTGGATAAGTATACTGTCAGATCGACATGGCTTTAAAGTCGATATTGAGGATTTAAGTCATAAGATTTACTCCGAATAAAAGGAATGCACTGGACGTAATCCAAATACAAGGAGTGCCATTAATGCTTCACACTCAAACCTTCTAAACAACTGGCACAATGACCGACAAATATCTCTGCATGTTTCGGCGTGACACTTCAGCTGCTAGTTGCAGAACTCCAACACACAACAGTAATATTCAGAGAAAAAAGAAGAAAAAAATAAAGCAGCCCGACATAAGAAGAGCCTTTTGAAATGACAACAAAATGATAATAACGAATAAACACTTAACATAGATCCTATTGAAATGACAAAAAAAAAAAAAGATAAGCCATAAACCCAAAAAAGACCGATCAACATGTGAACACCAAAACTTGGAAACCCATCAACCTCAAACCCAGCAACGTTTAAGCGTTTAAGCTACAAGTAGAAAGTGATGTCGAGATTAAATATATTCAGCCTAGTTTTATGAACAATAAATCACCATTCATTGAAGTCTCGGGGCATCCGATCCAATTTTATATATAATACCTAGTCTATTGCACAGTTTCAAAATGGAGAAAACTGAATCTCCACCAAAAACCTTTAACTGCTACTCCTCTTCCTCCCTTCAAAAATGGCTTTTTTTTTTTTTTTTTTATCAGCTTTCTCTGTTATAGGCTTATAACTTAGTCCATGGTTCCATGAAAAATCCTTTCAACCATCGTTTTTCCTCCAAAAATGGCTCCCCTCCCAATAAAAGGTGGCTCACCCCTCAAAATCCTCCAAAATGATTGCCTCTCCCTTAGGAAACCATAGTCTCTTTTTTTTTTAAAAAAACAATCCTCCCCAATCTCTTCTTGGCCTTTAGAAAAGGGGAAAAATGGGCTACAATAATCTAATATTTGAGAAGCACTCCCTTTTAATTACATTCTTATATATAGGCTATTGCAATCCTAAGTAGGACAAATGGATTTTAATGGTCACCTCGCTCATGCCAACCAACACATTTGTCTTTCCAATTAATTCCCCCAAATCCCAATCATATATGTCTTCCTATTCTCAAAATCAACAATCTTTCCAAGTGGGTTTAATGAGTAGTAGCAGCCCCTGTAATTCTCATCTTTCCTTTTCCCATCAAACAAACAACTTTCTTGAACCGTATCTCCCATAATTCTGGCGAGAATGGGTTTTGTTTGTTTGGCATATTTGTCAATGAAGAGAAAAAAAAATGAAAAATGGAAATAAAAAGAAACAAAAATCAAACGTCACTTGAACAACTCCGGGGCATCAATGGCACGATGTAAACCACCAAAAAAGGGGGGTCCGGCTACGATGTGTCGATCGCCTCTCTGATGTTAAATCAGTAAAAGGATGGAGAGGAAGAAAAAGGGAGTTTGCGCAGTTGGAATTGCATACCTTTCCCTCATGGGGAGTCTTTTCTGTTTTATACTCGAATCTCTCCTTGATTTTAGGAAAGATAATCTCAAGATTTTGGTGATAAAATCTCTTTTTCCTTATCAACGACTAATTTTTCCTTATTAAATAAGAGATTTGGAAACTACGAAATCCGTGGATAAATATCTTTTGCGTATTTTCCGCCTCAATGTATTTATCCATAATGAACTTTCCAAATGTGGTAGAATGGCTTGTTAGGGGACTCGAGATTTCAGACGGAATTTATGTGACGCTGAGCCCGGGGGTTCGTTGGTACCACGTCGACCGCGGAAACACTCGTGAATGTCTGGGTGACGAGCATTTCTCCTGCTCGGTGATCTCCTTTGTGGGAGCTCTACTGAATACAACCACTGTATAAAACTTGTCCCAAACAATCGATATAACGATCCCATGATTAAAGCGACGCTTTGGCTCATAAACGATACTCATCGCAATATCATATCTAACTATATCCAACTAGTTTCAAGAGTTCAAATTTTACTCTTGTCTGACATATATTAAAATTAGAATTCTAGCCACATTATCATCTGTCATGCTTGAAAGCGCGTCAGAAGCACTGTACAAAGCTAGTCTCTAGGATGGGCGGAGTCTCCTCACTTAACGCTCCCGTACACCAACAAAATAATATCCTCGACGGGGGTGAGCTAATCTTGATAGTGGAATCCGGCTTTAAGTGGTACACTCTCCACTAAGTGCATAATGCGTGTTAAAATAATGTGATTCAGCGAATCGTGATCACCCTTGAATGTCCCATTGATCATCTACGTGCAGGAGTCCTCATGAAACTCCCTCACTGCCTAAGCCTCGTATAGGGAATTATTATGTTTATTTATTGGAAAACCCTCCCAGATGTATATATATCAATTAGATTCGTCTCAGACGATTGATATTATTTATGGACTACTCCCTCTCAGATGTATATCAATTGGTAAAATCTCAGACGATTGATATTTTAATGGACTACCCTCCAGATAATTATAATTTTTTGGAAATGACCACTCAGAGCATTCTTTCTAAACTCCTCAGCCACTCCTCCTATCATCTAGGGTGCCCCGGTGCATATGGAATGCACATGATGCAAAATTCCATGACGATCCCCTTACATGAAAATATATAATCATGCATATATTCACACTAAAAATTAAATCACACAATCATGTTATGTAATATCGCATTTCATCACATCAAAATTAGCTCACATGGGCCCCAATGATCAAACCTGGTAAATTCTATTTGAATTACTCGACCAAACATGATAATTCACAAAATTTATTTTGTGAACACTGTCGAATAGTGAAGCGCAGATTACAATTCCCCGGAATCGCACAATCTTGAGTTCATGTGAACTTCAGAATTTCACGACCATTTAGGCCTCATGCAACCAACACATACATTAACACATAAATGCACAAATTAGCAACCCAAAGCGACCATTAGACGATCCCTGGAACATCACATGGAGTTTCACAAAATTTTCCACTCCGGTTCGAGCTTTGGAGCGGAATCCAGTAACCCTCAAACCTCATTCAGCTCAAACATTGTAAATACACTTAAGCTGAAGTCGCCAAAACCCGAAATAAGGAGAAAGCCCCTTTACCTCTTGGCCCGAATTGTCAAAACTCCTCAAATCAGTACCAATGAAGCCCTCACGTGAAGCGGCTCATGCATCGAAGGCGGCAAGCGGTCGGTCTCTACGATCTACAGAGAAGGAGGCGTTCTGCCATTCAAAACTCGAAAGCCATAGCCCTTGTCGACCCTCCTCCCCAAACACGTTTTTGTTTGGTGTTTGAATCAAAGAGATGACATTGAGTTTTTTGTCTTTTCTAGCAAAAAACGATTGAATGACCATTTGTCATACTTTCCCGAGTTTTACATTCGGCGCTTCTCTGGCCGTCCATTTCATCATTTTTCTACTCATACCCTTAGCGCGTGATACGTGTTATATGTGACTTTCGTCACATCAAAAATCGTTCTGACACGAAGCAGATACCTCAGCGTGGCAACGAAACATCTCGAAGTCGGCGAAATTGAAGTGCTAGCTAGATTTCTCGAGGCAGTTAGCGGTGAAATCTGTTTCATCATCTGAATCGAAGAATAAAATTTGGATTTTTAACGAAATTACAATTTTGTAGCGAAATTACGATTTTGCCCTTTCGAAATTGGAATTTCTGGGTCTTCTGATTGAATTCTCGAATCACCAGATAATTCCGCATGGTTTTATCGGTAGACCCGGCTTAGGCGCTTCATGATACAGACCAGTAGCGGCTTATCTGATCGTGGAACTGTTGAGTAATGTCACGCCAAAACCCGCTAGGGGCATAGCGGCATCCAGTCGCGCCCACTCGAGCGCCCGGCTAAAGTTTGAAGTGTGAAAAAGAGCAGCTAGCATTATTATACTTTGGATTTTTGTCAATTACAATGCGCCATTCAAATAAATCTTGCAAACTTTCTAAGTCGTAAGTCTCGAGAATTCAAATTTTTCATCTTGAAATAATTACTTCTAAATATCCAAATCTCGATTATAAGATGTCGTATAAAATGCATTCGAGAATATAGCTTAATGTTGGGATCTCCCAAATCTAACTTTGTACTAATATAAAAACGAATGTTATTATCCAAGTGGCTTCTCAATTAACTTTCAAAACCCAACATTTCACATAAACAATAACTTATTAGTTCAATATGATCCAACATAAAGCTCTAATCAAATCCTAATGATGACGTATCCCCAACGTAGTCATCACTCCTCGAGGAGACTAAAAGTACCTGAAAATATGTCAACGAATGGGAGTGAGGCTTGAGCTTCCCAGTGAAATACTAATACATTTCATGGATAAAAATTTTCAATCATATAACAAATATGAGATGTTTTCATCAAACTCCCGATTCAAAAATAAGGTTGGAACATTAACAAAATTGATATCAGAGCATTCTCACATCAGATTTCAAATCGGAGTTTAAGTATCCGATATGATGCAAACAATTTTATATCAAATTTGATTCAAACACTTTCATATCAAGTCAAAATCAAATACATTTCAAATATATTTTTCTCACAGTAATCAAATATCTAATGGTACTTGACTAATGTGAGACTTTCAAATGGGTAGATTTGTGCAAAATTGTTCGTTTAAGGTAAGACGAGAAACCAAACACTACTAGTACTAGTACTCTAGCAAAAACCCTGCTTATTGAGTTCAAATCGATTACATTCACCATTTAAGGAATGTAAATGCCAACTATTTTCCGTTGACAATGGCAAATAGTGTCAAACTATCATTCGATTGTGGTAAGGCTAGCAGAGTCAAATATTTCGTTGAAAGTTAGTGCGAAACATAAAAAGTATCTCCATTTCATTCCATAAACAAAACAAATCTCAAAAAGTACAATCATACAGAACTACTATTTGATCCATGGATAATCAAATAAATAAAAAACAAGTAAAACTTTTCATAAACCAAGATTATATATAATTTGGTTAAAACAATTTTCATCCTCAAATGAAGTAAAAACAAACAATTTTCTTTTAAAGATGCGAGTAACATCGCCAGGTACTCAGCTTTGAAAAGACTGTCCCGAATAATTTCACCTCAATGAAATGTTTTCTCCTAAAATAATAAGATAAACCTCATCATTACTTATTTATTCTTAAAACTTCATAATTTGATATTCTTAATAAAATATTCACTTGCCAAAATACATATATCTTTAAATACTTATCAAATACATATATTTATAAAAATTTAGCATTTTCAAATTTATCTTATTTGTTTATTATTATTTTCTTTCAAAAATTATCCTCAAATATTTGTTTCTTATTTTTTTCTTAAATAAATCTTGAATATCTAGCATTATTCTTCTTTTTTTTTTCAATCTCATAGCCTACGGTTAGGACCTTTCTTTCTTATATATATATATTTTTCTTTTACTTTTTCATTTTCATACTCAAAGCAATTCAGTACAAGACCACAAATTCTTATTTTATTTCTTTTTTTTTTTTTAAAGAATGAGAGTGAAATCTAAATCTGACTTATTCAGGGGTTCATCTAGAAAAAAATTAAAATTTACATCAAAAGAAATCTAGAAAAATAAAATAAGGAAGATCTTACCAGAAATTTGTTTAAAATACTATATCAGAAACGATCGTCTTTTGGAATTCTACCAGTGACCATAGAAATTCAGAGAAGAATAGAAAAGTTTTCTTTCTTGTCCAATTTATACCTAGGGGTATCTATTAGGAAAATTACCTTTACCTCTTTCATTAAATTAATTAATTAATTAATTAACTAATTGAATTATCATTTATTATTTTCTGTAACTTATACTGTAAAAAATTTGTCATTATTATTTTCCCTAACTTATACCTATACAAATTCCAAGGTGTTACATCCTCCCCTCATTTATAAAAGTTTAGTCCTCTAAACTTGCCATACCTGAGTCTTGAAATAATTGAGGATGCTTTTCTCTCATCTCTTCTTCTAACTCCCAAGTGGCCACTCGGATACTATGATTGCTCCATTGGACTTTTACCAACTTGACAACAACATGTGGTAGAACCTTATCAATCACATCCATAATTTGAACGGACACCTCTTCATAGGTCAAGTCCTTCGAAATTTGAATAGGCTCCGACTCCACAACATGAGAAGCATCAAAAACATATTTCCTTAAGGTCGAAACATGAAACACATTATGAATCTTAGACAGGCCTAGGGGCAAGGCTACTTTATCGTCAAGGTACCTACTCTCTCTAATATTCATGGACCATAAATCGAGGCGAGTTTCCCTTTTCTCCAATTCATCAGAGACTTCATAGGCGAAACTTTTAAGAAAACATGGTCACCCACTTCAAACTCCAAATCTCTTACTGCGGTGTCGGCCTTAACTCTTTTGTCTTCCTTTGGTACATTTTGATCTTTCTTTAATCAAGGCTATCTTTTCAACTGTCAATTGCACAAGTTCAAGCCTTAAAAGTTTCCTTTCTCTACATCATCTCAGCAGCAGGGGGATGACATCTTACCATACAACCTTGAAAAGGTGCCATCCAATCTTAGCTTGAAAATTTATTATTATAAACAAACTCCACTAGAGGCAAATAATCATCCCAATTACCTTTTAGGTCAAAAGCACAAGCTCTCAACAAATCTTCTCGGCTTTGAATTACCCTCTTTGATTGTATCGATGCAGTTAAACGAGTACTAAGCTACGACTTAGTACTAATCTTTTTGTAAGCTATACGAAAATCTAAGTGAAAGCGAGGATCTCTATCGAGATACTATAAGCAGGTACTCCATGCATTCTCTGGCCAATCTCCTTAACATAAAAAAGAAGATAAAGCGATCCATTGAAAAATTGACTTCGGTGAGTAAGCTTTATCGACCGTCAGCAAATCCGCAGGTACATTATTACCCCCCCGAGGTTCTTAGCGACTATGTCTGAAGTCCATGATAAGATGTCTTTCCATTTCTACTCGAGAATAGCAAGTGATTGTAAGACCTTCTTTGGTCGTTGATCTTTCGACTTTCACTGTTGACACCGCAAACGGTGAGCCACATAGTGTGCGATATCGCCATGCGACCTGATAATTACACTTTAAATCCTTATGCATCTTTGTCCCTCTTGGGTGGTCTGCAAGTCTAGAACAATGAGCTTCCTCCAACAGCTCTCTTCTCAGGTTTCCATCATTTGGAACACATGATCTATTGCCAAATCTTAAAATCCCATCATCTAATAAGCGAAGTCAAACACTACCTCTTAACCTCCTCTTATAAAATTCACGATAGTTGCATATCATTCTTTAGTAGGGTCTTAATTCTCCCAACCAAGTCTGGTTGACTCTAAAGTTCACCACAAGAGCTCCAGGAGTCCAAGGGTTGATATGGACTTGTAAACTCCTCGTCTTTAAGTAATTGCCTTTGACAACCTCTAATAGTAAGGAACCCGTGATTCACTTAAGGCGTCAGCCACAACATTTGCCTTTCCTGGGTGATACTGAAGAATACAATCATAGTCCTTAAGTAATTATATCCATCTTCTTTACCTCATGTTCAATTCCTTTTGGGAAAACAAATACTTCAAACTCTTATGATCTGTAAATATCTCTGAGTTTCAGCTAGCTTGAGAAAGTGTCTCCAAATCTTTAGTGCAAAAATCCTTTGCGGCTAACTCAAATCATAGGTAGGATCATTTCGCTCCTTAAAGCTTCCATTGTCTGAAGCATAAGCCACAACTCTCCCATGTTGCATGAAACCTGACCCAAACCACGACAAAGAGGCATCCTTATACCCTGAAACCCTCCACGAACTTGAAGGGATAAAGTCAAGAAATAGGACTGTCACCAATCTTTTCCACTAACTCTTGAAACTACGTTCACAATTATCAAACCACTCAAACTTAACTCTTTTTAGTCTTTGGTCAAAGTAGGGCAATCTTGGAAACCCCTCGATAAACGCCTATAATAGCCGGCCCGAGTCCTAAGAAACCGAGATCTCGGTCCACCAGTGTCGGTCTCCTCGATTTGACACAGCTTATCTATAACTCCCGGGATCAAGCTGAGATGCCATCTTTGGTCACCACATGCCCAAGGAAAGAAACTCTGTCTAACCAGAATTCACACTTCATTAGTTTAGCATACAACTGCTTATCTCAGAGAGTTTGTACATCTGATACTCAAATGGCTCATACTCACTCCTACTCTTTGAGTACACAAATATAGATCTATAAAAACCACCCTGTTGATCTAGATAAGGCTTGAATACCTATTCATTAAGTCCATGAAAGCGGCGGGTGCATTAGTCGGAAACCAAAAACTCGCAATGCCCATTATCTAGTTCGCGGAGTCTTGAGTACATCTTCGAGTCTAACCCTTAAGCGTGATAACTGAGTAGGGTCAATCTTAGAAAACACACATGCACCACTGAGTTGATGGGAACAAATCATCAATCCGAGGAAGGGGATACTTGTTCCCTCACCGAATCCTCTTATTGACTCTCTTATAATAAATCTACGATCTCATGGAGGTCATCCTTCTTCTTTACAAATAAAATAGGAAACTCTCAGTGAAACATAGGCTAATGGAAGCCCTTAACTAACAACTCCTGAAGTTGAATCTTCAACTCCTTAAGCTCCAAAGGTGCTAAGGGACCATAGAGATAGGAGCTGTCCCTGGTGCCAAATCAATGGTGAACTCCACCTCCCTTTCTTTTGGCAAACCAGGTAAATCCTCTGGAAAGACATCAGGGTAGTCCTTTACAATGGGTATGTCTTCCAACTTTAAATCATTTCCCTCATTCACAACATAAGCCAAAAAGCCTTGACAACCTTTCCTAAACAAAGAACTAGCTTGTGAGGTTGAGATCATGTACAACGATGAATGCATCCCACATGCTTCCCTGAGAAACTAAGCTAAAAGTGACGAAATGCTCGCGTCTTATTTGAAACAATCAACAGTGCGCGGTATGAAGCTAGCCAATCATCCACAAATCACATCAAAATCTTGAAGCGAAGTACTAGGTCAGCTTGTCATCTCTTTATACCCGATCATCACCTGACAATCTCTAAGTATTTGATTAAACACATGAGATTCTCCCAGTGCCAACAAATAAATGAAGTCCATGTTATCGATGACATACACAGCATCTGACAAAGATGGAAACAAAGAATCACGTTGAACCGGGATGGGAGATTAAGGCTCTAGCAAATAAGGTGTGGTCGAAAGTACGCCACCATCGAGAAGTGGCACGAGGCATCTCTGTGAGTCATAGAAAATACCGCCCTTGAGCTCTAGAGCCCACATGCAGCCCTCTTTATTCTCCTCCTTCGGCTTCCCGAATGCAAACTTCTTATTTTCCTAAGAGCAATCAGAGACCATATGTCCTTGTTTTCTACAACCAAGCAAGCTCACAATCTCTATAGCATGGCTTACCTGTGTTTCTTACCATAAGTAGGACAAATCACATCTGAATTTTGTGTTGCCTTTCATTTATTCTGATTTCTACTTGGAGCCGACTTTTTCTGTACTTGGTTACCATGAGCACCATTACTCCTATTCCTCTTCCTTTGTTGTTCCATATCTTGGTGAAATACTTCATTATCCTTCTCTATGATAAGGCTTTATCTCTTACCTGCGAATAAACCCACTGACACCGAATTGATATCTTATTCTTCAAATAAGGCTTTAGTCCATCCTGAAACTTTAATGCTTTTTCCTCCTCTATAGCAATCAACTGTGGGGCAAAACGTGATAGTTCGGTAAACTTAGCCTCATATTGGGCCATTGTCAAATCCCTCTTTTCCAAACGGACAAACTCTCCCACCTTTTATCATCGACCACTATCAGGAAAGTACTTCTTATAAAACACCTCCTTAAACTGTCTCAAAAAAATAGGCCCTTGATCCTCTAAAAGCCTCTTAGTCATGAGCCACCAATGATCTGCCTCTTTGTCTAACATAAATCTTGCATAAGAGGCTTTTGCTCCTCAGGAGACAATCAATGACAATAAGAATTTTCTATCTTCATAATCGAAGCCTCTACCTCTATTGGATCCAGAGATGCCCAGGAAAATAAGGGGACTCGACTTCTTAAAGTAGATCCAGAGGAGCTGCTGTAACACCTGAGAGAAAATATGTCTAGTCGTTTTCAACATGTTTAGGGTATTTTGTAGGCATAAATTGAATTTTTCGTAATTAAAATGCGAAACATGGAAATTAAGAAACCCGGAAATTGTACAAGACATAAGGACAAAATTGTAATTTGTCAAAAAGGGGCATAAAAGTCATAAATTGTTAAGATTAGAGGTCAAAGTGGAAATAACATAACTTGTAGTGGAAATAATAGAATGAGGGAGGACTAAAAGGCAAATAAAATAAGTTGAATTATAAAAAGGGGAGGGGGACAAAAATAACTCATTTTTGGTCTCTAAACAAGCTCATACGGGTTGGAACAAAGGAGGAGAAGAGGAAGAAAGAGGAGCAAGGCAAGGTAATAGGTGTATGGAAATTCTAAAGTCTTGTATGATTAGTGTGATTTTGTACACAAACTACTTGAGTATGGATTGCTAGGGTTTTTCTTTGGATATTAGTTTTGTTCCTTTAAAGGTTTGTTAGGAATACATCCTAACTCTAGATTTATGGGAAGTTGGGTTGAAAATCCTGGTTGATATCAATTAGATGATCCTTCCATAATTGTATGGTTTTTTGTAAAAGTTTGAGTGAACTTTGGTATGAATCCTTGGATTCTTTGGCTAATTAAAAGTGTTTGTGGAGTTGTTTGGAGGGATTCCATGTTAGTTTTTTATGAAGGATGGAATATAAGAGAATTATGGAAGAAAGGTGAATGAAAAAGGCTGAATTATGCCATTTACGAGGCGGAATCGCGACCTTCAGTCTAGTCTACCAAACAAAGGGTGATACCGGTACCACTTATCTGATGCAAAATGGTCACAGGGTACCATCAAAGTGTCTGCATTACCCTCACCAAACTTCGAGTTTGTGCCGTTACCAAACATAGTGATGCACGTACCAACAGTTCTGTAACTGGTTTTGGTATTTTGCATAATTAGTATGAATTCGCACACATTGGAAATGATAGAACTCTAATAGATGATCGACAAGGGTTAAGATAAGAAATAAGTTAAGTGAAAAATGTACCGTACCTCGCCGCCGATGAAGCGAATCGATGTGGGCAAACTTCATGCCCTATAATAAGATAGGAAGTTTCTAAATACATATACTTGTAGGAATGCCAAGGACCAGGTATTAAATGACCACGACACACTTTTATTTACGTGGCGAGCACGTTAGTGGGGTGTGGCACTCTCATGTATACGGCATACGATACGTGTGAGCTTGCGGTCGGTCGGTCGCCGGCATCCTGCTAGTGCTCTGGTACTTTTGTTACGTGAAGCGAACCGTTACGTCGGTCATTTGACACTCACCGCCTTTATCTTCTGACACTTGATCTTGTATAGTATCTTCAGTGCTTATCGGTGTTGTGTCGAACTCATTTATTAGTCTCTTGGTGCAATTAATTCATAGTTATATGACAATAACGGAATAGAGGAATAGAGTAAACAAATGTGTATGGATTAAATTACGTAGTACCTCTGGTGCTTGTAATAAAATTAAGCTTTGTAACTCCTCACGGAGATAAGAGCAAAGCATCAAGTTATATAAGTCACAGTGTGAATCCTAACCAGGGAATCAGAGATAAGCGTAAGTCTGGTAAGAATAGTAATTAACATAAATGCATTATATGAATGCATGAAAATTAAACGTCACATTATTGTATATGCTTACTCACAATGTGTATATGCATACCATATGTTTCCCATAGCGTAAAGCTTAGCACGGGTTCGATCAGTGTAGATGCAGAAAAGAAGGCAGTGATTTAAGCATTGTTGGTAAAATACTGTGAAGTATAGGGTTCATCATGTGGGTTAACGCCTCGATCGAGTAAATGTAAATATATAGTTTTTGTATATGTAAATGGGACTCAGGACTGTATATATGTGACACTGTAAACACCACTATGGTGGTAGTTTTATTTTGGACTTTTATATTTGATATATTAATACAGTTATAAGACTTGGACATACCAACGTCTGATAAAGCAGGTAAAGAGTCCTAGTTTATAGTCTCGCGCCTTGAACCCGGTTCAGATCATGAATTCGGGTCGGACAGGAATCCCAGTGTGTTTCTTACCCTACTAGATGAGATTGTCCTTAAACCATTGCTTCCGAGTAGCTCTAGCACGCCTCGACCAATCAACCAAAGTTCGAATATATAAAACCCTTCGAGTACTCATAGGAAATGGCTTTAAAGTGGAGGTATCATCGTGGCGACTATTTTGGGAAGATCTGAGTCTCCTTGGCGGCATGGTGTCCTATAAACAAAGGTATAACTAATTTAGTCATTAAACGAGTAAGCAGAAGTTAGAATTGTAGGGAATTAAAGGAATCGAGACTAGATGGAAGTTGAAACTTAAGCTAATCGTCACTCATCTATTCGAGTAAAAGCCAATGAGTTCCCATGAATCGCTAACTGAAGGCTCACGTCTGCTCTGTCGCTCCCGAGCCCGCTGAGGCGTGATTGTGGTCAGTGGCACTCCAAACGCCCGGTACAAAGGTTTGAAGTGTGAAGCAAACACTAACCTTCCTTAATAAGTGGATTTTGTCCAATTACCAGCTTACGTGTTCAGAAATAAATGCCACGACTTTAAGTGTAGAGTCTACCAATTCAAAATTTCATGCCAGGCAAAAATTATACAAATGTCGAATCTCGATTATGAATGTCATATAAAGCATTTTAGAATATAACAAATTTGTCTCGAATGTCACATTTTAATCTTGTAAGCAGATATTTATTATTGTCAAAGTGACTTCTCGAAGTGCTTTCAAATGACATTTCACATAAGCAGTAAATTATTAGTTCAACATGATCCAACATAAAGCTGTCGTATCCTAATGATGACGTATCCCCAGCGTAGCCATCACTCGCAGCGGAGACTAAAAGTCTGCAGCGAAAATATGTCGGCGAATGGGGTAGGCTTCACTTCGATAAATACTAATACATTTTTATAGATCAAAAGTTTTCAATCATATAACAAATAGGAGATGTTTTTCATCAAACTTTAGATTCAAAAATAAGTTTGAACATTAACAAAATTTACTTCCAAACATTCTCACATCCATTTCAAATCGAACGTTTGAATGTGATCAAAAAGCGATTTCGTATCGAATTTAAATTCAAACACTTTCATACTCGAGTCCCGAAATTAAATACGTTTGAGTATATTTTCTGCCCAGTCGTGAATGCTCCCAATGGTGTGTCACATCAGTGTGAGACTTTCAAATGGGTGGTTAACCCATGGTGTTATTTTAAGGTGGAGGCGGGCCGGCAATCATAGTCTTAGTAACCTCTAAGCGGCGGCAAATGGCTGGGGTTGAATCGAGTCTGTGCCGCTTAAGGAATGTAAAGATAAACTATTTTTCCCGTTGACAATGGCCAAATAGTGTCAAGCATCATTCTGATTAATAGTGAAGCCTTAAGAATAAGATATTTACCATTCAGTTAATTAAGAAAGCATCGTATTTTAAGCTGTTCCTTTCATAAAAAAGCAAATATCAAAAGTACAATCATACAAAACTACTATTTGATCCATAGATAATCAAATAAATAAAAAAAAAAAAAGTATAAGCTTAATAAACGAGAATTATATAATTCGGTTAAAGCGATTTTATTGCCGAATGAGTAAAAGCAAAATATGATTTTAACACTTTAAAGATACAAATTAATATCATGTACTCTCGAAAGAGATGCTAATTTGAAAGAAATTTAATCAGAAGAATTTCACGCCCAATGAAATATTTCTCCTAAAGGAATAAACTATCATCATTGCTTATTTATTTTTAAAACTTTACTGTTTGATGTGCAATAAAAATATTTCTTGTAGAAATAATATATCTTTAAATACTTATCAAATACATATAAAAATTTATTTTAAGATTTATCTTTATTTGTTTTATTATTATTTTCTTTGAAAATTATCCTCAAATATTTATTTAACTTTTTTAAAATAAATCTTGAATATCAGTTATTCTTTTTATTTTCAATCCATAGCCTACAGTTAAGACATTTCTTTCTTATATATTTTATTTTAACTCTTTTTTAAATGCTAAATGCTGAAACGATTAGGTATGGCTTAATCGGTCTTATTTTATTTCGTTTTTTTTTAAGGCAGTGAAATCTAATCCCATTGCTTGAGTTAAATGCAAGCGAAAGAAAATTAAAAATCATGTCGAAGAAATCACAGAAAAATAAAATAGGAAGATCTTTACTTAGAAGAAATTTGTTAACGAATCACTGAATCAGAAGTTATGCGTCTTACTGGGTCCTATAAAGTAGGAGAGAAATTGAGAAGAATAGGAAAAGTTACTAACCTTGTGATTTATCTTTTAGGTATTTATTAAGGAAAATTACATTTTATCCTCTTTTCACATTCATTAATTAATTAATTAACTAATTAGATTATCATTATTATTCCACAACCAAGCACCATAAAAATTACACTATCGTTATTATTTTAACAAGCATCATATCTGAGTCTTGGGTATTACATAATGGATCTGGCGCAAAATGCGATCTTTCACACCTCTACCGCCATATCGATCCGTCGACTTCTGTACTGTACGTTTCTTTGCAAGTAATAGGAATATTTGAGAGATAACTGGTTTGTATCACCAAACTACAAAACACTGCTTCTGGTTTTGATTTACCAATTACCACACTGCGAAGCGAATATTGTTCAAAGGAATCAGAATCATATTATTGGTGGGCGACCAGATATTTTTCGACCACCCATGATTTAAGATTTTGTGGTGAGAAATAGACACATGATCAGTTAGCCACAAGTTTGAAAAGTCAGTGGATCAGCATCAGCCTGCTTTTTCTTTTTTTAATATGTTTATATGACTTCGTTGAAAAACTGGTCACATATAAAACAAGAGCTAGCTCCAATGGGGTCAGTCGTTAGAAAGTTTTCACTTTTCACTTTTCAAGCCAACCCAGTAGCTCTACTCTTTGGGGACCATAAAATTATTGTGCTTTCAGTTTGAACAAATGTTCCTTGTGGACCGATTCTTGAACGTCAAGCTGTTTTTTTAACGAAGAATCATCCCAACTTCAACCAAGAATATTGGAAAAAGCCAGTGTAAAAGAAACTAAATTTCTTAATTCTAAGCACTTCATCTATAGACTAAATTAAGATTCCTTTTCTGCATGCATGCTATTCCTGTATTTAATCAAATTGAATATATCTGACATAAAGCTGAAAATGATGCTGTTGCAACCAGAACTAACACAAGTAGATAGATATATATTTAACACAAAAGGATTCAAATCTCTTCAATTGGTTAATGCATTCATAAATGAATTAAACATATTAGTGTTGAAGTGACAACATTTCAGAATTTGAGAAACCCTACCAACAGAGACTTGTGCAGTTTCAACCATAAACATTGCCATTCATCACAAACGGTTGTGCCCAGAATCACAGAGTCCACACAGCCTCTCCCTAGGGAGATGGGTCATGCACAAAGATTAATTGAGGACTTCACTTAATGTTTAGAGATAGAGAGTTCTAGGGAGCTACATGATGCTTAAATCTTACTTCCAACTTCTTATTTTTGTCTATAACAGAGTAATGATCATTCGATTATTGGAGCTCTTATATCCAACTCATGCAAAAGGTGACTTGGGGCCCTGCAGTCACAGGGAAGGATTAGATCTTGTTCAACAGCTATTAATCAGCAAGGAAAAGGAATTTACCTTCGGATATTTAAGAATAAAAAACTTGACACAGTCCAGCTGCTCTGCACAGAATGGTTTGAACTTATGGTTCCATGGGCCAGGCTTTAGATGCTTCTCAATCAAAAATAAAAGGGTAGAGTTTTCATTTATCCTCTAACAAAGTTAAATGAATCAATGACATGTTAAAATTTCATGGAGTAAGAAGACTACTATAGAATCTGTCCTGAAGATAAGAAAAGGTAAGAATGCTCACCCATGATCAAGTAATAAAACATCTGTTGAAAGAAACCGCCATTCAATCGTCCAAGTGATGCATTTAGTTATAGTAAAATAGACATGAAAGAGAGTGATGTTAGGAACTGAAAAACAATTCTCGGTCACTACCTTTTTCTATTGATTAGAAAAAAAAACCCAAATAACAGCCAAAGACAATTCATGGAATTCTTATCATTTTGCTATGTTTTGAACTAGGAAATCTTGGAACTGCAGGGAGAAGCCCCCATTTGCTATGTATCATATCCTCAAATTACCCACTGCTTTTCATTCTGTGTTTCTATCCATCTTTTTTGTTCTGTCTAGATTTTCCATTGATTTTTAATCTGGCTTAGATCAAGTATTTGCTGTAGAGAAATAAGAAAAATATATATTGGAAGAAAAAATAAGGAAGTGCATTCACGATATTCAATTGTTGAGGACGAAAAAGGTATGTATATTGGGAAAAAAATTGGTTTGACACTATTCATTTGCATTTGCATTTGCAGGAGATAATATTGACTAGACTCTTTCAACCTAATCAACAGAAAACCAGTTGGGTGTCCAATTAAGTATTCACGAATATGATACGTACATAAGTCTCTCTGCCTCTATTCCTTCTTGATATCTGGACTGCAAATGTTGAGCATAGAAGAAGAATGATATTCCCACAAATTGATTAAATGACGTGTGTCCAAGCACAGAGAATTGAAGACTGAAAACTTCATGTTCAGAGACACACAGTTCTAGGGAGATCATCCTTCTACTTCAAGTTCTTATTTGTCTTGAACAGAGCAATGATCATTCAATTCTTCAGCTGCACATATAATGGTCATCCAACAGTTTGTCTGCCTATGATTCTTCAGCTGCACAACAAATCTTCTACTTCAAATCCAACAGTTTAAGGTCAGATTCAAAGACATATAATGGCTATGCCTATGATCTGTCATCCAATGTATATATGTGCACATGCATGCATGCTATTCCTGTATTTAATCAAATTGAATATATGACATAAAGCTGAAAATGATGCTGCTGCAACCAGAACTCACACAAGTAGATAGATATATATTTAACACAAAAGGATTCAAATCTCTTCAGTTGGTTAATGCATTCATAAATGGTGGCTTATATTAACTTTGAAGTGACAACATTTCAGAATTTGAGAAACCCCACCAACATAGACTTGGGCAGAATTTGACTAGACTCTTTCAACCTAATCAACAGAAAACCAGCTGGGTGACCACCTCTATTCCTTCTTGCTATCTGGACTGCAAATGTTGAGCATACCACCAATGGACAGCTTGTTCTCATGGAGGCAAGATAAGAGATAAGGAAGACAATAATGCTTGCAAAGCAGTGTTCATGGTGCCATGCATGGAAATTGAAACTCTATGATAGTATACACGAGAGCTTCGAGCATCAAATGGATCCTTTTGGTACCAGAGAGGACTTCTATTGGCATACCATACTACAGTTGTGTCCAGGGATTTTTAACAAACTCAAATTCTGAATCAAATTCTTTAAGTGCCAATACAAAATTATTTTAAGAATAGTGGTCTAACAATACCTACAGCACTAAACAGCTAAAGAATTAATTTGGCATATTGCTTCTACAATAACTAAAAATGGTGATCAATATTGAATAATTCCATGTGTATAATACGCGGTACCTCTGACTGTAAAACTCGAGCTACAGAATAATATTCAGCTGCTTCAGTAGTGTATTTCCCTGCGAATAATAAATTCAATAACTTAGGCAGAAACTGATGTTGTAACCAGAAGTCACAAAAGATGATATATAACACAAAAGGATTCAAATCTCTTGATTGGATAATGCGAAATGAATCATATTCATTGTTTGAAGTTAACAACATTCAGGAAGAGAACTCAGAAAAGTTTGACACTGGAGAGAAACAAAATGACAAGACCAAAAATCACTATATAACAAACAGTAAGGGCTGCTCCAACATATCTATGTGGATGAAAATCAGCAGAGAAACCAGGCTATTTCAGAACACTTGAGGAGAAACCTCACCGGCAGAGACTTGAGTTTCAACCATAAACATGTCCAAAATCTGAACAATCTATTCTTTCTTCCGATTTCACTTCCTTGGAAAAGTCACCTTCCCAATCAAGAAAAAACATCAGGATTAATTTGAGCATTAATGATATCAATTGCTCAAAATCAAAATCTATGTTTTCACCAGGTTCCTTCTTCAGGGGCCTGGAGTCTGGCTTATTAGCTTGTGCCATGTTCTTCTACTTCCTCTTCCTTGAATGAAATGCCTTTTGGACTTGGGTGATCAATCGTACAAGACTCCTTAAGCTCTGGCTGATGATGACGGGGATTGGCAACTTTAATGACATCAAGTCATGTATTTTTCTGACCTGGGGCCCTGCAAGTGCCATGGAAGGATTAGATCTTGTTCAGATAGAATCTTTTTTTGCTTCTTTAAAAGGGGAAAAATGTTCAGCAGCTATCAATCAACAAGGAAAAGGAATTTACCTTCAGATATTTACGAATGAAAAACTTGAGACAGTCCAGCTGCTCTGCACAGAATGGCTTGAGCTTATGATTCCGTGGCCCAGGCTTTAGATGCTTCTCAATTACAGATGCAAGGGTAGAGTTCTCATTTATCCTGTAACAACATTAAATGAATCAAAGAAACATTAAAATTTGGAGTTAGAAGACTACCATGGAATCTCTCCAAAAGATGAAGAATAGATAAGAGAGCTCACCCATGATCAAGTAAAACATCTGTTGAATGAAACCGCCATTCAATCGTCCAAGTAATGCATTTCGATCTAGTAAAAAATGAAATGAAAAAGGCTGATGTTAGGACTTGAAAAACAATTCTTGAAATCCACTTTTTCAATTTATTAAAAAAAAAAAACCAAAACAACAGCCAAAGACAGTTCATTGAATTCTAATCATTTTTCTATGTTTTGAACTAGTAAATATTGGAACTGCAGGGAGAAGCCCTGTTTGATATGTTTCATATCCTCAAATTACCCACTCCTTTTCATTCTGCGTTTTCTATCTCTATCTTTTTTTATCTGTTTAGATTTTCCATTGATTTTGAATCTGGCTTAGATTAAGTATTTCTGCAGAGAAAATAAGAAAAATATATTTTGGAAAAAATAAGGAAGTGCATTCTGTATTCAATTACGGGAGATAATATTGACTAGACTCTTTCCAACCTAATCAAAAGAAAACCAGTTGGGTAATCAATTAAGTATTCACGAATATAATACATACATAGTCTCTCCCTACCTCTATGGAGGCCATGATATATGGAAGAGAAAGACTGGTGATATGAGCAGCGAAGTAGTGTTCATGGTGCCATGCATGGAAATGGAAATTCTTTACTAGTATACGGGAGAGAGCTTCAAGAATCCAATAGTAATACCATACATATTGCCAACCCAGAGGCTGCTGTGCACTAGTGGTTTTTGAGGACTCAAGGTTTGCAAATGGAACTGGAAGTTGTTGGAGGAAAAGACTACCTCTTTCAAATGGGAGGTTGGATCAAACTGTTGTTGCCAAAAGTCCAGTAAGCTAACTTCAGGCAGAGGCAAGCAAAACAAAGCAATTATAATCCTCTCAGGCCCCTTAGTGTTCTTCATTTCTGTCACTGCAATTTCTCTACTTTAATTTCTACTGCTTGAACCACAAAAATCTGCTTCTTTATCAAGAATCTGCATATAAAGGGAGAAGGTGAGAAAGAATTCAAAGCAGAAGTGAATGTAATTAGCTAAGCTCACCATAAGACTTGTTGGGTTACTGCCATAAGGGTGAACACCGACTTCTTGAGTATGAGTTTATGGACAAATGGCAATGGCTCTTTATCTTTTGGTGAGGTGCCCAAGGACTTTGTGTACCCACATGAAGAATGCAGTCAACAGATAATGCATTGTCACATAAAGCTCTCTCAGAACATAACTATGGAACCAAAAATTGCAGACTTTGGACTGGGAAAGCTTCTGATGAGCAATGGAACTTTAACACTCAAGAGGCATCAGAGGGATTATGGGGGTATGTATATTCAGACAAATCAGGCAGCATATATCTCTTACAATAACACACCATGAAGCATCAGCACAACACCAGGGTTCAATTAATCTGCAAAGCAAGGGATTCATCAATGTTTCCTTCAAAATAAATTATAGGAACAGAGATGGACAATTCTGAAATTTTTGTGGTCTGTTTTAGCATTTATATAAGAACTTGAAGGTTCTATGTCTATCTTTGATCGGTACCTCGTTCAAAATTGTCGCACAGTTGAGGGGATTGTTAACTTTGCCATGGGCCAGCCAAGCAACAATTCATAAGAAGCAGGGTAACAAAGAATATCATAATTTTGACTAGTTTTGATGGAAACAAGCCTGGAACTGATCCTTGGAATCAAAACTCACTTTCATCAATGAAACACTAAACGTTTATAAATATATATAGAAGCCCTTCTAAAGATATGAATTAGTCAGAGAACTCACCTATGGTCTAGCAAAACAACCCCATTATATAAGAAACCACCATTCAAAGGTTGTAAAACAAACCTGCTATCGTTGTACCGCCACCTCAGAGAAATCCTGCCATGGACAGCCTGGGGCAGGGGAATTGAATTTTATCAGCTGGAGTTCCCTGCCTGTTCCTTCACTGTTTGAAGTGACAACAAAATTCTGCAAAAGGGAGTTGATGTTGAGTTCTGGAGAGAAACAAATGACAAGACCACCATAAATAACTAGAAAAAGCAAATGCTGCTCCAAAATATCCATGTCGAACCTCTAAAGAAATCTGAAGTCAAAGACATTATTACTTACAAACATTCATTCCACAGCCTCCTTAGTAGCTATATGGAAATGTGTCATGCACAAAGAATTGAAGACTTCACTTCATGATTAGAGATAGTTCTAGAGAGATGATCCTTCTACTTCAAGTTCTTATTTGTTTTTAACAGAGCAATGTGCACTCAATTCTTCAGCTAGCATCCAGGAATTTCACCTTCCTCTAGTTCCACTAATTCCTCCTCTGGGAAAACTCAACCAAAATCCGAACGATCTATTCTTTCTTCATATTTCACTTCCTTGGAAAAGTCACCTTCCCAATCAAGAAAAATCATCAGGATTAAAGTAGCTAATTAACATCTCCTCTCCAATTTGGGTGCTCAACAAGAAAGATGTCCAAAACATGACATATTTGATCATACCCTTCTTATCTTCTATAATGCCTGAATGCCTCTACAGAGGAAAAACATTCTGAAACCTAGGAATTAGTACATGTAAACTTAAGAATGAGTATATATATATATATATTTGCTACGTAAGTAGAACTGATTATATTAATCCAACAAAAATTCAAACTTTCGGAGCATTTTGCAAACCAGTGAAAATACGATTTTCCACACCAAGAGAAAATAGTAACAGATATGTATGGGATTACAGCACCATCATCAATTTCTGGATTGGATTGCAGTAAATGTTCCAACTCGGTAGGAGGAACCTGCAAGTTGTTCTTGGCTTTGAGTGAACAATTTTAAAGGCAATGAGAAGACACCCACAACGTACGTCTGCTATGGATAATGATACTATGGAAATAATTCAAATCTTCAATATTCACGTTTTATTTGATCAGTTATTCTATTATATAACAATGAATAGGAGATCATCAGGAACAAGTAACAAAAGATCACTAGTTTTAACCAGCCCTCTCGATCCAAGGTTGCAGCAGTTGCCTCATCATCCCCTACATAACCTGCACTTACCATCAATTTCCTTATCAAACAGGAAGCCTTGTTATAATTCGCTTTTAAGTGAATCTGCAAAGAAATGGCTGATGAACTTAATCTAACAGGATGATTAAGGCATAGGCTTCCATAACGTTCACAGAGGGCAAAGGGAAGATCAATGGCAGGGAGAAAGAGGAATGATTGACACCAACTCAGAGGAGCTAGTTTGAAGGACAAGAAGTTATCCCTCCATTGCTATCTAGCATTCTTGTGAGAAAATTTATAAAAAAATTATCATTATCTTTTTACTTAATGTAATAGCATTGAAATATAATGCAACACCTTACTATGCAAGAAGGTGTTACAGTGATGTAGTAATGCATGTTGGAGCTATTTTGGGTTCCTTTTCTATCTTACCTCCTATGTGCATGTAAACATAATTTCCTTAGAAAAAAAGAAGTCAAAACAACATGTATTTCTTCTTTAAAAACGGTTCTCACCCGTTTTTAGTTGAAGGCTCAGTTCCTAGGGTTAGTCTAAGAGTGTATTTTTCCAGCTTTAGATCTCAGTGGCTGTGCCAAAAGATTTTTGTTTGGTTTCAGCAAGAAATGCATGTACTAAATTTATTCACAGAGAACTGAACCATCATACAACATAGAGGAATTGGGAATTAGTACCATGGAGTGGCGGTAACTGACTCCTGATATCAGTTGTTGAAAGAAATATCTAGCCTGATAGAAATGCACAGAGAAGAAAAAGAAAAATACATTAGCAAAAGGTCTTAATCAAATCAAGTGATCACTTGATTACACAGGAATGACATTTTTTCTTGCAGAAAATGGAAATGTGTTATGTGGTCAATCTTCTTCTAAACAATTATAGAGTTTGCCTTCGAACAAAAATTTAAACCCCCCTCGATAAGAAAGCATGCCCTCTACAATATCTTGTTTTCTCAAAGACATATATAAAAGCATCACATCCTAAAAAATAAAAAATAAAAACAAATAAATAAATAAATCAGCAGGTTGCATCTAAGAGTTTCTTAAATTAAATAAGTGAAACTAACACCTCATCCTCATTGAATCTACCAGCATTACAAATTCTCTCAAAGAGCTCCCCTAGTAGCATATTCGATGACTATAGCCAGATGGGTCGGTGTGTTAGCAGGACCTGCACAGGATCCATACCCTCTATTTAGAATTCTAATATACCAATCTGCACCATAAGCAAGAACAGGGCTTCCCCCCTCCGCCTTTGTTTCCTTCATCATCTTCTTCTTATATTAATCTTAATTCTATATTTCATTTTGAAGTGGGTAGAAAAAGAAAATTATTTTCTTGAGATTTAATGGGAGGAAAATTTGGAAGATTATTTGAACTAAAAGCCTCATAATACCCATTTGTCCTTGGATAAAAATGGAACAGAGCCATTTTCTCCTTTCCTGTATTTTCTTAGGAACTAAACAAGATTCGGAGAAGAGTAATTTACTGTCTGATCTTTCTTTTTTGTGCAGCAAACCAAATGGGCATCTACAATAATAAGTCTCCAGTCTAATAATATGGTCCAGGTTCTGCATTTCAGTGTGATTTTCCTTCAAATTTTTGAAGTGATTAAGCAATTTGGAAGAATTGATTCTCGAATTTCCCATCAAACGAAAGTGAAAGCATTTAAAATAAATAACTAAATTAAATAAAAAAGATTAAGCATGCTTCATCCGAGGCTAGAAAGAGAAACCTCCATGTGAAGAAAACAATAGAGGCTTTAGATCTAGTGTAGCAAACAATCATAGAGAGGAAAGGAAAATAGAAAATGAGTGATGTGGTATTGTTAGGGTCTTACAGAAGAAGTGAATAAAATGCTATATATTCAATTAAATATAAACATACCTTGGGTTGGAATTAGGGTTTGGGATGAATGAACATCAGAGAGGAGAGGGTGAGCAGGGGTGAGTAAGTGGGAGGATAGGGACTTAAGTGTCCATACATGGTCGCTGGTTGTATAGCTGTGGTTTATCCTTGTAGTTGCGGCTCAAACCTATTTGCGGCTATAGAGTCACTTTTAGTTGCAGCTCAAGCCTATTTGTCCCTATAGGTCGCTTTTCTTGTAGTGATCATTTTGGTACCAGATGATCACTCAAATTTATTCTCAATCAAATTCTCTGTGGTCTAACAATCCCTACGGCATTAAACAATATAAATTACTTGGCATACTGCTTCTACTAAGGATTCAAATCTATTCAATTGGTTGAAGTAACAACATAACAGAAGAACAGAAAGCATAACACTAGAGATAAACAAAATGACAAGACCAAAAATCACCATAACAGTAAGTGCTGCTCCAACATATCTATGTTGCACCTCTGAAGCCAGGCTATTTCAGAACTTGAGAAACCCCACCAGCAAAGACTTGAGTTTCAACCATAAACATTGCCATGGAAACACAATGGAAGTGTTTCCCCGACAAGATTAAACTCAATGGAAACACAAACCCATGCTTTTATGTGGAAGCGTTCCTTCACTTTGTGTGGTTGTAGAAGCTGAGAGAGTGTGGTCTTGCCTGCGCACGCCCATGCGATTATGCAGTCATACATGTTAATCTATATCCTTGCCTGATCTTCTTGCATTATGATCAGAAAGCAACCACAACATGATCTTCTTGCATATGTAACTTAATATTCTCATTCTAACAAAAAAAGCAATGCTGCAGTCATATGACATAAGTTGTGTCGCAACATTGCAACATTGAGAAAGAATTAAAGAATTGAGTATGAAAGAGAAGGGCCAAAAAATGGTGGAATCAATTGGATGATTTCATTGAAATGACATTTTTTTGATGCAATGCCAGCCAGCCACTTCCAACCCATAGAAGAAGAATGCTATTCCCACACAACAAGAGGCTGAAAATGAAGCTGGAACCCAGAACTCAAACAAGTTGATACTTAGCAGTAGCACAAAAGGATTCAATCATGTTCATTGTTTGAAGTAACAACATTCCGGAAGAACAGAAAGCTTAACACTGGAGAGAAACAATATGACAAGACCAAAAATCACTATAACAGTAAGTGATGCTACAACATATCTGAAGATTACGATGCCAGGCTAATTCAGAACTTGAGGAGAAACCCTGCCAGCAGAGACTTGAGTTTCAACCATAAACATTGCCATCCATCGCAAAAGGATGGAGGCGTTGTGCCTGCCTGCAATCATTCATTCCACATCTTCCTTAGTCGCTCGCTATATGGAAATGTGTCATGCACAGAAAATTGAAGACTGAACACTTCAAATGTTTAGAGACAGACAGTTCTAGGGAGACCATCCTTCTTCTTCAAGTTGTTATTTGTCTTGAACAGAGCAATGAGCACTCAATTCTTCAGCTAGCATCCAGGAACCTCACCTTCCTCTAGTTCCTCTAATTCCTCCTCTGGGAAAACTCCACCAAAATCTGAACTATCTGTTCTTTCTTCAAATTTCACTTTCTTGGAAAAAGTCACCTTCCCAATCAAGAAAATCATCAAGATTAATTCGAGCATTAATGATATCAATCAGAATATACATCAAGCAAGCCTTGCTCAAAATCAAAATCCATGTTTTCACCAGGTTCCTTCTTCAGGGGGCTGGAGTCTGGCTTATTAGCTTGTGTCAGTTTCACATGCTGCATGAGATCTAGAACCTGAGAATCTAAAGAGCCGCCATGTTCTTCTATTTCCTCTTCCCTGAATGAAATGCCTTTTGGACTAGGGTGATGAATCGTAGCAGACTCCTTAAGCTCTGGCTGATGATTACGGGGATTGGCAACATCAATGACATCAAGTCATGGAAAGTGACATGGAAGGATTAGATCTTGTTTAGATAGAATCTTTTTTTGCTTCTTTAAAAGGGGAAAAATGTTCAGCAGCTATCAATCAGCAAGGAAAAAGGAATTTACCTTTAGATATTCTGAGATAGGAAAACTTGAGATAGTTCAGCTGCTCTGCGCAAAATGGCTTGAGCTTATGATTCGTGTAGCCGGGCTTTAGATGCTTCTCAATTACGAGATGCAAGGAGTAGAGTACTCATTTATCCTGTAATACTTATTAAATGAATCAATGAAACATTAAGAATTTGATGGAGTAAAGAAGACTACTATGGAACTCTCCTGAAGATGAAGAATAGATAAGAGAGCTCACCCATGATCAAGTAAAACAACATCGGTTGAATAAACCACCATTCAATTGTCCAAGTAATGCATTTGGATCTAGTAAAAAAGACATGAAAAGTGTGATGTTAGGAATTGAAAAAAAATTATCAATTTCCACTTTTTCAATTCATTAAAAAAAATATCCAAAACAACAGCCAAAGACAGTTCATTGAGTTCAAAGACTCCCTTGACTACTAATTTTTTTAATAACGATTTTATGAAACAAATCTAGAAAAGAACATTAAAATTGACACATAAATGAGTGTATCAACCATTTAATAAAGAGATTTATGTATGCCATTTACCTTGAAGTGTTCTACTTGGTATGATACTGTCCACCTTGGGATTGAAGCGCTTATGGTTTGTTTTTGGGCTCAACTCAAAAGGTCTCATACCAATTGGATATGGTCCACACTTATGTAATTCATAATTTTCTGTCTCTAACCCATGTGGGACTTTGGTTGCACCCCTAACAGATTTTGCACCCACAAACCACATACTCCCTGGATGGAATGCATTTTGGACTTAGGTGATCAATGGGAACAGTCTAACATATTCATGGAGCTCTGTTTGAGGTCGATGGGGTTTGGCATCTTCAATGACTTTGAAATAATAGCTGTGTGAAGGGAGACACATGAATAACAGGATAATCAACATGTCAACAACTATTAATCAACAAGGAAAGGAAATACCTTTGGATATTTACGAATGAAAAATTTCAGCATCCGGTATACGCGAAGGCTTGAGCTTATTCAGCGGCCCGGGCTTTAGATGGCTTATGCCGCAAGATTAAAAGAAAAAAGCATCAATGAAGCGCCAAAAGTTTATATATAGAAGCCCTTTTGTAAATAAGAATTGGTGAGAGAGCTCACCCATAGTCTTTGTTAGATAACAAACCACCATTCGGTTGCCAGGCTAATGCATTTAGATCTATGATTAGACATGGAAAAAAAAAAAGTAAAAAATAGCCATGTAAAATTCATTTGTCAATAATTTTTCTAAAAAGCAGTAACATACAACCTCGATGAAGAATCCATCCTTCTATCTTACACCACTTGAGTACCATTGTTTGGGATCAAGACCTAAGAAAAGTTAAAAACAAGAAGAAAACTACATCAAAATTGACAAAAACAAGCGCATCAACTATATCAATAGAGATTTATGTCTATTGTTTACCTTAGTGTGAAGAGTTCTACTTAGTTAGTACACAATAGAGCAGATTTTTTTACATGGACTCCTCATCAGTGCAGGCTGTTGAATCAAAAAAGAGTGAAAACAATTAAAGAATTTGAATAAATTCAGTATAATAGAATGCTTCACATAAATTTATGACATTTGGGTGTAGTTTTCAAGTGATCCTACTTCTAAAAATGTATTGCCATAAAATAACTGTTCTTTATCCTACATGTTTTTCCAGTAGTCACATAAGAAATCACTAAGAGACACCAGAAGTGGATTTGAAGAAAGGCTAAGATTGTTGTATCCATTACCTATTCTGGCTTGATTTCCATTTATGGCGAATTTTCTTTTGTGATGCCACAACGTGGTTCATCTATCAGAAACAAAACTGTAGCTCTTGACGAAGAAAATGATAAGGAAGGCATTCATGTAAGAATACAAATGAGAAATATGATAAAAGGTTACTGGATTAAACATAAAACATATGGCAAAATGGAAGCAGGGCGATAAGGTCTTAGACGAACAATAGTAAAAGAAGTTTGTATTTTTCGAACTAAAACTGAGGTTTTGAAGAAAGTAAGCATTGTAAGTAGTCCATGAAACAGGGAACATAACCAATTAAACCCGATAAGTTATATATCCCTTTTTGTTTTGCTTTTTACCTATTCTGATCTCTTATGACCAAAAGTGCCAAGGATGATAGAACCTCACAAAATAAGTTAGAAAGCAGCCCATCCAGCAGATTGAGTAGCCAGATTGTCCTAGCTCATTCTTCTTTGAGTTTGGCAACATCGCCTCCAACAGGGGGTCTGGAAATATTAGAGCTGGCAGCAGGGCTGAAACTGATCCTGGAATCAAAAATCACATACACAAGTATATTCAGCAGAATAATCAAATCTCTTCCAATTGATTAAACTAGAAATGAATTAATCATAAGCTGTTTAGTGACAACATAATTCTGGGAGAAGAGGAAGTTCGACACTGGACTCTGGATGGAAACAAAATGACAAGACCATAAAAAACTATAACAGCAAGTGCTGCAGCTCCAAGATATCTATGTTCCTCCACCTCTAAAGAAATCTGAAGATGATGAAGAAGGCCAGCCCTTTCAGAACATGGGAAACTCCACTAACAAAGACTGCAGTTTCGACCAAAAACAATGCCATGGATCACATTGTGAGGATTTTGCTTTGTAACCATCACCATGTCATTGCACGAGTTCAATACTAGTTGGATTAGTTAAGTATCAAAATTTTTAGAGATAATTATAGGAAGATGAACATTCTACCTTTGGGTTTCTGAAACTTCTTGAAAAGAGCAATGAGCATCAATTGTTGAGCTCAGCTGCTCTGCTCAGAAAAGCTTGAACAGTCTTAAAAATTTTGTACTAATTCAGTATCATAAAATCCTCCAAATATATTCTAAATGAAGGAGTTTAAAAAATGATTATTAGTTTGGTTTTATAAATTTAGCACATATAATTCCCCTTTTTCTTAAATGAAAGGAAAAGACTAAATAAATAAAATTTAAACTTAATAATTTATTAAAGATTATTAATTATTTGATTCTTAGAAAATTTAGGGGAAATAGAGAAAACTTCTTGTCTTATTTGTTTGTTTGAGGAAAAAATAAAGAAAACCTAAATCTATTAGGAATTAACTTAATACTTCTAAGGAACCAAAAAGATTTTAGATGTTGTGAAATTCATAAGTTAGACCTGTTTACTTCTAATTAAATGAGTTTAATCCAGACACATGAAATTGTGAACAAACATATTTTAAAAGCATTGAAGTTCAAGTTGAAACAAGTTTAAATACATGAAATTGCCCATAAGATGATATAGAACAGCATTGGATAAAATATTGAATCAATGTAAGTGATTATAAATCTTGTAATTTGGTAAATTGGAGGAAGAAAAAGCCAAAGCAATCAATACTGGCTAACAAAAGAAGCTTACTAGAATGCTCAATATTGTTGTTTTATATGCCTGGCAATGAAATAAGCGAGAACATGGAAAAAGAAAAACAAAATATCCATGTTTTTACTTTATCTTCTCTTAATTTTAAAATAGCTATAAATGGTTCATTTAATTTACCCAAAACTGCCAAATCAAAAGGGAGCATGAAATGTGTGCAATATTAATTTAAGAGTACATTGTAAGAAAAGAATTACACATTGTATGTTAGTGGATTGAGACTTTGATTAAATCAGCACATAATTTATCTCTATTTTTGGAACGTGAGATATATAAGGCCATTCTTCCCCTTGCTCAAATTGACATCATTTTTCCAATAGAGAACAGTTCTGGACACTCATATAAGAGAGGAAGGGTGAACACCGACTTCTTGTGTATGAATTTATGGACAAATGGCAATGGCTCTTTATCTTTTGGGGAGGTGCCTGAGAACTTTGTGTACCTACATGGAGAATGCAATCAACGGATCATGCATTGCACATAAAGCTCTCGAGGAACCTTAACACTTGGATGATTCTTTCCTGACCAAAAAATTGCGAGACTTTGGGCGTGGCGCCACGATCAAACAGCATGACTTTACCACTCACGGGCAAGCCAGGAGGCAAGAATCACACACCATGAAGCATCAGCTCAATACTAGGGTTCAATCTGCAAGGCAACGTATTCATCAGTGTTTCAGCGGTGGCATGTTTTAGCATTTATATAAGAACTTGAAGGTTCTATGTCTATCTTTACTCCTACTTTGTCATTTAGCCCACCTCGTTCAAAACTGTTGCACAGTTGAGGGGATTGTTAACCTTGCCATGGGCCGGCCAAGCAGCAATTCCTAAGAAGCAGGGTAACAAAGAGTATCATAATTTGGGCTAGTTTCAATGGAAACAAGCCTGGAACTGATCCTTGGAATCAAAACTCATTTTTATTTAACAGAAAAGAACTCATATCTCTTCAATCAATTAAACGCATAAATGAATCTTATTCATTGTTTGAAGTAACAACAAAAATATGGAAGACAAAGACTCTGGAGAGAACTAAATGACAAGGTCATAAATTCTGGATGAGTATATTATATTTGGGAATGATCAGAACCTTCTACTCGCAGTTTTTTGTTCTTCATGAATAGAGGAGTGAACATCAATAGTTCAACACCCAGTAATCTCTCCTTCCTCCAATTCCTTCACTGGGAAAACTCATACCAAAAATTCATCAATGAAACATAAGTTACCATATATATATATATATATATATATATATATATATATATATATATATATATATATATATATATATAGAAGCCCTTCTAAAGATAAGAATTAGTAAGGGAACTCACCTACGGTCTAGTAAAACAACATCATTATATAAGAAACCACCATTCAAAGGTTGTAAAACAGACTTGCTATTGTTGTATTGGCCACCTCAGAGAAATCGCCATGGGCGGCCTAGGCCGGGAATTGAATTTTATGTATTTGGAGTTCCTGCCTATTCCTTCAACACATTTGAAGTGACAACAAAGTGCAACAAGCAATGCCATGGATCATACGTGGGGATTTTGCTTTGTAACCATTATATGTCGTAGAGTTCAACGAGTGCATTAGTTAAGTATCAAAATTTTAAGAGAGATAATTGTAGGGAGATGAACCTTCTACCTTTTTAATTCTTCTTGATCAAAGCAATTAGCGTAATTGTTGTTGTTGAGCTCGGGAATCTCCCTTCCTCCATTAGCCACAAGAGCACTCCAAAGAAACTAGAACAATCTATCCTTTCTTATTTCCCGCTACGGAAAATTGAAGGCTATTTGCTCACGCGCAACTTAGGCAATCTGTAAATTTTTACTAATTCATTATCATAAATCCTTCACATATATTCTAAATGACCTCCTGACTAAAATACATTGGCATAAAATTATTTGTTGTTTACATTACCTTCCTTTCCACAGTTATACTCCAACTTTATTTCTTATGAAAAAATCTTCGATGCTCATCCTGAAACACTGGGAGGAGTTTTAAAAAATGATGATTAGTTTTGTTTTATAAATTTAGCACTTACAATTCCCTTTTTTCTTAAATGAGAAAGGAAAGACTAAAAATAAATAAAATTTTAACTTAATAATGTATTAAAGTTATCATTTTTTTTGAGGGTAAACTAGCAAATTATCAATTATTTATTTGAAAATTTTGGAAAAATAGAGAGAAAAATTATGAAACTTCTTGTCTTATTAATTTGTTTGTGGAAAAATTGAAGAAAATCAAAATCTAATAGGGAATTAATTTAAAGCTTTGAGGAACCAAAAGGTTTAGATGTTATGAAATTCATAAGTCAAACATGTTGCTTCCTCATTAAATCGGTTTAAATCAAACGCATGAAATTGTGACCAAACTTATTTTAAAAGCATTGAAGTTCAAGTTGAAACAAGTTTAAGTGTATCAATTGTCCATAAGATCATATAAAACAGCATCGAATAAAATATGGAATCAATATATGCGATTATAAATCTTGTAATTTGGTATATTGGAGGAAGAAAAGCCAAAGCAATTTGTACTTACTAATAAAAGCAGGTAACTAGAATGCTTATTAGAGTAGTTATATTTGTATGTAGAAATAAACCGAGAACATGGAAAAGAAAAAAAAATATATACATGTTTTTACTTTATTTTGTCTTAATTTTTCAATAGCTATTGATGGTGCATTTAATTTATGCAAAACAGAGCATGAAAATACTTTAATATTTATTCTTGGGTCGAAGCTTTGAGAAAAAGAATTACCTGACTGTACATTGGCGGACTGAGACTTTGACTAAAGCAGCACAGAATTTAATTCTATTTTTGGAACGTGAGATATATAAGGCCATTCTTCCCCTTTCTCAAGTTGACATCGTTTTTCCAATAGAGGACAGTTCTCGACACTCACATAAGAGAGGGAGGCTGGAAGTCTCTGTTTTGTTAAATATTTGAGCTTTGGGCAATTTGTGATGTCCAATGTTTGAAGAGAGGAGAGGAGTTGAAGACCTTGAAGCACGTCGAGTGGGCAGGGCCTTTGTGAGATACCTGACTCCTCTCAAGAGAGAGGTGAGTTGTTGAAGCCCCTCGCTGTGAGAGACTTGAGATTTGGAAAGTTACAAATTGAAAGAGACAAGAGAGAAGAGGGCAGCAGACACTCTTTGGGAAATAATTCCATGTCTTCACATCCACCATCTATTTCTAATATAGTAAGAGAGGTCAGCCTCTGCAAACCCCACTCCACCTGGGGCGTCAGTTGTGTGTTATTCTCAAAATAGAGGTATCTCAATTTAGAAGGTAAAATTTCTCTTTGAAACATCAATTCTGGACAATCCGATAAATGTAACACCTCTACAAATGAGTGTGTGAGTGCAGCTGACACAGGCTTCAGGCAACCACTTGATAATAAAATACTCCCGAAACAAAGGGCTAATTCGATAGTCTCGAGATTTGCAGGATATGATGAATCGGCGTAAAGATGTGAGATCACCCTCTGAAATTGAAATGGAGAGCTTCTCAAGCCCCTTAAGACCCTCGATCCGGAAAACACTCAACTTGGGGAAGATGCCTAATGACAAGGATAACCCGAGCGAATCATCCATAACACCTTTGCGATGTTTTTAGACTTTCGAGGGCGGGAGATGGCATACGAAAAACTCAGTAAGGTGCTCCTAATTTTGAACACCTGGTGATTTTTAGTAGTTTCAATGTAGTGGGTAAACCAACCTTTTGCAGGGATCTAGAAAAACTA